>CM077166.1:51461790-51809948 GCA_039583875.1 Platanthera guangdongensis
CTTCTCTTGAGTTTTAGGTAGCTGGAGTACCTTCCTCAGACTTTTTGGTGAAATCTGACCTTAGCTTCCATGAACTCTGATTTGATTCCTTATCCAGATCATCTACAGCAGCTCCATTAAGGAATTCAAGAACTTCCTTCTTCCAAATCTTTGTTGGTTCTGAAACAAGTATTCTAGTCCAGAATTGCGACTAGGGTTATCACCGACTGGATTTCTTGATCTGCGTCGTCGAACGCGCCGCGCACATAGCTCATAGCCCTCATTAACGTTCTCCTCAAGCTTAGGTGCCATTAGTGTTGAAGAATTTGTCTTTAGAAAAGAGAAGTGTCGACACAGTAGTTTAGGTCTCGAAACTTTGAAAGCGTGTCGACAAACAAAGACAGAACCCTATTTATACCTTCTAATTTTGAAGATGAACAGGCGGGATAGTAAAAAAAAAAAGAAATTACCTATCTTAAAATGTGTCGACACTGGCACTTATAAGTGTCGACACACATATGTGTCGACACAAGTTTAGTCAACAGATTTTATGTGTCGACACTTGATTATGTGTCGACACAACATATCTCGACACATTGTCGAGACTTTACTTAGAAAATTCTGAGTAAAACTTAAGTGTCGACAACACATTAGATGTGTCGACACCTACTAGACATGTGTCGACACTAACATTCTGAAGTGTCGACACCAACATGCTAGATGTGTCGACACCTTTTTCCTGAAGTGTCGACACCACTATTCTGTGTCGGCATAGACTTGTCTATGTGTCGACACCTTTGTACTTAGCCAATTTTTCAATTCTGTAAACTTAATCTAAGTTTATCATTCCTAGTTCAATTTTGAATCTATTGAACTTAGCTTCTTCAAGGGGCTTAGTATACATATCAGCTTGTTGTTCATCTGTTTTAACATATTCAAGTACAATATCATTTCTTTCTACATGCTCCCTAAGAAAGTGATATTTAATTTCAATATGTTTTGTTCTACTATGAGATACAGGGTTATTAGCTATTGAAATAACACTTGTAGAATCACAGAAAAGTGGAGTTCTACTTACCTGAAATCCATAGTCCTCTAGCTGATGTTGAATCCACAGAAGTTGAGCACAGCAACTTCCTACAGCCACATACTCTGACTCTGCTGTGGAGATAGCCACACTGGTTTGTTTCTTGCTACTCCATGAAATTAGTCTCCCACCTAGGAATTGACAGGTTCCAGTAGTGCTTTTTCTATCTTCTTTGCATCCTGCAAAGTCTGCATCTGAATAACCTGTTAGATCAAAATCTCCATTCCTAGGGTACCAGAGGCCTAGATAGGGAGTGCCCTTTAGATATCTCAATATTCTTTTGACTGCATTCATATGAGACTCTTTAGGGCGGGCTTGATACCTTACACAAACACATGTAGCATACATGATGTCTGGTCTACTTGCAGTCAAGTATAGTAGGGAGCCAACTATCCCTCTATACAAGGTTTCATCTACAGGTTTCTTTACATCATCCTTGCTAAGAGACATACTTGACCCCATAGGATTCTTCATGGTACTGGATGAATCCATACCATACTTCCTTATGAGTTATAGGGTGAACTTGGACTGACATATGGATAAACCATTTTCAGTCTATTTAACTTGGAGACCCAAGAAAAACTTCAGCTCTCCCATACTACTCATCTCAAACTGACTTTGCATAAGCTTTGCAAACTTTTTACAAAGGCTACTTTCAGTAGACCCAAATATAATGTCATCTACATATATTTGGACAAGTATGACTTTACCTCTAGATTCCCTAAGGAATAGAGTCTTATCTATTTTCCCCCTTGAAAACTTGTTCTCAATGAGGAAACTAGATAGGGTTTCATACCAAGCTCTATGAGCTTGTTTTAACCCATATAAAGCTTTCCTAAGTTTATAGACATGATGAGGTAGAGTTGGATCAACAAAACCTGAAGGCTGTTCCACATAGACTTCTTCCTTAAGATTACCATTTAAGAATGCTGACTTGACATCCATCTGGTAAACCTTGAATCCTTGATAGGTTGCATAGGCCAAGAACATCCTTATGGCTTCCATTCTGGCTACTGGAGCAAAGGTTTGATCAAAATCAATACCTTCTTCTTACCTATATCCTTTTGCAACCAGTCTTGCTTTATTCTTAATGATGACCCCTTGTTCATCCATCTTATTTCTGTAGATCCACTTAGTTCCTATTACATTGTGGTCTTTAGGTTTTGGAACCAGTTCCCAAACCTTGCACCTCTTGAACTGATTAAGCTCTTCTTGCATTGCTTCAGTCCATTGTGGATCTTGTATTGCTTCTTCAAATTTCTTAGGTTCAACTTGAGACAAAAAGCTGGAGTAGATTGCTGCATTCATGTATCTGCTCCTGGTTTGAACTCCTTGTCTTGGATCTCCAATAATCTGCTCTACTGGATGATCTCTAAGATGCCTATTGGCTGGAGGCATCCTAACTTCAGGTTGAACCTCTTCAGCATCTCCATCAAGCTGTATACCTTGTATTTCTTCAGCAATTGGCACATGTAGTTCTCCCCCTGGACAACAGCTATTCTCTTCAACTTGCTGTCTTGCAGCAGGTACTTCTTCTATAGTAAGCTTGTCCAATTTCTTTGTCAAACCTGTGGGGCTGCATACATTACTAGACAACTCATTGTTAATTAGTTTTGTCTCATCAAAAACTACATGCACTGATTCTTCTACAACTTATGTAGTCAAGTTGTAGACTCTATAAGCCTTACTATTATTGCTGTACCCAACAAAAATTCCCTCTTGGGACTTGGCAGCAAACTTTGTCAAGTAAGACTTTCCATTGTTAAGTATGAAGCATTTGCAACCAAAGATCCTGAAGTAGGATAGGTTTGGTTTCCTGCCTTTCACAACTTCATAGGGGGTCTTGTTTAGCCTTTTAGTGATGGTAGCCCTATTAATAACATGGCATGCAGTGTTAACTGCTTCAGCCCAAAAATACTCTGGTAGTGATGTATCACTTAGTAGGGTTCTACCAGCCTCTATCAAGGTCCTATTCTTCCTCTCAGCAATGCCATTTTGCTGAGGTGTTCTAGGTGAAGAGAATTCTTGAAATATCCCAAGGTCTTCACACAGTTTTGTCATGCTATCAGACTGAAATTCAGTACCATGGTCACTTCTAATTTTGACCACTGTACAGTTTAGTTCATTCTGAATTTGCTTGACAAAGCTAAGGAAGACACTAGGTGTTTCAGATTTCTGTCTTAAGAAGAACACCCAGGAAAACCTTGAGTAGTCATCAACAACTACAAAGGTATAGACCTTCCTACCTAAGCTGTGAACTGGCATTGGACCAAAGAGATCCATATGCAAGAGGTATAAACATCTCACAGCATCTTTGTTATCTATGCTTCTAAAGGTGGATTTAGTCTGCTTGCCCTTTTGACAAGCTGATCAAATACCATCTTTGACACACTTAACTTGAGGACCATTCCTCACTAACTCTTTGCTAAAGAGTTTGCTAATAGTCTTGTAGTTAAGATGGGCAAGCCTCTTGTGCCATTTGACACAATGTGAGACAGTCTCATCAGCTACAAGATAAACTGGAGAACCATTGTTCTCAATCATAATATCTAGACAGTAGACATTCCTCTTCCTATATCCTGTCAAAATGATCTCTTGATCACTTGACCTCTTGATATGACAACCATTTTTAACAAATGCGATGTCATACCCTACATCACTTAACTGACTTATACTTATTAGGTTGTGTTTCAACCCTTTAACATAAGCCACTTGAGTAATGGTAACTACGTTTGAAGAAATGTTACCAAACCCTTTGATGATTCCTTTTTCAGAACCACCAAAGGTCACTTTAGGACCATTTTTGACTGGAATATAGTCCTTCAGTAGTCCCCTTATTCCAGTCATATGTCTGGAACATCCACTATCCAAGTACCATGTTGGGGTATGGCCACTTGGACTCACCTGCAAAACAGATTAATGGACCTTAGAACCCAAAGCAATCTTGGGTCCTTGGTACTTGTTAGTCTGTAACTTGACAAAGCTACCTACTGGCTTTCCACCAGGTAGCTTGCTACTCACCTTGGCACTGGCATTGTGCCAACAGTCCATTGCAAAATGGCCAATCTTGCCACAGTACCAGCATTCAAACTTGTTGTACCTTTGCTTAGGTACAACCTTTGCTGACTTATCTACAGCAGACTTGTTGTATGCTGGGGCTTTGCCCTTGGACTTAAACTTGGACTGCTCAGTCCCTACAGGTTTAACAAAACCCAGTCCAGCCTTGCCTTTATGATGAACAAATTCATCAATTAAAGGTAGCACTGATTTAGGTTTTGAAAACCTAGCAACAAGCTCTCTCTCTTTCTGAAGATTGATCTCCAGTTTCTTGATTTGATCATTCTTATAGGTGATAGTTCCCATCTGAATCAATGTAATGTGTTTCAGCCTGGCTACCTCATTCAGTTTTTGATCAAATTGCTTCTCAAAATCTGTTGCAACAGCCTTGAGATCAGCAATCTCCTTTGCCTGACTTTTGGCTAGGGTCTTGCTTTTCTTGTAGGCTTGCAACAGTACCTTATATTCATCTATAAGCTGATGAATATCTTCCTCAGACTCAGATATATTCTCATCACTTGATGAAGAAGAATCTGATTCTGAGCTTGAACAAGAAACTGATTTTAAACCTGAACTTTGTACCTGACTGGGTCCTGGCTGCTCCAGGATTTTGGCACTCTCTGTCAAAGCCAATAGCCCTTGGCAATGACTGTCTTCTTGTTCATAAATTGACTCCAAGATCTACATGAATTCTTCCTCTTCTTCTTCTGCAAACAGTCCTATGTAGGCTTCAGCCTCAGACTCAGTTTCTGAAGAAGAGATATCTGATAGAGTCTTCTCCTTCTTAGCAACAAAAGACTTTTCTTTCTTCCCTTTGAAGTGAGTCTTTTTCCTGTCACCAGATTCCTTTCTCTTCTCTAGACAATCTGCAATAACATGACCCTGTCTATTGCAGCAATAACAAACAATCTTTGAACCAGTTGCCTTGCTTGATTTTGTCCTTTTCTTGTCATTCTTTGAAGACCTCTTTTTCTGATAAGAGTCTTCCTTTCCTTGTGATGTAGAAGGCCTTAACCTCCACTGTTTCTTTTTCAAAAACTTCTGAAAGTGTCTAGTGAAAGCAGCAAAGTCTTCATCACTTTCACTGCTCTTAGACTTTGTGCTGACAGACTCATCAGACTCTGATTCAACTACCTCTGGAGGTGGAGTTGAAGACTTATTCCTGCACTTTCTGGGAACTTCTGTCTTGAAAGCAACAGTTCTTTCTTTGTGCTCAGTCCTTGTTGATTTCTCCTCTTCTTTTCTCACTGTTAACTGCATTTCATAAGACAATAGCTTGCCAAACAGTGTGGGAGGAGGAATTTCCCCCAACATAGCCATTTCTCTTATGGCACAGATCTTGGTGTCCCAATCTTTGGTTAGGGACCTTAAGAACTTGTCATTTAGTTCATAGTTAGTGAACTCTCTTCCATAAGACATGAGTTCATTAACTATTCTGTAAAATTTCTTATAGCACTCAATGATGCTATCACCCTTTCCTTGCCTAAAGCTTTCATACTCCTGATTTAGTAAGGACTTCCTATCTTGCCTAACTTCTTCAGAACCTTCCATATAGACAATGAGAGTATCCCACATCTCTTTTGCTGTCTTACAGTGAATTAAGTTCTGAAAAGTGGCATCATCAATGGCACTCACTATTATGTTCTGTGCCCTCTTGTCCATGGTGGCTAGGACAATTTCATCCTTAGTCATCTCAGAGAAATCCTTTGGGGTTCTCTGATTTGCATCTAGAACTGAAATCTTCATAGGCACATAAGGCCCTTCCTTTACTGTGATGTAGATTCTAGGGTCTGAGGCCTCCATAAATAGCCTTACCCTTTCTTTCCAGATCCCAAAGATCTCCTTCCTGCATATGGGTAATTTCATGGAACCCAATTCCTTGTGATTCTCATAGGAACCCATGTTTCTTGATTTTCTTGAATTTCTTGAATCTGTGTTTTTCCTTACATTGAATCTGCCAAACAGGATCTCCTCAAGCTGTTAGTCCTTTTTGAGGAACCTCCCTCTGATACCACTTGAAAGATATGGTACCTAAACACCTAGAGGGGGGGGGGGGGGTGAATAGGTGACCTAATCCTTTTCTAACTTTGTTGGCAGCCACTCAGTTATATCACAGAGTTCTAACTACTTTTGCACTGCAAACAGCAATAACAAAACATACACAGCTAATCCACAGCACAATCACAGCACAGCACACAGTGTTTTATAGTGGTTCCCCAAGATATGGGTACATCCACTTTCCCCCTTCGCCTATCTAGCAGTGTACTAGATTCGGCCAAACTTCTCCACTGTCTCAGAACCCAAATTGGTTCCTACCTCAGGCCCAAAGCCTTACACTCAGCTTTATCCCAAAGCCTACACTCAGCCAATCAAGGCCTACACTCAGCTAACCAAGGCCTACACTCAGCCAACAAGGCCTACACTCAGAGATCACAATCTCTTACACTCAGGCTAACAAGCCCTACCCTCAGCCTTTATAATTATAGGTTTACAAATCACTCAGATCCAAAGGATCCTACAAGTTAAAAAGATATTACAAAATATAACTCTACAACTCGGAAAGATAAGAGGGGAGTTGAGAGATTCTTGATGAGTTCTTGGAAGAACTCAGCTGGATCCAATCTGACTTAGCTTTCTTCAAAGCTTCTTGAGTAGAACTGAATAAGACTGAATCCTCCTGCAGTTGTTCCTTGACCTCTGCTACTTAAGACCCAGAATTGAATCTGAATCCTTCTTCTCAGCCTAGTTCTAGAGGCTGATTTCTTGGAAGGAGCCCTCTCTCTCCAACTTCTTAGATCTGCACTTGGAATGCAAGATCTTCTTGTGTTGATACTTTGAGTACCACTTTAATGATTACTTCAACAATATGATCAACAACTTCAACAACCACAACCATAACAACAACAACAACCACCGTTTCTGTAAACTGTGGGTGCCTATTTATAGGCCTTCTTCATGGTAACCTGCTGGTCCGGTTCATAACTGACTTCTGACATCTCTGACAGTTGCTGTAGACCGGCTGGAACGGCAGCTGTCAAGTCATCCAGTCACTTCTTGAAAATCTCTAACTGTTTGTAAGTGTCGAGACTTTCTGTCTTTAAGTGTCGACACTTATAGTCCAAGTTTCGACACATGTTGTGTAAGTGTCGACACAAGTCTACAAGGTGTCGACACAATTCCTTGTATGTCTCGACACAGATTCTTCTGCATGTGTCGACACTGAAATTGAGTGTCGACACAAGTACATGTTCTTCTAGCTTTTGCTGAATTCTTCTAAGTGTCGACACATCTCCTTTGTGTCGACACAACTTCTTGTGTTGAATCTGTCAAGTGTCGACACTGCTTCTTGGTGTCGACACATAGTCTTCTATGTTGAAACTTGTTGAGTGTCGACACAGCTCCTTGTGTCGACACACCTTCTTCTTGTTGAGACTACAGCTGAGTGTCGACACATTCCCATAGTGTCGACACTTGTACTTAGAATAATTTGTTGTTCTTTCTGTTCTTTGCTAAGTGTCGACACTGCTCCTTGTGTCGACACTTTCTTCCAGTGTTGAACCTTCAGCAGTGTGTCGACACATTGTTCTGGGTGTCGACACATACTTCAAATACTGACTCTTCTATTGAGTGTCGACACATTGTGCTGGGTGTCGACACTTACTTCAAGTGCTGACTCTTCTATTGAGTTCGACACATTGTACTGGGTGTCGACACTTACTTCAAGTGCTGACTCTTCTGCATAGTGTCGACACATTGTGTTGAGTGTCGACACTTGTACTTAGACTCTACAGACTTTTGCTGAGTGTCGACACAGCTCCAAGTGTCGATACTTTCTGGTGTAGACACAGCTTCACTGGGTGTCGACACAGCTCCTTGTGTCGACACCTTCTGTCTGCACTTTTCTACACTGAGTGTCGACACAGCTCCAAGTGTCGACACTTTCTGTCTGGTGTCGACTCTGCATCCCAGGTGTCGACACAATCACTCCAAGTGTCGACACTGCTTGTCTGGGGGTCGACACAAGCTTTCTTAAGTGTCGACACTTTCCCTCTGGGTGTCGACACATGGACTTAGAAACTTTTTGCTTCAGTCCAGTGATTTCTTAGCCTGCACAAGTAAACTCAACATACATCAAATACATTATGATATATATCATTGAGTTGTGTGAGGCTTCTTCAAATCAGGTACATTTGACAAATGTACCCAACAGTTAGAGAATCTTCTTCATCAACTACGGGTAGCTGAAGAAGTGTGGAGACAAAGGTCTAGTTAAGCTTGATCTTAATTCCCTTGACCTTGGAATTAAGGACCTTGTCATTCCTTCTCACTTTGATATTTTAAAAGAACTCTTCAACTTTAGGGAAAAGTATCTTACAGGGCTGCTGGAGAACGAAGGTCAAACCAGCGGCGTCGAGAAGAATGAGAAGATTTCAAAAATCATCTGAGAGTTCAGCGATACCGGCGACAACGAGTTCACTACCAATCTTAATTTTGGAAGACAATGCCATTGTACAGAGAGATGAGAGAAATTGATTGCGGGGGAGAAGACGGCAGCGTGCTCTGCGACTGCAGCGGAAGACGAAAGGACTTTCTTTCTTTGTCGAGAGAGAGGGTTTTTGAAATTGTGTAGAAAATGAAATCCGGTTTTTTTTATATATAATCCTAACTATTGATGATTGAGGAAGTAATTAATCGAACATACCTTAGAAAATGGCGGTATACTCTTCAGGTTGCGAATATGATAAATTTTCTTCTTGTTTCTCGAGTGGACCGACAGTACTCGAGTGAGAGAATGATGGTACTCGAGTGATATCGTCATACTTATCGAGAGAAAACTCATTACTCGAGTTGTATTACTCGAGTGACTTCCTGAGTTCTGGAGTAGTCTAAATAAGTACTCGAGTAGTCATTTTCTTACTCGAGAAATTAAGTTTGAACTTGAGAAATTTCGACTTTTGACGTATTCCTTGATCTCTGAGCTATGTTGTGAGTCCTCCTTCTCTATTCTTCTTTATTGAGCATTCCAAGTTCTGTTTTGAAGAACGAGAACTTGGCCTCTTCCAGCGGCTTCATGAATATATCTACAACCTGCCTGTCAGTTGGGATATATTATAGATCTATGTCCCCATGCTCCACATGCTCTCGGATGAAGTGATATCGCAGCTCTATGTGTTTTGTCCGACTGTGAGAGACTGGGTTGTTGGCTATTGCAATCGCACTTGAGGAGTCGCACAACAAAGGAATGTTTTGAAACTTCACGTTGTAGTATTCAAACTGGTTCTTTATCCATAGCAACTGTGCACAACAACTGCCTGTAGAGATATACTCTGACTCGGCTGTTGAGATTGCAACACAGTTCTGCTTCTTACTACTCCAAGAAATGAGCCTTCTTCCAAGGAATTGGAAAGTCTGGGAAGTGCTCTTCCTATCATCTTTGCTACCTGTAAAATCTTCATCTGAAAAACCAATTAGTTCGTTATCATTACTTCTTGGGTACCATAAGTCAAGATTTGGTGTGCTTTTAAAGTATCTCAAAATCCACTTTGCAACAGCGTAGTGAGATTCCTTAGATATCATTTGAAATTTAGTACATATAAATGTTGAGAATATTATATCTGGTCTACTGATAGTAAGGTAGAGCAAGAATCCAATTATGCTTCTGTACTTGGTTTCATCAAAAGGTTTCCCTTTCTCATCCTTGTCCAGAGACACAGCTGAATCCATTGGAGTCCTCATAGAGGTTGCGTTCTCCATTCTGAATTTCTTGATTAGCTCCTTGGTGAACTTTGTCTGCGAGATGAAAATTCCATCTTCAGATTGTTTCACCTGAAGCCCTAAGAAATACTTCAGCTCTCCCATACTGCTCATTTCAAACTTACCTTGTATAAGTTTTGAAAACTTCTTGCAGAGGTTGTCATTAGTAGAGCCAAAAATAATATCGTCAACATAGATTTGAAATAACAAAATCTTGCCTTTTTCCCTAAGAAATAATGTCTTATCTATCTTTCCCCTTGTGAACTTGTTCTTAAGAAGAAAGCTAGACAACATCTCATACCAAGCTCGAGGAGATTATTTCAAATCATATAATGTTTTAGATAACAGATAAACATAATCAAGAAAGTTATAGTCAACGAAATCTGGAGGTTGTTCCACATACACCTCTTCCTTTATGTCACCATTAAAGAAACCAGACTTTGCGTCCATCTGATAGACAGTGAAGCCCTTAAGAGCGGTATATGCTAGGAACAATCTGATTGCCTCCAGTCTTGCTACTGGAGCATACGTCTGGTCAAAGTCGATTCCTTCTTCTTGGAAATATCCTTTGGTGACGAGTCTGACCTTATTATTTATGATTGTTCCATCCTCATCCATCTTGTTCCTATAGACCCACTTTGTCCCGATGACATTCTTACCTTTGGGTCTTAGAACAAGTTTCCAGACTTGACAATGCTTGAACTAATTTAGTTCTTCTTTCATTGCCATTATACATGATGTGCTTTAGTTTGCTTCCTCAAACTTCTTCGGTTCAACCTGTGAGAGAAAACTCAAATATAGTTTCTCGTTAGTTGTACCTCTACTTGTTCTAACACCATCCCGGGGATCTCCTATAATTTGGTCCATTGGGTGATCCTTCAGATGTCTGAGCCCTAAAGTCCTTGCATCTGGAGTGTCTTCAACCACCAGAGTGACTTCATCAACTTGGATGATTTTTTCATCTTGATCATCAACCTCTCCAATCGGGGTTGGAGTGGTGATGTTGATGAACTTTTCACCTTTTTCTTCAGTCGGCTGACCCAAGTTAAGTTCTTTCATCTTTGAACCTGCATCTTCAATGAACACACTAGAAGAGTTGCTTTGCAGCAAGCTCGTCTCATCAAATATAATATGAATGGATTCTTCTACAACCAGAGTTTTTCTATTAAATATTCTATACGCCTTACTATGGCTACTATACCCTACAAAAATACCTTCAAAACTCTTTTCACTAAATTTGGTAGTGTGATACTTGCCATTGTTAAGGAAGAAGCACTTACAACTAAAGATTCTAAAATATGAAACAGTTGGTTTCCTATTTGAAAGTGTGCTCTAGGGCCAGCTTTTCTAAATATATCTGATTATTAGCAAAAGTAACAGATTGGTCCATCACTAGGCAAACACAGGTAATTGTGTGGTCCAGTGCTTTTCCACCTATTCTGAATAACTGTTTTTGCTCATCAGTGTTGTGCTGAATGTCTGAAAAGCCTCTGCTTATTTCTTTTTCAAGAGCAGTAACTTTCTCTTGAACAACCTTCAAGGAGTCATCAAAAGATTTTCTTTGGTCCATCAACATCTGTTCTATCTTACCTAGAAGATCATTGGCAGTAGGAGTTGGAGTTACAATATGTGGAACTGGAGGAGGAGGAGTAGTCCATGGAGTAATCTCTTCAATGATCACTAAGCTGTGAGCTCTGGTAGTGTGAAGCAGAACATCAATTTCCTCACCAATAATGGTGGGAAGAGTAAAGTCCAGGCTCTTCAGAGGAGCTTCAGCTGGTTCTGGAGTTTGCTCCTTCTCATCAGAAATCAATATGGTCTCATCTTTCTCTTTGTCAGTAGCAGGAGATTGGGGAACATGGGATCCTAGAGATGGAGTATGAGAGGGTGATGGTACTGGAGTTGGTTCCCTGGATGGTTCAGTAGGCTGGTCTTTCTGAAGGGGAGGAAGAGGCTCTTCATAGCTTAGTTCTTCTATCATCTGGTTAATGTATTCTGCAGCAGAGAGTATGGTGTCTTGTACTTGAGTATTTGATGGAGTTTCTTCTATAGTGGTTGGAGGGATAGAAGAAGCAGCAAGTGGAGTAGGTATCCTTTATTCTTGAACAGAAGGAGCAAGCTGCCCCTCAGCAGCTGCACCAGATGTGCTAGCAATATGAGGTTGAGAGGGAGATGGAGTCCTGTCCTCTGCAGCTGGAAGTTCATGAGCTATAGCATCCTGGGCAGGATTCAGCAATTTCAGTTCCCATCTTTGAACAGAGGAGATTGATACTTTCTTCATATGGTGGATAGTTGTTCCTTTGGAGAAATCAAAAACATCTAGATTTATCTTATGCAGTATCAGAGAGATGATCCTGGCATAATTAGGAGCCTTGATGCTCTCCCTTATCTTATCAAAAATCAGCATGTCAAATTGGAATCATTTTCTGCAGATTATGGCAGTCATCATATCAAACAGATCATATGAGATGTCTCTTATAGAACTTGTCTTACATAGGAGAATCTTGCCAATGATTTCCACAAGGAATTTGCTTTCAGGGTTGAAGTTTGATCGATGAATGGAAATAACCTCTATTGAAAGTCCACAAAACCCGCAAGCTCTGTCTGTATCTTCATGAGTTAGAGCATCTTCTTCATCAACTACGGGTAGCCTAAGAAGTGTGGAGACAATGGTCTTGTTAAGCTTGATCTTAATTCCCTTGACCTTTGACTTAAGGACCTTGTCATTCCTTCTCACCTTGATATTTTAAAATAACTCTTCAACTTTAGGGAAAAGTATCTTACAGGGCTGTTGGAGAACGAAGGTCAAACCGGCGGCGTCGAGAAAAATGAGAAGATTTAGAAAATCATCTGAGAGTTCAGGGATACCGGCGACAACGAGTTCACTACCAATCTCAATTTTGGAAGATAGTGTCATTGTCCAGAGAGATGAGAGAAATTGATTGCGGGGGAGAAGACGACAGCGTGCTCTGCGACTGTGGCGGAAGAAGAAAGGACTTTCTTTCTTTGTCGGGAGAGAGGGTTTTTGAAATTGTGTAGAAAATGAAATCCGGTTTTTTTATATATATTATCCTAACTATCGATGATTGAGGAAGTAATTAATCGAACATACCTTAGAAAATGGCGGTATACGGTTCAGGTTGCGAATATGAGAAATTTTCTTCCTGTTTCTTGAGTGGACCGACAATACTCGAGTGAGAGAATGATGGTACTCGAGTGATATCGTCATACTTATCGAGAGAAAACTCATTACTCGAGTGGTATTACTCGAGTGACTTGCTGAGTTCTTGAGTAGTCTAAAGAAGTACTCGAGTAGTCATTTTCTTACTCGAGAAATTAAGTCTGAACTTGAGAAATTTTGACTTTTGACGTATTCCTTGATCTCTAAGCTATGTTGTGAGTCCTCCTTCTCTATTCTTCTTTATTGAGCATTCCAAGTTCTGTTTTGAAGAATGAGAACTTGGCCTCTTCCAGCGGCTTCGTGAATATATCTACAACCTGCCTGTCAGTTGGGATATATTATAGATATATGTCCCCATGCTCCACATACTCTCGGATGAAGTGGTATCGCAGCTCTATGTGCTTTGTCCGGCTGTGAGAGACTGGGTTGTTGGCTATTGCAATCGCACTGGAGGAGTCGCACAATAAAGGAATGTTTTGAAACTTCATGTTGTAGTCTTCAAACGGGTTCTTTATCCATATCAACTGTGCACAACAACTGCCTGCAGAGATATACTCTGACTCGGCTGTTGAGATTGCAACACAGTTCTGCTTCTTACTACTCCAAGAAATCAGCCTTCTTCCTAGGAATTGGCAAGTCTCGGAAGTGCTTTTCCTGTCATCCTTGCTACCTATAAAATATGTATCTGAAAAACCAATTAGTTCGCTATCATTACTTCTTGGGTACCATAAGCCAAGATTTGGTGTGCCTTTAAGGTATCTTAAAATCCGCTTTGCAACATCGTAGTGCGATTCCTTAGATATCACTTGAAATTTAGTACATATACATGTTGAGAATATTATGTCTAGTCTACTGGCAGTAAGGTAGAGCAAGAATCCAATTATGCTTCTGTACTTGGTTTCATCAAAAGGTTTCCCTTTCTCATCCTTGTCCAGAGACACAGCTGAACCCATTGGAGTCCTCATAGAGGTTGCGTTCTCCATTCCAAATTTCCTGATTAGCTTCTTGGTGAACTTTGTCTGCGAGATGAAAATTCCATCTCCAGATTGTTTCACCTGAAGCCCTAAGAAATAGTTCAGCTCTCTCATACTGCTCATTTCAAACTTCCCTTGCATAAGTTTTGAAAACTTCTTGCAGAGGTTGTCGTCAGTAGAGCCAAAAATAATATCATCAACATAGATGTGCAATAGCAAAATCTTGCCTTTTATTTCCCTAAGAAATAATGTCTTATCTATCTTTCCCCTTGTGAACTTGTTCTTAAGAAGAAAGCTTGACAACATCTCATACCAAGCTCGAGGAGCTTGTTTCAAATCATATAATGTTTTAGATAACAGATAAACATAATCAAGAAAGTTAGAGTCAACGAAACCTGGAGGTTGTTCCACATACACCACTTCCTTTATGTCACCATTAAAGAAACCAGACTTCGCATCCATCTGATAGACAGTGAAGCCCTTAAGAGCGGTATATGCTAGGAACAATCTGATTGCCTCTAGTCTTGCCACTGGAGTATACGTCTGGTCAAAGTCGATTCCTTCTTCTTGGCGATATCCTTTGGCGACGAGTCTGGCCTTATTCTTTATGATTGTTCCATCCTCGTCCATCTTGTTCCTGTAGACCCACTTTGTCCCGATGACATTCTTACCTTTGGGTCTTGGAACAAGTTTCCAGACTTGACAATGCTTGAACTAATTTAGTTCTTCTTTTATTGTCATTATCCATGATGTGTCTTAGTTTGCTTCCTCAAACTTCTTCGGTTCAACCTGTGAGAGAAAACTCAAATATAGATTTTCATTAGTTGTACCTCTACTTGTTCTGACACCATCCCGGGGATCTCTTATGATTTGGTCCATTAGTTGATCCTTCAGATGTCTGAGCTCTAAATTCCTTGCATCTGGAGTGTCTTCAACCACTAGAGTGACTTCATCAACTTGGATGATTTCTTCATCTTGATCATCAACCTCTCCAATCGGGGTTGGAGTGGTGATCTTGATGAACTTTTCACCTTTTTCTTCAGTCGGCTCACCCAAGTTAAGTTCTTTCATCTTTGAACCTGCATCTTCAATGAACACACTAGAAGAGTTACTTTGCAGCAAGCTCGTCTCATCAAATACAACATGAATGGATTCTTCTACAACCAGAGCTTTTCTATTAAATATCTTATACGCCTTACTATGGCTACTATACCCTACAAAAATACCTTCAAAACTCTTTTCGCTAAATTTGGTAGTGTAATACTTGCCATTGTTAAGGACGAAGCACTTACAACTAAAGATTCTAAAGTATGAAACAGTTGGTTTCCTGCCCTTTAAAAGTTCGTAAGGTGTCTTATTATGGTTTTTGTTTATGAGTGCTCGATTTTGCACTTGGCATGCAGTGTTGACGGCTTCAGCCCAGAAGTATTCCGGTAGTGAGGTATCACTCAACATGGTCCTACAGGCCTCTATGAGTGTTCTATTCCTTATCTCAGCTACTCCATTCTGTTAAGGAGTACGAGGAGAGGAGAACTCATGAAGGATACCTAAGCTTTCACAAAATTCTGTCATGACCCCAGAATTGAACTCCGTTCCATTGTCACTTCTGATTTTGACTACGGAATAGTTGTATTCATTCTTGACCTGCTTGACAAAATTTGTAAAGATATCAAAGGTATCTGACTTGTGTTTTAGAAAGAACACTCACGCAAAGCGCGAGTAATCATCAAGAATAACTAATGTATAATACTTACCTCCCAAACTTCTAACTTGCAGTGGATCGAACAAGTCCATATGAAGCAGATGTAAACATCTATTAGAATATTTGCCAATAATGCTTTTAAAGGTAGCCCTTGTTTGCTTGCCTTTTACACATGTGTGACAAAGTCTATCTTTAGCGTACTTGATATTTGGGGTATCACGTACTAAATTCAGAGAAAATAATTTATTAATATTTTTGAAATTAATATGTGTTAGTCTCTTGTGCCATTGGTCACCAAGAGACACACTATCTTTAGCCGAAAAGTATATTGGTGTAGAAGAGTCTATACAAATAAAATTCAAACAAAATATATTCCTGCTTCGAGTGCTTGATAGAATCGTTTCCATATTATCAACCGATTTTATCAAGCACTTATCTACATGAAATTCTACCACGTATCCTTTATCGCAGAGTTGGCTTATGCTTATAAGATTATGTTCCAATACTTCAACATAGATAACATTTGAGAAGGATACACTACCATTAGTGATCATACCATATCCTTTCGTAATTCTTCGGTCTGAACCTCCAAAAATGACCTTTGGCCCATTCAAGACTGGAGAATAGTTCTGAAGAAGGCTCCTTGTTGTAGTCATATGTCGAGAGCAACCACTGTCCAAGTACCAGATAGGAGTTTTGGTGGCCAATTTTTCCACAACACCAGCCGAGAGCAATCACTGTCCAAGTACCATACCTGTAGTCACAAATCAATTTGCCTTAGGAACCCATACACGTTTGGGTCCTTGGTCTCTAGTTAGAACACTCCCCCTACGAGTATTAGCATTATGAGTGGTCTTCCTCACATTGCTAACTTGAGGAGTCACATAATTTCTGGAGTTAAACCAGCAATCAATGGAAAAAGTGACCAATTTTGCCACAACACCAACAGTCAAACCTGTTGTATCTTTGCTTCAAATTCTCCCGCTTGACCTTTTGAGATGGTGGTCTAGCAGGGGCAGCATTCTTGGAGGAAGAAGCTTCATGGTGATGTCAATCACATGTCTTCTTCTCCTTGAGAGGCTTTTCTACAATAGACTTTACCTTTGGTGCCTTCTTAATGTTATGACCATGATTATAAGGGCCATAGCTCTGAAGAGTAATTTCTTCATAAGGTGCCTTAAAGACACTCTCACAAAAGTTTCAAGGACGAGTCCATCCTTGGTAACGAGACTTCGGCTCTACATGAGTAGGCCTAGTAAAGTGACCATAGGACGAGTCAAGATCAAGCTCGTTTGATGGAAATATGACCTTCTTAAAAGAAGTCTGATCTTGAGGAGCTTTCTCCTTTTCTTTGGCCAAAGCCTTCTTGGTCGCCTTATTCTTTCTCTGAGCCTTATTCATCCTAGAAGATTTACTAGGAGCATCAACATGGCCTAGCTCAATACCTTTGGCCTTTGCTGAGAATTCAACAACGAAAGGAAGGACAGTCTTGGGCTTCGAGAAACTTTCAACAAGTTTCTTTTTTGCTTCAAGTTGTGCTTCTAGTTCTTTTATGATCTTCTCCTTTAGGTCTAGGTGCTCGAGAGCCTTATTGTATTCTTTAATGGCAGCATTGAAGTTCTCTCTGAGTGAGTCCGTATTAGCAACTTCCTCTATCAAATTGCTCTCTTCAGCCTTGAGGGACTTTATCTCTTTGGCTTGATTTTTAACGACTCTTCGACATTTGTCGTAAGCCTTGATCAACTCCTTATACTGGGACATGAGTTCAGACTCATCGTCAGAAGAGTTGTCCTCATGAACATGTTCAAAAACATCAGATTCAGAAAGAGGAGTATGAGAATTTACCTTCCCAGTGAACTGGGGCTCTTGTTCATCATCAGTTTATGCCATAAGCCCGATGTAGGCTTCCTCTTCTTCACTTGACTCAGATGAGTCAGAGTCGCTAAGATTTTTGCCCTTCATGGCTATAAGGCTTCTTTTTATCCTCTTCTTATTATATGAGGATTTCTTTTCCTCTCTCTTTCCACCCTCCTTCTTCTTATGAGGGCAATCAACGATGACATGACCTGGCTTATTGCAATAGTAGCAAATGATATCAGTAGAAATATGTTTGTTCTGTTTAGTATTATACATGTCGTGGCTACTAGTGCCTTTCTTGTGTCAATCACCATCATGACGTGATCTTCTGTACGAGGCATCCTTGCCCCTCCATTGCTTCTTCTTGTTCAAGAATTTCTTGAACTGTCTTGAAAGTAGAGAGAACTCTCCTTTAGATAGTTCCGAGCCTGAGTTACTTGGCTCTGAGGTTTTGCCTTCACTTTCTTCTTGTGCTGGGGCAAGAGAGGCAGCCTTGGATTTCCTTGAGGTGTCTGCCTTGAGAGCTACAGACTTCTCCTTGGATGAAGATCTGTTCTTTTCTTCTTCAGCTTTTCTTGAATTAAGTTGCAGCTCATATGACGTAAGCTTTTCGAAGAGATTTTGCGGGTCAGTCTCAGCTAGCTTTCCAAATTCTCGAATAGTACAGGCCTTGTTATCCCATTCCTTAGTCAGTGATCTCAAGAACTTATCATTAAGTTCTCCGTTGGTGAAGACTCGGCCGTATACTCTTAGGTCGTTAACTATCTTGAAGAAGTTTTCAAAATTATCTGCAATTGTATCATTGGGTCCTTGTCGGAAGGCTTCATATTTTTGATTTAGAAGGAATCTTTTGACATCCCTAACTTCTTTTGTGCCTTCCATCAAGGTGACAAGGGACTGCCACATTTCCTTAGCGGATTGGCAGTGAATCAGATTCTGCAGCATAGAGTCATCAACTACACTTGCGATAATATTTTTGGCCTTCTTGTCTAAAGAGACAAGTGCAATCTCATCTTTGTCAAGATCCATCAACTTCTTAGGAAATTTCTTTATAGGATCTATAGTGGAGACGGTCATAGGAACATAAGGACCTTATTCAACAATCATGAAGTTCCTTGGATCCACAACTTCTATGAAAAATTTAATCCTCAATTTCGACATGGGAAAGTTGTTCTTTGTACACACGAGAAGCTTAGCAAAATCCTTGGTCTTTGCCATGCTTGGATAACTCAACAAATAACTTAGGTCAGATCAGATCAAGATGTTAACCTTTTAATGATCAAGCTCCCTCTGATACCAATTGAAGTTATTAGTTGTCTACCTAAATCACCTATAGGGGGTGAATAGGTGAGTTGTGCGTCTTTTTGCAAAATAAACATAATAATTACCAAGCAATCATAGAGGACACAGATATTTATAGTGGTTCCCCAACCTTGGTTACATCCACTTTCCACTCACCGATCTAGCAAAACACTTGACTCAACTACTCCACTATTCTTGGATTGAAACCAATCCTACACCTCGGAACAACGTTCCTACAACTCGATCCACAAAATGGATCTACAATCGAAAGATGAAAACTTCCTTCAACTCGGAGAACAAAACTCCTACACTCGGAGAATCTACAAGAATATATTGAAATAATAAATACAAACAGTGTCTTTTCTCAGATTTAGAAATTTCTGCCTAGGTCTTCCTTCTTGAACTTTGCGGCACAGTCAGAGAATTTTGAAGAAGAAACGACAAGATCCTTGATCTAAAAATTTTTGGATTTACAAGATCAGAGAGAGTATCTGTGGATGGAAGAATATCTTGATCTCCAAGTCAACTTGTCTGAATCGTTCTGGATCAACAGCCCTTGGCAATGAGGAAGATGAGCGACAGGGGTGTCCGATTTAGGAAAGAGAGAAAGCTGATTCAGAATTCTTAGAATGCTTCTTTTACGCGCTTAGGGTTAGTCGGAATGACAAGACCTTATATAAGATCTCCCTAACGGTCATAATTATCATTAATGACGGCCACGTGGCCCAATTATGTCAAGTCATTTGAAAATCGCGTCTGTTAGGACTTAGCGAAATTGTCTGAAAAAATGACTGGATTACTCGAGTGAAGAACTACTCGAGTACTAAAATGGGTTATCGAGAAGATAATATCACACTACTCGAGAAAAAGCCCTTCAAGAATTTTCAGAACAGAACTAATTATCACTCGAGTGGAATGAGGGTCACTCGAGTGCTAGAAATATTACTCGAGAAGTGAAAGTGAACTTCTCGAGAAGAAGACTTGGAGAAAATTCTGGGAAATAAAACAAATTACTCGAGCACTAGATCTAGACTTCTCGAGAAGTAGACAGACTTCTCGAGTACAGGAACTACACTACTCGAGTGGGGTTGATACTTCTCGAGAACTTTTTGTCTGTCACTCGAGTTAAAATGCTCATATACTTGAGTGGTGAACTTGACTATTCGAGTATAATACTTAGAAAAGTTCTGAGAAGGAAAATCTGTCAACTCGAGAAAGAGAAGAAGTCTACTTGAGTAATGGACTTGACCTCTCAAGAACTAGATTCAAATTTCTCGAGAACCATTTCCTTTACTCGAAATCCAGACTAGGCTTACTCAAGTACAACTAAAGGTTCTACTCGAGTACTAAAATTCTACTCAAGTGAAACAATTAGAAAAAAATTTGTTTATGAAGATTTTCATTTCTTCAATGGAATCAGCAACATGTCTTTCTCCAACAAACCTAGTGCTTGAAAAATGAAGTGTATCCCAATAGAGAGGCTACACATGAGTCAACACCATGGATCACATAATGTGGGATTACATTGTATGGTCCTGTGTTTGGTAACCCATTGTAGACTGACATTGGTCTACACTAGGCAATTAAGTCCTGCAAACACATAACTCAAACAATACATCAAATACAACTTAATTCATCTTAGTTCAAAGGTGACTTCATACAAATCTAGGTTATTGTGGATACAATACCCAACACATCTTGCGTGGGTTCGAGATATACCCCGCCTTCAAATCGACGCCGAGCATCCGAACTGATCCCATGATCTTTAGCGAGTGTTCGCTCGCCTAGACGAGAGTTTGGCGGCATTTCTTTTAAAGACATGCTGCGGTCTCTACTTGGCCCGCACGAGCACCGGACGTGTTTGTCAACCGATTGGATCTGAAGTTGTGTGTTCGATCCACGCTCACCGCACCAAATTCCATTGGAGCCAAAATATATCACCAACTCTCTGTGCACTATACCTGGAAATTGTGTTCAATAGAGGGACGAATGTGGATCGCAAGCGATTAGTTACTGGCCTTGCAGACGGTTGTGAGAGGGTAGGAAGAGAGAAAAGGAGGAGGTCGCTGGCAGCAGTGTATAACCCCGTATCTGGCAAGTAGGGTTGCTAGGAACCAGACTGGCTGGCTCTATTTTCTCAAGTCTCAGGCGAGCCCCAAGAGGGCCAAAGCTCGGCAGCCTCCAGCTCGCCCAGCCGAGCTCGGCTAATGGCACGCGAGTAGGGCTAGCCAGGACAGCACTTGCCGAGCTCGACATTCGTCTAACGGAGCTCGACGTTCGACGAACTGAGCTCGGCGTTCGTCGAACGGAGCCCGGAGCTTGTCGACCCCTGAGCCTTTCGTCGAGTCCCAGGCCGCTTGCCGAGTCCTGATGGCTGAGCGATCTCGCAGATCACAAGCAGAGCAGTCCGGGCCCGTGCTCGCCGCCCTTGCCGAGCAGAGGTTGATGAGGGCCACTCGCCCATTGTTTTGCAAGGTATTTTTACCATTTTGCCCCCGTTGGCCTGCTCATCGCCTGCTAAAATAGTGGAGTTACGCTGTTGGCAGACCTGGTTGGGCTACATCATCTACCACCCTTGGTAGGAACCCACTCAGATTTTTGATCAGGTGCCTGACACCAATGTGCTTTTGATCAGGTGCTCAAAAACCAACCCAATTCTTTTGATCAGGAGACTTGCTACTAATGAATCACTTTTGAAGGGAGATGACAACCCTTTACAGAGGTGGAGGTGAGAGATGATTTTGTATTCTCTTTCTCATTATAGAACTGAGAAGACTTGTGGATTTGATTATAGCTTATGGCTCCCCATGAGATGTAGAATGAGTCAGGGAAACACAGGAGCTAAGATTCAGGGTGATAGGTCTTCAAACTGAATCCTTGACCAGCAAAAAACTTTAGGAACTTATTTGACAGATGGAACTGATGTTATCCTTTTGAAGTATCCTGGAGTGCTTGAAGAAAGAAGACTCTAGATATAGGTATTGTTGTTCTTCTTCTTCAGGTCCTGATGAGCTTCTGGTCAAGAGCTTCTGTGTATCAGAGAATGCTTCTTTGTTGACAGAGCAGATTGTTCAAGATTGGATGTTTCTCTGTAATCTCTGTATGCTTCTCAGAAAGCTGTGCTCTATGTAAACCTTTTTCAATCAATCTTGATTCTTTCTATCTGTCTCTATATATCTGTGTGTGTCCGTTATTCTCTATCTTTCAAAAATTTGAATTCATCTGTAATTAATGCTGACAACCTTGAGAATAATCGGCATTGATTTATTTCCCCAACTGCCCCATGGAAAAACGACAAACAATAATCCTGGAGAAGGCCATAATTAATGCTCCTTCTAACGGATACATTTAGAGAATGTTAGAGCATTAATTAATCAGGAATTATCGCATTAGAGTGGGGACAGAGGGCCAGAAATAACTAAGTCTGGAGTCATCGAACAATTGACAAAAATCGTCGAACTGAGTTCACAGTTCGTCGAGCTGAGATGTTGTGTTCGTCGACCAGACGGCTTTTGTTCGTCAAACTGAGTTCCATGATCGTCGAGCTGGAAACTGAACTGCTTTCTTTTTTGATCTTTGCTTATTCTGTGTCTGAAGTTCGTCGAGCTAGTAAATGTGTTTGTCGACTGGAGTTCAACAACTATTCTGGAGTTGTCAAATATTCTGTGTGTCGACACGATTACTCCTATGTGTCGACACAAGTCTTCTTGTTCCAGAATTCATCGGGCAGAGAACTGAGTTCATCGATCTAAGACTAGATTCGTCGACCTGAGTCTAGAGAACAGTCTGGACTTAGAATTCTGAAGGTGGAGTCCAAGGATCGTCGATCTGTGACTGAAGTTCGTCGAACTCAGCTTAGAGAATATTTCTCTAAGATCATCGAGCTAAGAACGACTATCGTCGACCTGAGTTCGACGAACGTCGAACTCATTTTACTTAAGTATCTTGAGAAGTCTCTGAATCTCTGGAAAAACTCGATGTCTTGAGTCTCTGGCAGTCTGATGATGACTTGTCCATGTGATGTTGTTACTAAGGATTTGGCCTAGACTCTAGGGCACAACTATGACCTTGTCTATACATGTTGGGTCATATCATCCTAAGTTGGTGAACCTAGCCCAAATAAAACTAGGGATCCAACAATATCCCCCTATTTGGGTGAGGTCACTAATAGACTCAAAAAAAACATAAAGTAAACAAAGCTGGAAAAACATATATTTTGCAGAGATAATTAACACATGCAGTAGATATATTTACACAAAAGCTTTGTTAAAACAATATAAAATAGTTTAAGAAGGAAAATAGAAATAAAATAGTTCAGATTTCATTTCTTCTGTTTCTTCTCCTGATGCTTTACATCCTTGCCCTTGTGTCTTGACTTGGTAAATATTATTTCCCTGTTTGGATTTGAAGCTTGTTCCATAGTCATTATCATGTCAGCTTCCCCTATAATCTTCAGAGATGTAGCTCTAGGGACCACTGATTCAGGATGTAATTTCATATAATCATCAACATTAAAAATTTTATTAGCATTTTCAAACCTTTTCAGTTCTTCTCTACTGTATTTGGACGTTGTAGTGTATTCAGAAATATCCTTCCCTTCAACCTTTGCCTTATTAATCATAAAAAGGTCCACCAGTTCCTGGAACCTGGTCATTCTAGCTGTGTTGGCTGTTTCTGGATCTTCATAAGGAACAGGAGGAGAGGTTGATCTTTTAGAACCTTCAGCTTGTTGATGTTGATGCTGTTGATGTTGTTGTTGCTGCTGATGTTATTTTCCTGAAGAGTGTTACCTGTGCTGACTGCTACCAGGGGAAGATCTGCCATGATTTCTTTGATAAGTTTGAACAGGGGCAGACCTTTGAGAGCTTGAACCAGGAGCACCAGCTGCAGGAGGAGGAGGAGGTGGTGGATCTTTTCTATACCTTTGAACTGGTGGAGGAGAGTACCTTCTACTCTTCTTCCTTTCCTTCTGCTGATTCTTAGGTAGCCACATCCATGCTGGCATCCCTTTATATGGTGTTATCTTTTGAAGAATGTAATAGGGAGTGTCATTGTTTGGATTAGGCTTAGGAGGAGGAGGAGCTTTTCTTTTCTTTGATACTTGCTTCTTCTTCTTTGTATCCTCCTCATCTGAGTCCTCATCCTCATCTTCATCATCATCATTTTCAGAACCCTGAGGGTTATCATATAAATCATTCAAATCTTTCAAATCCTCAGCAGAAATAATAGGTTTTGCTGGAGCTGGAGCTGGAGTTTCAACAAGAGTTGGAGGAGAAGCTACAAAAGATTCAGAACTACTGTGGACAGAGCTTTCAGCTGCTGCCTTATTTTCATCTGCAATATCAGCCAAGATCAGTTCATCTAGATCTGGCATGGGGGAGTCATCCATGACAAAGGTTGGTGCTGAAGGTATTATTGGAGAAAAGGGAATAACCATTACTTCTAGAAGTGGAGTGACTGATGGTTGTGCAATAGCAAAACTTTCCTTAAGCTGCTTAGCAACTTCTGAAGAGATGAGGAAAGTGTATGGTATAATAGCCAAGGATGGCTTAGTAATCTTAGCTGGGAGGTAATTCAGATGTACAATATCAAAAATACTTAACAAATCAATAATATCTACTGTGGGATTTAGAATGAAATCACCAACAGTAATTATTGTCTCAGAGACTGACTCTTCCAAGTCCATGTCAGTATCAATAAAATTAAGAAAATCAAGATCATCTGTATCAATATACTCTGTACAGTCTGCTGCTACTGTTGCTGAAGCTGGAGCATCTGCTGCTGGAGCTGGAGCTGAAGTCTTTGGAGCTGTAGCTGCTGCTTCATCATCAGGCATCTCCCCCTGCCTGATTTCAGTTGGAACTGAGGTCAAGCCCCTAGCTGAGGATGGGGCAGCAGTAAGAGCATAGATTTGGTCAGAGAGAGAGGAGATGGTGGTAGCAAGAGGTGTAATGGCCTCTGCTATAAGGGATTTAAGGAGGGGAGTGATTATGGAAATGATAGAAGATATGGTGGAGTGGTCCAGTGATGAAAGAGCAGTAGATGTTTCAGATGTGGTTTGAGTAGAAACATGTGGAGGGATGGTAGATGGTGGTGGAGATGATGGAGTGGCATCTTGCATGACGGTGTATGTTGGTAGATGGTAAGTTTGTATTGAAGAGAGATGTGGGGGAAGAGGAGATAGTGGTGGTGTAGGAATGTAGGTGTCATGGGGGAAATCGGGAGGTGTTGGTGGTTGATTTTCTTGAAGAAGGGAAGATGGAATTTCAGTGATGTCAATTGGTGGAGATGGAGCTGGTGAAGCATGTTGAGATGGAAGTGAAGTAGAAACATGAGTATGTTGTTGTGATTATGGTGTTGAAGAGATAGTGGAAGAGGGAGGGATTTGTGTTACTGGAAGGGGGGATGGAAGAGATGTTGGTGTTGGATGAGTCTCTTCAGTAGGTTGGGGAGTGGCTTTAACAGCCCTGGTGCCTTCAAAAGCTGGGGTGGAAGAGGTAGAAGCCTTAGTTGGCTTGGTTATTGTCCTCTCCCACCTGCCAAATATGGCACATATTAGCCTTTTTCTGGCATTGATGAATATGGTCTGGGAGACTAGTGATTCAGCAGCTTTTTCTTGTAAAAGGATCCCTAGGATCCTTCCAAAGCAAACTTCCTTTTTATTATTTTTCTTATGTATCAAATCAAAAATAATCTGTGCCCAATCTACTGGTTTCTTATTTATGATTGCACACATGACCAGAAACTGGTGTCTTGTGATGTAGTCATGAGCAGTATGTTTCCCAAGCAAAACTTTTCCAACCAAATCGGCCAAAAACTTATAAGGGGCAGAGAGGTGTTTCTTCAAAAGTTTATTAGGGTTATCTCCAGTATAACCCATTAGGCTCAGCATCACGTCAGACTCCTCTATTTCAATCTCTAGTTGTTCTTCTCCATTCCTTAATCCAAAAATTTCAGTTAAAGTTGCAGGAGTTAAGGAGACGGGGTTTCCCGCAATGGTGCCTGTCATCGTATTTTCCTCTATTGGTGATAGGGTGTAGACCCATTCTCTGATTTCAGTGCTGTGCAGTTTGATTCTTATTGTCATCAAGGTTTTGAGTTCTTATTCTTCAAGGAGTTCCATAATATAAAGGAATATGGGATCAGAATGTTGAAATGAATCAAAGTCCACATCAAAACCGGTATCGAACTTCATGCCGGCGAGAATGCTTGCCTGAATCGCCATGGAATCACCTGCAAAAGAGACACAAAAGTGGCGATCAAGTGCAAAGGAACAAAAAGCGCGAGACAGAGGTCGAAGAAAACCTAAATATACGGTTTTCAAGAATATGAATCGACAGAATCCGTTCCACGAAAATAGAAATAATTCTTCGAACTGAGTTCGACGAAATAATTTTGAATGAAATAATTCGTCGATCTTATCCAAAAGAATTGAAGACAGTTCGTCGAACTCCGTTCGACGAATATCTTCTGAAGCAAGTTCGCTGAACTCCGTTCGACGAATATTGTTTCACTCACAGAGAGTTCGCCGAGCTTCGTTCGACAAATATCTCTTAAACTTTCCACGGTTTGTCGAACTCCATTCGACGAACTTTAGAAAATTCGCCGAGTGCAGACAGAAATTAAATAAAGTCTTCTCCATTGATCATTCCAAGTTGATTTACAAAGAACATATGATTTCTCTCATCCAGGGGTTTGGTGAATATATCAGCCCTTTGTAAATCAGTGTAAATATAGACAAGCTTGATTTTATTTTTGTCTACACACTCTCTAATGAAATGATGTCTTATATCAATATGTTTTGTCCTACTATGGTGAACTGGATTCTGGTTTATGGCTATAGAACTTGTATTATCACAGAGTAGGGTAGAATTATTTAAGTTGAACCCATAATCTGGAAGTCTATTTTGTATCCAAAGCATCTGTGAACAACAGCGGCCTGCTGCAATATATTCTACTTCAGCAGTAGAGGTTGATACTGATGTTTGCTTTTTACAAAACCAAGATACTAATCTCATACCCAGGAACTGGCAAGTCCCTGAAGTACTTTTCTATCTACCTTGCATCCAGCAAAATCAGCATCACAGTATCCAGTTAACTTAAATTCTGATTCAGCAGGATACCATAGGCCTAGATTAGGACAACTCTTTATATATCTCAAAATTCTTTTTAGTAAAATTAGGTGAGATTCTTTAGGGTTCACTTGGAACCTAGCACAAAGACATGTGACAAACATAATATCTGGCCTACTTGTCGTGAGGTATAATAGGGACCCAGCAATGCCCCCACAAAGTTTTTGATCCACAGGTTTTCCTGGTACATCAGAGTCCACAACAACATTGGTAGCCATGAGTGTTTTCTTTGCTGAGGCATCAGCCATCCCAAACTTCTTTATAAATTTTTAGCATATTTTGCTTGAGAGATGAAGATGCCATCAGGGAGCTGCTTCACTTGGAGACCAAGGAAGTAGGAAAGCTCACCCATGCTACTCATTTCAAATTTGGAATGCATGAGGTCAGAGAACCTCTTGCATAATTTGGAATCTGTAGAGCCAAATATAATATCATCCATATAGATTTGTACTAATAAGATTTGGTCCTTATAATGTCTTGTAAAAAGAGTTTTATCTACAGTTCCGCTTGTAAATTTATGCTCTAATAGAAAACTAGCTAAGGTCTCATACCAAGCTCTTGGACCTTGCTTTAGACCATACAGAGCCTTATGCAATTTTAAAACATGAGAGGGGTAAGTTGGAGAAACAAAACCTGGAGGTTGTTCTGCATAAATCTCTTCTTTTAGCACTCCATTTAGAAAATCACTCTTCACATCCATTTGGAAGACCTTGAACCTCTTATATGCTGCATAGACAAGGAATATTCTTATGGCTTCCAACCTTGCAACAGGTGCAAAGGTTTGATCATAATTAATTCCTTCTTCTTATGACTTCCAACCTTGCAATAGGTGCATAGGCAACAAGCCTAGCCTTGTTTCTCACAATGACTCCTTGGGTATCTAGCTTGTTTCTAAAAACCTATTTGGTTCCAATAACTGAGTAGTTTTGGGGTCTTGGAACCAAATCCCAAACTCTTCATCTCTCAAATTGATTAAGTTCCTCCTACATTGCTAGGATCCAGTGGGGATCCCGCTCAGCATCATGGATGGATAGAGGTTCAACCTGAGAGAGAAAACAGGCATGCATCAAATCTTGGGTGAGTTGATGCCTTGTCTGTACACTTGCTGATATGTCTCCAATCACTTGAGATCTGGGGTGATCCCTAAGTGTGACAAAATCAGTGGGTGGAGTTGGTTGTGCAACAACATTTGGAATTAATTCCTCATGTGGAATTGTATTTGTTGTTGGTAGAGTTTCATTTTCTTCAACTTCTGCTTCTTCACTTTCTTCAATGGCTTGTGGAGAGGGATGCGTTGGAACCTCTTGGGTGAGGTTTAGTCCATCCAAGGTCTCACACAAGTGGGGTACCTGCAAGTTGCTATTGGTAGAAACTTCTTTCTCCTTGCAATATATGTTAGTCTCATCAAATGAAACATGAATGGACTCTTCAATTTTTAATGTTGTTTTATTAAAAACCCTATAGGCCATGCTTACTTGGGAGTATCCTAGAAAAACTCCCTCTTCAGCCTTAGCCTCAAACTTTCTAATGTATTTTTTTGTTGTTCTTATGGATGTAACATAAGCATCCAGATACTTTGAAATAGTTGATTTTAGGTTTCTTCCCTTTGAGCAATTCATAGGGAGTTCTGTTCTTTAGTTTGTGAATTAGGCTTATGTTCAGGACATAATTTGTTGTGCTTACAGCCTCTGCCCAAAAGGTTAGGGGCATGTAAGCATCTGCAAGCAATGTACCTGCAGCTTCAATGAGTGTCCTATTTTCCTTTCAGCTACCCCATTTTGTTGGGGAGTTCTAGGAGCTGAGAAGCAATGTCTGATACCTTCCTTCTCACATAACTCATGCATAAGAAGAGACTCAAACTTTGTGTCATGATCACTTCTGATCAATGCAACATGAGTAGAGAACTCAATCTATATGGTCCTGAGAAAATTTGTAAGAACCTTGAAGGTATCTGACTTAGATCTCAGAAAGAATACGCAACTGAACCTGGAGAAGTCATCCACTATAACCAAAGTGTAGGATTTCCCTCCTAGGCTTGTACAGTAATGGGTCCAAAGAGATCCAAATGTAGCAAGTACAAAATCCTAGGCGAATCACTATTATTAATAGATTTAAAACTAGTTATAGTTTGCTTGCCTAATTGACAAGCCCTGCAGAGACCTTCCTTCTTGTAGGGACCAGAAGGTAGACCTCTAACAAGGTTGTATTTAGATAGCCTAGCAATGTTTTTCAGATTTACATGACCTAGTCTTTTGTGTCATAAGTCATTCTGATTACTAGTTAAATTAAGTAAACAGATATCAGTTTTGGCAGAAAGAAAATTTACTAAGTATATGTTGCCTTGTCTATTTCTAGTTAAAACTATTTGGTTGTTTTTATCAATAATAGAATAAGTGTATGTGTTAAAGTATACCTGATAACCATCATCACATAACTGACTTATGGAGATGAGGTTATGCTTGAGTCTACTTACACATGTCATAATACAGCTCCTATTCTTACTTCTCCAAATCCTTCTAACAGACCACATTTGGAGTCACCAAAGATAACCTTTGGCCCCAGCTTGGACTTGTAGTTAGATAAGATGTCCTTGATACCACTCATATGTTTGGAGCAGCCACTGTCCAGGTACCAAGTTTGATTTACCCCTGGACAGCTCTTCACCTGCAATAAAAAACAGTTAATGGTTTTTGACCCAGGTTACCTTGGGTCCTTTGTATTACTGATAAGAGAAGCTGGAAATAATAGAGAATTCAGGTTGGGACTTGTATCCTAGGGGGTGATATCTCCTAGGTGGTATGATACAGTCAGGTAGTGGATTAAATGGTTTCTTAGAAATATTTAAGTTGTTGTTGGAATTATAGTTTTGATTAAGTCTTCCTGGGTTCGACGAATTTCTGTAAGTTCGTCGGCTAGAGTTCGACGAATTGGGTTGAGATCGTCGATCTCTGCCCAGAGAATGAACATGCTCATTCTCTGTGCCCCATGTTCGTCGACCTCTGCTCGACGAACCATATAGAGTTCGTCGATCGTAGTTAGACGAAAAAATGTAACTATAGTTTGCATTCAGAGTTCGTCGATCTGGGTTTGACGAACTGGCCCCATTTCGTCGATCTAAGTTCGACAAAATTTGCCGAACCTTGTTTTTACTGGGTGTTTTCTGGTTTTTGGTTTTCTGTCCTACTATTTTAGGGATCTTTTCTACTATTTGTTTATCATTTATTGTTTCTTTCCCTTTAGCAGATACAAATTTTATTGGGGTTGATAAAATGTTCTTCCTAAGAATGGGGGGCAAACCTGATGGAGCACCCAAGCTTTGCTTGCCATTAAGTCTGGCATTAACAGTACATGTGATATCCATCAGCTTGAGGCTTCTCTCATTGAGAGTTTTCTCAAGTTGTTTGGCCTCACAAAGCTCAGTTTTTAGTGAAATTATTTTTTCATTTGCTAAGGTTAATTCAACTTTTAACCTAATGTTTTTAGATTGAACATACTCTAAGTTTCCTAATTTTTCCCTAAGAATTTTAATTTCTTTTTCAGAATTAATCAAATCTATGCACATTAACTTGAAATCAGATTTAAATGTTTCAGAGTTGTAGTCAAAGGAGGATAATACTTGATCTGTCTCCGATTGAGACACTCCTTCATCTTCAGACTCTTCTTCTTCTGAGTGACTTCTGGAGGCATCAATTGCCATGAGGCAAACCTCCTTTGCTCTTTCTTATTCCTCATCTTCACTAGAGCTTGAAGATGTTGACTCATCTTCTATCTCACTCCAGGTCTCAGCCACAAAGCCCTTTTCCTTCTTCTTGTGCTTGCTGGAAGAGGGTTTGCTGGTGTACTGTCTTCTGGTTTCCTTCTCTCTTCTCTTATCTTTCTTCTGGTTCTCTGGACACTCAAAGAGTAAGTGTCCAGGCTTCCTGCATCCATAGCACACAATATCCTTGGTTGGTGTCTTGTCATATTTTGGTTTTTCATCTCTTCTTGATGACTTTCTCCTGAAATCTTTTCTGGTCATCTTGAAAAACCTTTTAGCAAAGAGACTCATGAGCTCTTCATTTGATGTTGCAGTCTCTGTCTCTTCAGTGGCTTTGAAAGTAATACTTTGTTCACTTCTGGCTGCTGGAGGTGTTCTTTGTTCAGCTGCGTCCCTAGTCTTTATCAGCTGTTCATATGACTTCAGTTTGCCCAATAGAGATTCAGTTGAAATCTCATTCAGGCATCTGGCCTCCTTGATGGGCAAGATTCTTGTATCCCATGAGCTTGGGAAGCACATCAGGATCTTATCATTCACTTCAGTCAGAGTGATGTTCTTATCCAAGGTTTTTAGCTCATTGATAATTAAGCTTAACCTATTGTACATATCATAAACTGTCTCAGCTTCTTCATTCTTAAAGTTCTCATATAGGGATATGAGATTTGATCTTCTATCCTTTCTCTGATCTGCTGGTCTATCCACCATTTGGTTTAGGGAATCCCAAATGGCTTTTGCTGAGGTGCACTCAACAACCTTCTGGAAGATATCATCTGACATAGTTTGTGCCAGGATATTCATAGCTTTGGCATCTGCAATTTTTGCCTTTCTTTGAGCTTCAGTCCACTCAGGTGGTGGAATTGCTGTTGAACTTGTAGATGTTGCAGAGCTGGATGCTTATGGGGGACCTGTCAAGATTGAATTGTATATATCTTCATCAATGGAATTCATGTACAACCTAATTCTTGCCTTCCAGATGGAGAACCTATTAAGGTTACAAACTGGAGGTCTGGTGTTTGCATAATCCTTGTTCTGTGTCATGGCTGTGTTTATAATTTAAATGAAAATAAAGTAATGTGTAGATCTAACAAAGGATCTTTTGGTTCAAGATTTAACTTGTACAACCAAAGGAACATGCTCTGATACCAATTGAAAGTGAGAGTTAGATCTGAAATACTCTAGAGGGGGGTGGATAGAGTATTCTTAAAAATTCTTAACAACTATTACAGTTTTTGCTGTAAATTAAAAGTGCAGAAATAATTATAGTTAGCACACAATAAACCTAAAGCACAAGTACAACAAGAACAAAAGAAAAAGAGGCAACCACGCAAGAATTTTATAGTGGTTCCCCAACCTGGGTACATCCACTCTTCTACCACCCTTCGTAGGAATCCACTCAGATTTTTGATCAGATGCCTGACACCAATGAGCTTTTGATCAAGTGCTCAAAAACCAACCCAAGTCTTTTGATCAGGAGACTTGCAACCAAGGAATCACTTTTGAAGGGAGATGACAACCCTTTACAGAGGTGGGGGTGAGAGATGATTTTGTCTTCTCTTTCTCAATATACAACTGAGAAGACTTGTGGATTTGATTATAGCTTATGGCTCCCCCTGAGATGTAGAATGAGTCAGGGAAACACATGAGCTAAGCTTCAGGGTGATAGGTCTTCAAACTGAATCCTTGACCAGCAAAAAAACTTCAGGAACATCTTTGACAGATGGAATTGATGTTATCCTTTTGAAGTATCCTGGAGTGCTTGAATAAAGAAGACTCTAGATATAGGTATTATTGTTGTTCTTATTCAGGTGCTGATGAGCTTATGCTCAAGAGCTTTTATGTATCAGAGAATGCTTCTTTGTTGACAGAGCAGATTGTTTAAGATTGGATGTATCTCTGTAATCTCTGTATGCTTCCCAGTAAGTTGTGCTATGTGTAAATTTTTTTCAATCAATCTTGATTCTTTTTATCTATCTCTGTATATCTGTGTGTGTCTGTTATTCTCTATCTTTCAAAAATTTGAATTCATCTGTAATTAATGCTGACAGCCTTGAGAATAATCGACATTGATTTATTTCCCCAACTGTCCCATGGAAAAATGGCAAACAATAATCCTAGAGAAGATCATAATTAATGCTCCTTCTAACGGATATATTCAGATAATGTTAGAGCATTAATTACTCAGGAATTATCGCATTAGAGTGGGAACAGAGGGCCGAAAATAACTAAGTCTGGAATCGTCGAACAGTTGACAGAAATTGTCGAACTGAGTCCACAGTTCGTCGAGCTGAGATGTTGTGTTCGTCGACCAGGCGGCTTCTGTTTGTCGAGCTGAGTTCAATGATCGTCGAGCTGGAAACTGAACTGCTTTCTCTTTTGATCTTTGCCTATTCTGTGTCTGAAGTTCGTCGAGCTAGTAAATGTGTTCGTCGACTGGAGTTCAACAACTATTCTGGAGTTGTCAAATATTTTGTGTGTTAACACGATTACTCCTGTGTGTCTACACAAGTATTCTGGTTCCAGAATTAATCGGGCAGAGAACTGAGTTCGTCGACCTAAGACTAGATTCGTCAACCTGAGTCTAGAGAACTGTCTGGACTTAGAATTCTGAAGGTGGAGTCCAAGGATCGTTGATCTGTGACTGAAGTTCGTCGAGCTCAGCTCCAAGAATATTTCTCTAAGATCGTCGAGCTGAGAACGACTATCGTAGACCTGAGTTCGACGAACATCGAACTCATTTTACTTAAGTCTCTTGAAAAGTCTCTGAATCTCTGGAAAAACTCTAAGTATTGAGTCTCTGGCAGTCTGATGATGGCTTGTCCATGTGATGTTGTTACTGAGGACTTGGCCTAGACTCTAGGACACAACTATGACCCTAGCTATACATGTTAGGTCACATCATCCTAAGTTAGTGAACCTGGCCCAAATCAAACTAGGGATCCAACACAGTTGTTTTCCCCACTCCAACTGTAGCCGACACAGCGCCTCAAGAGCATCACAGCCCCCAGGCCCTTTGCAATATGGGGAATGGACTTGGTCGGGCCGTTCCCCCAGGCCAGTGGGCAGAGAAGGTTCCTGTATTGTGATGATTGACAACTTTTCTATGTGGCTAGAAGTAAAGGCGCTGGCCAAGGTGACTTTCCAGGTCATCAGAAACTTTGTTTGGGGGGAGATCATCTGTCGCCATAGGTTTCCCCAGGCCATCGTCACGGACAATGGGCCTCAGTTTGCCAGCGCAAAATTCATTAGCGTCTGCGAGCAGCTCGGGATCGACCTCAGGTTCGCCTCGATCCACCACCCCGGGAGCAACGGGTAGGTGGAGGCCGCAAATAAGATCATTGTAAACCTTCTGAAGAAGAAGGTAGAGAACCTGAAAGGGTGCTGGGTGGAGCAGCTTCTCTCAGTCCTCTAGGCCCTGAGGACCACCCCCAACACATCCATGGGGGAGACACATTTCAAACTCTCACATGGATGTGAGGCAGTACTCCCCATAGAATTTTAAGTTAAAATGCCTCGGGTTATCATGACAGGGGAAGGCAGGGAAGAATGGCGGGCTGAGAACAAGGAAGAGTTGCGACTCTCCCTTGATATGGTGGGGGAGCTGCGTGACCTCTCTGTCGTCCAACAAGAAAAAGTGAAGATGAGAATGGCCAAGTACTTTGACAATCACGTTAGAGTCAAACATTTGCGGAGGGGGACTTGGTCCTGAAAAAGGTGGATGCAGCAGGAAGATCGGACACCGTGGGTAAGCTCAACCCCAATTGGGAAGATCTGTTCATTATAAAAGAAACATTGAGATCAAGAGGGTATCATCTCCAAACTATGGAGGGCGAGACCTTAAGTCTCACCTGGAGCGGTGACGACTTGAAATGCTTTTATCCTTGAGATATATAAGTGATGTTTTTAATAAATCTTCTTAAAGTATTAATCTTACTGCAACAACTCATAAAAGAGGGAGAAGCGCTCATTTGATAGACCTCGAGCAGATCCCGCTTCCAGGCTCTCACTTAGCTGGCAGGGCTGCATGTCACTCAATGGTGTCTACCCGGACCTCGAGCAGATCCCACTGTCAGGATCTCACTTAGCTGGCAACGCTGGACGTCACTCTAAGTTATCTCCCCAGACCCCGAGCAGATCCTGCTGTCAGGCTCTCACTTAGCTGTCAGGGCTGAATGTCACTCGAAGGTTTCTCCCCGAACCCCGAGCAGATCCAGCTGCCAGGCTTTCACTTAGCTGGTAGAGCTGGATGTCACTCGATGTTGTCTACCCAGACCCCGAGCAGATCCCGCTGCCAGGCTCTCACTTAGCTGACAGGGCTGGACGTCACTCGAAGGTATCTCCCTGGACCCCGAGCAGATCCTGCTGCCAAGCTCTCACTTAGCTGGCAGGGCTGGATGTCACTCGAAGGTGTCTCCCCAGACCTCGAGAAGATCCCACTGCCAGGCTCTCACTTAGCTGGCTGGGCTGTATGTCACTCGATGGTGTCTACCCGGACCCCGAGTAGATCCCGCTACCAGGCTTTCACTTAGCTGACAGGGTTGGATGTCACTCGAATGTGTCTCCCCAAACCCCAAGAAGATCCTACTGACAGGCTCTCACTTAGCTAGCAGGGCTGGATGTCACTCGATGGTGTCTACCCGGACCCCGAGCAGATCCCACTGCCAGGCTTTTACTTAGCTGGCAGGGCTGGATGTCACTCGATGGTGTCTACCTGGATCCCGAGCAGATCCCACTGTCATGCTCTCACTTAGCTGGCAGGGTTGGATGTCACTCAGGAAAGTTCTATTGGTATTTTTTCTAAAAACAGGAAGGAAAGACTCCTTGAAGGCGAGTCGGGACTCGCAAGCCCAGCTTGGCAGAAGGGTAGCGAGGTGAGCCCTTGGCTCTCTCTGAAGTTGGCGGGCTCCGGCTGAACACCTCACCCCCTTTAGTTTCACTTATAAAAATTTCAATTTTAGTTCTATGTTGGTGAAAAGATAGACAGCTCGCGAGCGAGATGTAGAGGAGGGCTGGTGCACCCAACGCGACGAGTAGTTCATCCCCAGATTGTCTGGGGTTGGCGAGCTCTCAAGGTCCGCTCTCGGGAATGTATTAATGACCATCCTAATGGCAAGATTTATCTTCGCGAGGTCGCTAAGGGGTAGAGCTCGCGAGCAATCACGTCACAACAAGAAAGCGCAAAAAAAATATAGAAAAAAATAGACAAAGATCATATCAAAATTATCTTCAATTATGAAATGATAGTTATAAGTGTGGCTCTCCTCGGCGAGGTCACAAAAAAGAAAAGGAAAAAAGATCAACTCTCGCCCCCTCCAGCGGACAGGTCATCATTGAAGCCCTTGCCGAAGTGCGCATCGAGGCTGTCTTCCTTCTCACTGGGCGGCGTAGCCAGGAATAAGCTTGGCATGAGATCCTGGGCCGTGATCTACTAGCAACCCTCCACCAGCACCCCCGTATCCTTCATCATTTGAAGGGTGCATTCGGCGGCCTCGATGGAGTTGACCCTCGGCATCTCAGCAACGTCGGCCTCGTCGAATATCCTCAGGCTTTTGTACTCGAAGGTGGGCTTGACGTCGCCTGAAGGGAAGAAGATTTCCGCTGGGTGACGGACCTCGCGGTGGAGGCCCATGTTCTCCTCCTTCAACGTCGCATTCTCCCCATCCAGCCTGGCGAGGCGGGCACGTAGCTGCTCGTTCTTGTCCTCCAGCCCGGCGATGCGAGCCTACAACTCCCCAGTAGCCTTGGCATACTGAAGAGAGGAAACACATTAGTAACAGTGCAGGAAATCCTAAGTAAAAAATGGAGGAAGCAGCCCGATGCTTACCAGTACGTCGGCGGCTTGGGCGAGTAAGCCCTCGGCGATGTCGAGTTGCCACGCCAGGTCAACGACCTTATCCATGGCGACGTCGCGCGCCTGCTCGGCTTTCTAGAGATGGTTGCTGAGGTTGAAGCTGCGGCAGACCATCATGTGATGCAGCTCCATGGCCCGCATGTGGGCTTGCATGCCTTTATGGCCGAGCTGCCGCAGGGCCATGCCCTTGTAGGCCTCGGCGTCCTTGCGGCCATAAAGGCCGAAGCCCAGCGCATAGGCGCGACCGGTGGAGAGCTCACGGTCGGCCCAGGAAGGGTGAAAAGTGGAGATGGAGACTTGGTGGGCTAGCTCGTCCCACTGGACCATGGGTTCGCCCGCTGAGTCCTTCCACCTCCCCCCAAAGCCGAAGAGCGGATGGTCCTTCAGTGCGGCAGGCTCGCGGGTCGTCTTCTTCATAGCAGGGGAGAAGAGGTCTCGTCGCTCCCTGCCCCTTGCTTGTGATTTCCTTCAGCATGCTGTCCGGCGAGCCGTCTGGGATGGTCTCGGGCGAGCTCATATATTTGGGGCTTTGTTGATGTTGTTGATGTCTCTCTAGAGGGACCACCACTGCTTTACTCATTTTCTATGGCAGTTGTTGGCAACAGAGTGGGCTCGACCCCGCAAGCTCAAGTCGCCTCTTACTGGACGAGGGTTTGGAGGAAGCTGACTCATCTCGGCAAGCCGCAGCCGCCGCCCTCTCGCAAGCAAGGGGGTCTGGATGCAACCCAGAGTCTGCAAATGGCGGGTTCACGGGAATCAGTCGCTCCCCTGCATGAAAAGACTTAGAAAGATGCTATTAAGATTCAGCGAGCTGAGCAATGGGAAGGAGAAGAATACCTTTGCCGGGCAGGACGGGGCGAAGCGAGTCGAGGCCCCTTCGCAGGAAGGCGACCTTTAAATCTTTGTGGAGGAGGAATTTGTGGAGCTCGGCGTCGTTGCCGGACACGGTCGGGGGGGGGGGGGGGGGTAGACGTCCTTGCCCTTTTGCTGGGGGAGTAGGGGATGTTGCCGAGATCTCCCTTGATGAAGGCGATCTTGGTCATACAGTTGTGGTGTTTGTTCGCGATCTCGCGAACTTTGATGAGCGAGCCCCCGAAGTAGGCGACGCCATCTGGTGTCGCCTTATAGGAGAAGAGTTTCCTAAATACGGTCAGGTTAAACTCTATCTGCTCCCGGCGGAGTAAGCACACGAACGCCATCATCATGGCGATGACGTTCGAGTTGAGCTGCGCGGGCACCGTGCCATAGTACTTCAGAATCTGGCGGACTTCCGGCCAAAGGGGGAGGTGCAACCCCACCTCGAAATGCAAGATGGGGAAGGCGAGCTCGTCGTTGTAGAAGGTGTTGATCACCTCCCCTTCCCTCGGCAGACACGCCTCGAAGGCGTGCGGAACATAGTCGCTGATGAGTTCGGCAAGCTCCGCCTCACTCGTACTCCTCTCAAATAAACAGTAATCGGCGAAGTACTGAGCGCATTTGGAGCGGCCTTCGGCATCAGGGTTAGTCTTGCCCATGCTCGCGGAAGGGTTAGAGCGCGAGAACGAAAAGAAAGAGCGCGGGAAGAGAGAGAAAGTAAGCAGAAAAGGTGGTGGTACGGGGTTGGTGGGGGGGGGGTGCTATTTATAGAAAAATAAGCCTGAAGCCGAGCTGTCCAATCAGCCCAGCTCGCCTATCCCAGCTCGCCTATCCCAGCTCACCAACCCCCAGCTCGCCGACTTCTAGCATGTCCCATCGAATGCCGAGCTAAATATAAAGGAATATATAATATTATTTGAATGCCAGGCACTAAAAGTCTAAAAATGTTCGAAGTTATTACAGGCCAAAATACGGAACGCTGAAGGAATCAGAAACAGAAGAAAAAAGAAAATAAGCCGCGCGAGCAGTGGGTCAGGAGGCGATTACCGGTCGGCTCGGCAATGGAGTTGTTTTCTATCTACCCCGGCCTCACATCCCCCGCCCCCCAGACTGCCGCGAGTGGAGAAGCTCGCTAATCCATCTCGAGTTTCTCTGTGCCACCGAGAGGCCCTCGTCGATCTCGTCCAGCAGCCGGGAGGGAGACATCACCTCGCCGGCCGGGTTGCCCCTCACCTCGCCTGCGAGCCGCACGTAGTCGCGTTGTAGTACCTCGTTGACCTCCTGCACCTCGCACAGGTCGCACAAGAGCTTATTGAAGAGCCCGATCCCCCTCCTCATCAGCTCTTCGTTCTCCACTTCAGGGACCAGAAAGGAGTCTAGTGAGCTCGAGGAAGGAAGCATGGAATAGTAGGCTATCCGCGAAGATTCTTCGACCGCAGATTGGCTGGGAAGAGCTACAAAGACAGTAGCATCAGTATGGGGGGGGGGGCGTCCCATAAAACCATAAGACAAGGAAAAGGCCAGCTTACCTGACGAGCTCGACACCTCCAGGAGAGTGCGGTGAGTGACCCATCTCAGGTCCTTACCGCATCCTGGGCAGTGCGTTCCTGGCGAGAGGAGGTTGAAGCTCGGAACGGGGATGACTTCGATGTCTGCCCCCACTGTCTTGACAGGTCGTTGAGGGGAAGGGGCGCGAACCGACAAGTTCGACTTCTGCGAATCCATCCCCTATATCCCGAAGGGAGGAGACAGGTCGCGAGGGAGATTCTTCGGTGTCCTAAGCCGCGAGTCGCCGAGGGTGTTCTTGACTCGTGGTGTAGAATCCTCGACACCATCCTGGTGGCTATCCCGGTCGTTGTAGAGGTCAACAATATTTTTGCCCTTCCGAAGGGCGGGTAGATTGGTGGAGTCGGTCCCGTGCTCCAGGGTCGTCTTCAGGTCATCGAATATGGGCTCGGCAGCTGGTTGAAACGGTTTCGCCCTTTTTGCGGGATTGGGCTCGGCCGACCCACCCTGCGGGGTGGCGCGCGGAACCACGATCATGCCAGCTATGCGAGCGGAGGAAGCCTCGCGGACCTGGGAGAGTCTCTCTTAGATCTCCTTGGGAATTGACATCTCGACAAGGTTAGAGTGAAGGGAAGGGCAAGAGTCACCCAGGTATGCAGGCGTATATATAGCCGCGGGTGGACCCCACCCGAAGATTCTCTCCGGCTCCCCCCGCACATGGCAAACACTTGGGGTTGGATGTTTCTTTCCGAGCTTTTCCAAGCTCAAAAATTGCGGGGATTGTGTACAACCCCGTATCCGGCGAGTGGGATCGCCAGGAACCATACTGGCCGGCTATATTTTCTCAAGTCTCATGCGAGCCCCAAGAGGGTCAGAGCTTGGCAGCCTCCAGCTTGCCCAGCCGAGCCCGGCTAATGGCACACGAGTAGGGTCAGCCAGGCTCGCACTCACCGAGCTCGGCGTTAGTCGAACGGAGCTCGGCGTTCGACGAATGGAGCTCGGCGTTCATCAAACGGAGCCTGGAGCTCGTCGACCCCTGAGCCTTTCGTCGAGTCCCAGGCCGGTCACCGAGTCCTGACGGCTGAGCGAGCTTGCAGCTCGCGAGCAGAGCAGTCCGGGCCCGTGCTTGCCGCCCTTGCCGAGCAGTGATTGATGAGGGTCACTCGCCCATTGTTCTTGTTGGGTACATTGGAAAATGTGTACCAGATTTGAAGAAGCCTCACCCTACTTCATGATATACATCAAGGTATATTTTATGTTGTTTTGAGTTTACATGTGCATGTTAAGAAAATGCAAGAATGCAGGAAAAAGTTTCTAAGTCCATATGTCGACAGCAAAAGAGGCTGTGTCGACACTTATGAGGACTTAGGTCGACACTGGAGAAAAGCTGTGTCGACATTTGGAGTAAATTGTGTCGACACTTGGAATGGTTGTGTCGACACCTGAAGAAACTGTGTCGACATGCAGAGGCAATGTCGACACATAGTGAAGCATTGTTGACATCAACTATGTTGACACCAAGAGGCAGTGTCGACACACAAGAATACTTAGTCGACATCAATTGTGTCGACACCAAGAGGCAGTGTCGACACACAGAAGACCATGTTGACAAACTGCAGAGTTTTAACAAAGTTAAAGAAAAGAAGTAACTGTGTCGACACACAGAGGCAGTGTCGACACACAGAAGACCTTGTCGACATCAACTGTGTCGACACACAGGACTTGTGTCGACACACAGTAAAGTTTCAACTATGTTAAAGAAAAGAACTGATTGTGTCGATACACAGAATCAGTGTTGACACATTCTACAGAATGCTGTGCCGAGAAGAAGTATCAACAACAAAGGAGATGTGTCGACACCACCAAGGCATGTGTCGACACTTAGTCCACTTGTGTCTACACTTAGTCTATTTGTGTCGACACATGATGCAGTTCAGTCTCGACATTTTGCTTACAGAGACAGAGTTCAAGAAGTGACTGGATGACCTGACAGCTGCCATTTCTAACCGATCTACTGCAACTGTCAAAGCTGTCAGAAGTTTGTTAGAAACCGGATCAGCCAGTTACCATGGAGGAAGACCATATGAAGGCTTTCTCCTTCAACAGAAGATAACGAGAAAATCAGAAGAGTTGTTGATGACCATACACATACAGAATTAAGAAAATTTTCGTGAGAAGATCTAAGAAGAATTTGGAGAGAGAGAGCTTCATCTATTGAAGTGAAGTGCAATGGCTGAACCAGGCTGCTAAGAAGGATTCAGATTGAGATCTGAATATCAAGAAGGAAGCTGATTGAAGATCATCTTCACTGGAGTTCAACCCTACTAAGTTCAGATTCAAGAAGCTTTGAAGAAAGCTAAGAGAGGTTGTTCTCTACCATCAGATTCTTCCAAGAACTGATCAAGAAACCATCCATCCCTTCTCTCTCTACCTGGGTCGTGGTAAAACACTTTATAAAATCCATTTACTGTAGGATCTATTATAGATCTGAGATGTAAGCCTAATTTATAAAGGCTGAGTGTAGGAGATTTAGGTCTCTGAGTGGTAGGCCTTGTTGAAGGTTGAGGTAGGGCTGTGAGCCTGAGTTGTAGGAGATTGTTATCTCTGAGGTGTAGGCCTTGTTAAAGGTTGAGTTAGGGCTGTGTGCCTGAGCTGTAGGAGTGTGGACTCACTCTGAGTTGTAGGAACCTTGATTGGGTTCTGAGCTGTAAGATCTGCGGATCTGAGGTGAAGAGAAGAAGTTAGGCTGAATCTATCACACTACTAGATAGGCGAAGGGGGAAAGTGGATATACCCAATACTTGGGGAACCACTATAAATCATGTGCACTCTGTGATTGGATATACTACTATGATGTGTTTGCTGTGTTAATAGTATAACCAACAGAAAATTAGAGTTTATTATCTGCCTTAGAATAAAAAGAATTTGAACTTATTCACCCCCCCCACCTCTAGGTGTTTTAGGTTATCTTGAAACCAATTCTTTCAAGTGGTATCAGAGGGAGGTTACTCAAAGAAGGACTTAACAGTCTGAGTTAGATCCATAAGGCAGATTCAAGATCAAGAAAATGGGTTCAGGAGAAAATCATAAGGAACTAGGTTCTATGAAATTACCCATATGCAGGAAGGAGATATTTGGAATATGGAAAGAAAGGGTCAGACTGTTTATGGAGGCTTCTGATCCAAAGATCTACATTATAGTGAAGGAAGGTCCTTATATTCCAATGAAGTTGTCAGTTCTAGATGCAAACTAAAGAATTTTCAAGGACTTTTCAGAGATGACTAAGGATGAGATCATCCTGGCAACTATGGATAAAAGAGCCCAGAATATCATAGTAAGTGTCATAGATGATTCAACCTTTCAAAATTTGATTCACTACAAGACCTCCAAGGAAATGTGGGATACTTTGATAGTCTACATGGAGGGTTCTGAAGAAGTTAGACAAGATAGAAAGTCTATGCTGAACCAGGAATATGATAGTTTCAGACAAGGAAAGTCTGACAGTATAACTGAGTGTTATAAAAAGTTCTATAGAATAGTAAATAAGTTGATGTCCTATGGTAGAATCTTCAGTACATATGAACTGAATGATAAATTTCTAAGATCCTTGACAAAGGATTGAGACACTAAGATTTGTGTCATTAGGGAGGTGGTCAAACTTGCAGATATCTCTCCTCCAACTTTGTTTGGAAAAATGCTGTCATATGAGATGCAGCTGATGGCTAGGAAAGAGGAAGAAAAAAATGCAAAAGGGGAGTATAGAGAAAAGTCTGTGGCCTTCAAAGTTGAAGCCACTAGGAAGAATAGGAGGATGTCTCCATCACCTCCTAAGATAGTTGCTGAAATTGCTTCAGATAATTCAGACAACCAAAGTTCAGACAGCAGTGACTCAGATAAAGACTTTGCTGCCTTCACAAGGCAGTTTCAGAGATTCCTGAAGAAGAAGCAGTGCAAGTCTAAGCCCTCCACATCTCAGTCTAAGGATGATTATTATCAAAAGAGGAAGTCATCTAGGAAGGACAGGAGCAGGTCTAAGCCAAGCAAATCTACAACATCAAAGATAGTTTGCTACTGCTGTAATAGGCCTGGAAATATTGTGGCTGAGTGTCCAGACAAAAAAAAGTCTGTTGATAAAAAGAAGATTCAACACCAGAGCAAGAAGGAGAAATCATTTGTTACTAAGAAGGAGAAGAGCTTGACAGACCAATCATCTTCAGAGTCAGAATCTGAAGCTGAGGCATACATTGGTCTATATGCAGCAGATGAAGAAGATGAGTTTCTGCAAGTGCTGAACTCTATCTATAAACAAGAAGACCATCAGTGAAAGGGACTGATGGCTGTGTCAGAAGAAGACAAGTGCCAGGATCAGCCTGGTCCTAGTAAGGTACAATACTTTTCTAGAAATTCAGATTGTAGTACTGGGTCAGAGTCAGCAACATCTGCATCAAGTGATGTTGATGGGTCTGAGTCTGAAGGTGATATTCATCAGCTGATAGATGAATATGGGGACTTATTGCAGGCACTAAAGAAAAGCAAAGACCTGGCCAAAACTCAGGCTAAGGAAATTGCAGATCTTAACATGGCTGCATCTGATTCAGAGAAGATGCTGGATAAAAAGTTGAATGAGATTGCCAGATTAAAAAACATAACTGTTATTCAAATGAGAACAATCACATTCAAGAATGATCAGATTAAAAGTTTGGAAAACAGACTTCAGAAAGAAAAGGAGATTATGGCTAGTTTTTCTAAGCCAAAATCTGTATTACCCTTGATTGATGAATTTGTGTCTCAAAAGGATAAGGCAGGATTAGACTATAAGAAAACTGCATGGACTGCTAAGTCCAATTCTAAAGGCAAAGCCCCAGCACAGAACAATAGATCTGCTGCTAATAAATCAGCTAAAGTTGTACCTAAACAAATGTATAATAAGTTTGAGTGCTGGTGCTGTGGCAAGATATGCCACTTTGCCTTAGACTGTTGACACAATATCAGTGTCAAGGAGAGTAGCAATCTGCCTGTTAGAAAAGCTGCCGGTAGATTTGTTAAAGTTCAGACTAACTTGCACCAAGGACCCAAAAGTTATTTGGGTTCTAAGGTTAAGTAATCTTTATTACAGGTGAGTCCAATTAAGTTGCCATGCCGCTATATGGTACTTGGACAGTGGATGTTCCAGGCACATGACTGGAACAAGGGGGTTGCTGAAGGACTACTCACCTATGCTGAATGGGCCTAAGGTTATCTTTGGTGGTTCTGAAAAGGGAGTCATCAAAGGTTTTGGTAACATTTCTAATAACTCTGTTACAATCACTCAAGTGACCTATGTTAAGGGTTTGAAGCATAATATTATTAGCATAAGTCAGCTGAGTGATTTAGGTTATGACATTTCATTTGTCAAGAATGGTTGTCATATCAAAAGGTCAAGTGATCAAAAGGTCATATTGACAGGGTATAGAAAAAGAAATGTGTACTGTCTTAACTTTGTGTGTGAGAACAATGTTTCTCCTATTTATCTTATAGCTGATGAGAGAGCCTCTCATTGTGTTAAATGGCACAAGAGGCTGGCCCATCTTAACTACAAGACTATTGGCCAACTCTTTAGCAAAGAGTTAGTGAGGAATGATCCTCAAGTTAAGTGTATAAAGGATGAGATATGCTCAGCTTGTCAAAAAGGCAAGCAGACCAAATCCTCCTTTCATAGCCTTGAAAACAAGGATTCAGTGAGGTGTCTATACCTCTTTCATATGGATCTATTTGGTCCTATGCGAGTTCATAGTCTAGGTAGGAAGGTCTACACTTTTGTGGTGGTAGATGACTATTCTAGATATTCATGGGTGTTCTTTTTGAGACAAAAATCTGAAGCCCCAAGTGTTTTATATAGTTTTGTCAAACAAATTCAGAATGAGCTGGACAGTACAGTGGTCAAAATCAGAAGTGACCATGACACTGAATTTCAATCTGAGAGTATGACAAGACTGTGTGAAAAATTTGGGATTTTTCAAGAATTCTCATCACTTAGAACACCCCAGCAAAATGGTATTGCTGAAAGGAAGAATAGAACACTGATTGAGGCTGGTAGAACTCTATTGTGTGACACTTCTCTCCCAGAATATTTCTGGGCTGAGACAGTAAACACTGCATGTCATGTGATCAATAGGGTTTCTATCACTAAAAGCCACAAAAAGACTCCCTATGAGATTATGAAAGGCAGAAAACCAAACTTATCCTATTTTAGGATCTTTGGTTGCGAGTGTTATGTCCTTAACAATGATAAGTCTTATCTAACTAAGTTTACTGTCAAATCTCAAAATGGGATATTTGTTGGGTACAACAACAATAATAAGGCTTATAGGGTCTACAACTTGGTTACTCAAGTTGTAGAAGAGTCTGTACATGTTGTCTTTGATGAAACAAGACTTATTAATAGTGAGTTGCCAAGTAGTTCTTGCAGTTCTACAGGTATAAATGAGAGAATGGACAAGCTTACCATTACATAAGAATCAACTACAAATTGGGAAGTGGAAAATGGTGGCTGCTGTCCAGGGGGAGTACAAGACTCTCTAGATGTTGATGAAAACCAAGAGGTGCAGCATAATCAAGAGATTGAAGGTGTTTAACCTGAAGAAAGACTACCTCTAGCTATTAGACACTTAAAGGATCATCCAACAAATCAGATAATTGGTGATCCAAGACAAGGAGTACAAACAAGGAGCAGGAATTTGAACACAGTTCTTTGCTTTAGCTTCTTATCTCAAGTGGAATCCAAGAAATTTGAAGAAGTTGTTCTAGACCCACATTGGATTGATGACATGCAAGAGGAGCTGAATCAGTTTAGAAGGTGCAAGGTCTGGAAGTTAGTTCCTAAACCAAAAGACCACAACATCATTGGAACAAAGTGGATCTTTAGGAATAAACTAGATGAGAGTGGGATCATTGTGAAGAACAAAGAAAGACTTGTTGCAAAAGGATACAGGCAGGAAGAGGGTATTGACTTTGATCAAACCTTTGCTCCAGTGGCTAGGTTGGAAGCTATCAGTCTATTCCTAGCCTATGCAACATATCAAGGCTTCAAGGTATTCCAAATGGATGTAAAATCAACATTCTTAAATGGAAATCTAAAAGAAGAAGTATATGTAGAGCAGCCCTGAGGTTTTGTTGATCCACTCTATCCTTCTTATGTCTATAGACTTAGAAAAGCTTTGTATGGGTTAAAACAAGCACCAAGGGCTTGGTATGAAACCCTATCTACTTTCCTCATTGAGAATAAATTCTCAAGGGGGAAAATAGATAAGACTCTATTCCTTAGGGATCCAAAGGAAAGATAATCCTAGTCCAAATATATGTTGATGACATAATATTTAAGTCTACTGAAAGTAATCTTTGTAGAAAGTTTGCTAAACTTATGCAAGAAAAATTTAAAATGAGTAGTATGAGAGAACTTATGTTCTTCTTGGGTCTCCAAGTAAGACAGACTAAAGATGGCTTGTCCATATCCCAGTCTAAGTTCACCCTGGAGTTAATTAAGAAGTATGATATGGAATCATCCACTACCATGAGAACTCTGATGGGGATAAGTGTGTCTCAAAGCAAAGATGATGCAGGGAAACCTATAGATGAAACTTTGTATAGAGGGATAGTTGGCTCCCTCCTTTATCTGATTGCTAGTAGACCAGATATCATGTATGCTATATGTGTCTGTGCTAGGTACCAATCCTGCCCTAAAGAATCTCATCTTACTGCAGTAAAAAGGATTTTGAGATATCTTAAGGGCACACCTAATCTAGGCCTTTGGTACCCTAGGAATGAAGATTTTTTACTGACAGGCTATTCAGATGCAGACTTTGCAAGTTGCAAAGAAGATAGAAAAAGCACTACAGGCACCTGTTAATTTTTAGGAGGAAGATTGGTGTCTTGGAGCAGTAAGAAGCAGACTAGTATGGCAATTTCCACAACTAAGTCTGAATATGTGGCAGCAGGAAGTTGCTATGCACAGCTGTTGTGGATTCAGCACCAGCTAGAAGACTACTGTATTCAGGTAAGTAGAACACCTTTGTTTTGTGATTCTACAAGTGCTATTTCTATTGCTAATAATCTTGTCTCACATAGTAGGACTAAGCATATAGAAATTAGATATCATTTTTTTAGAGAACATGTAGAGAAAGAGGACATCTCACTAGAATTTGTCAAAACAGATTATCAAATTGCAGATATGTTTACTAAGTCTATAGATGAAACTAAATTCAATAAGTTTGAAATTGAATTAGGAATATTGAACATAGATTAGTTTAACAAAATTGGCTAAGTAAAACTGTGTCGACATATCCAGCAAAACGGTGTCGACACAGAGAAGTGTTGTCGACACTTCAGGAAAATGGTGTTGACACATGCAGATGTCTGTGTCAACACTTAAAAACTGAGTTGTCAGTTAAGGATATTTGTGTCGACACATCATAATTAGTGTCGACACATAAAGGTCAACATCGTTGTCGAGACTTAAGTAGTCTGTGTCGACACTTTTCAACAGTGTCGACACATTCAGTGATTGTTGACACGTCTTTTGACCTTCTTTGTCCACAAAGGTATAAATAGGTCAACAACAAACCCTGTCGACACGCTCTCCAGATTCTTGAGACCGGAATCTAATGTCGACAAACTCTCTTCTCTCACACCAGATTTCTCTCAACAACCATGGTGCCCTAGATCGAGGACAATGTCAATGAAGGATACGAACTAGTTCGGAACGCATTTGATGGAGCGGAATCAGAAATTACAGGAGTAATAACCCTAATAACTGAAAATGGTCTGGAATTCTTAGTTTCTGAACCAACTAAGATTTGGAAGAAAGAAACACTAGAATTCTTTGGTGATGCTACCCTAGATCAAACTGGACTCAAAATTAGATCCACAGTCTATGGAGTAAAGGTGAAAATCACCAAGAAGAGCTTAAGGAAAGTTCTTCACGTGCCAAGAACACAAGAAGAAGAAGATGTACCCGCATCTAAGCTAATGGAAGCACTTCAATGGTGTGGACTGGATTCCACCATGAAGATTGGCTCAGCTTTGAACAGGAAAGACATGAATACACAAGGGAAGTTCTTGTCTGAAGTTGTGGGAAAAGTGATTCTCTGTAAGCCAGGGGGCATGATAGGATTTCTGCCTATATGTTTAGTCTTATGACCAAAATCATATATAGACTAAACACAGATTGGTCAGAAGTTATTTTTGAAAAGATTAAGGAAAGTAAGAAGAAGCCAAATCTGGGAAGAATTGTAAGCTTGTATTTAGCTGGAACAATACCAGAAGTGATGGAACAGTCAACTGGGACTAAGATAAATCACATGAGAAGGATGAACATCAGGATCATCTCCAGGTGGGAGAGGGTATTAACTAAGGACATGCCTACTCCAAAGAAAGAAGCTCCTCCACAAAGAAAGCAGAAGAAAGCCACAATGGCTTCAGAACCTTCCAGTAGTTCAGAGGAGCCAGCAGCTTTCAGTTTTGATGAGGAAATAGCTGAAAATGCTGGAAAGTCGCCAGTAATAGCAGAAAGAAATGAAGATGCACAGAGGCAGGGGGAGCAACCATCTACTAGCCCTATCCAGCTGGATCCACTCCAGGGGGAGCCCCATCTTAAGGAGGAGCCAACTCACTTGGAAAGTGAAATGGCTACACAGACTATCCTTGAGGTAATACATGGGGTTAATCAATCATTTCTTAATGATAAGGATGAAATTCTAACTGAATCTTTGATAGATGTTGACCAACTAACTCAACTACTCAGTCAAGCACAAGATGTTATCATAGAGGATACATTTGCTGCTGCTAATGCTCCAGAATTAAGTATACCTCAAGTGCCTACTCAACAAGAGTTTACCTTAGAAGAATTGTTCCTTGATTTAGAGCAAACTGAATTTGAAGGGGGAGAAAGCACACTTTGAGGGGGAGCAATTTAACCTTGAGAAGGAGCAAGTTCACATTGAGAAGGAGTCAGAAAGTACTGTGAGAGAGGAGTAGCAAGGGACTCAGGGGGAGCTACCTAGAACTGAACAGGTATTGCCTCTTTGTCCTAAAAATAGAGTTGATATAGCTAGTTCCTCAACATCTGAGGATGAAGAAGCTACAAGAGCTAAGAAGAGGAAGCTAATGGTCTTCAAAAGGAGAAGCCAAAGCTACAAGAAAGAATTACAAACTGCTGCTCCCCAATCTGCCCCACCAGCTAATTATATCTCCTTATTAGTCTCATTACAAGTAAAGCTAGATGAGCAAAGGATTGTCATGGAGAAGTATCTAGATGAAGCTCATAAAGATCTACAGTTCTCCTTGACTCAGGATATTAAATCTATAAGATTTGAAGTTAATCAAAATAAGAAGGAGATGACTGATTGTTTCCACAAAGGAGGCAATGCTGTGGTTTTCCTAGCAACCCATCAAGAGAAAATCAAGACTCAAGTTGATGATATAGCTCTTAAACAAGGCTATGTTCTAGAGAATCAGATTAGAATGAATGATAATCTAACAGAATCACATAATGTGATTGTTACAGAACTGAAGAATGTTGCAACTGCCTAGACTGAGGACAAGGCTAAAGCCAAGACAGAGTTTAATAAGGGGGAGTTTGATAAGCAATTACAGGAAGGCCTAGCTGCTGTCAAAATAGCTATTGAGCAATCTCAAAAGACCAATTCTGGACAGCTGCTAAAGTTAAAGGCATTCTATAAAGATGGTGTTAATTTTCTTGATGAACAAATCAGATTTCAAAATAATGACCTTAGGGATCATGTTGCCAGAGAAGTCATAAAGGGGGAGAGAGTATTAGTCAAAGCAGGCTCTGATCATGCTAAATGGATATCTAATAGCATCAGAGCCACCCTTGGATATCCACCCCTATGTGATGATGACAATGTTGCTGAGTCGGGAATACACCCTGCTTATTTTGGAGGTGAACAAGCTAAAGTTGCCCAAGTTATTTATCCTCCGGCCAGCTGATTTTGAGATGATTCACCAAGAAATACAGTCTATGTACAGTCCTCCAGAAGGTAATAAAAAATATTATCCTTGGAAAAGTAGATATGTCATGGCCAGAGGCAGTTTTGAACAAAGAGCAAGAAGCTTTATTGTCAAAGAAAAGATTTAGAGAACAGGCAGAGTTGAAGCCTGATTTTGAGCAGTGAAGTCCAACATCAAGGAACATTATATTAACTGCTTGGAAAGCTGTAAAGGATTAGACCACTGATAGGGCAAATGGTACTCAGAACAAGAATGACAAAAGCATGAAGCAAGGCAAGAAGCCATAGTTCAATATAGAAGAAAGGCTAAAGCTGGGAAGCTTCCTCCTAATGCTCAGGAGCCAAGCAAATATTTCCCAAAGCCTTTTCATTACTTTGAAAGACAAAGAATAAGGGCTGAAGAGCTTAAGAAGAAAGATCTAAAGGGCAAGAAGCCAGCTGATGATACAGATGCTCCTGTCCAAGCCAAGATCAAATCAGGTAAAGGCATAGTAATCAAGGAGCCTGAGCAGCCTTAGGATAGATTTACTGGATTTTATAACTTTGTAACTTTTGGTGTCAAAATCTATGTAAACTATTGCTAAAGAAACTTTTGAAAGTTAAAACAAAACTTTGTTTGATGCTCATTGTGTTAGAATTATTATTCTGTGATGATATCTTCTATATGTTTTGTTTTAATATTTACCCTGTCATATAATATTGTTATACATCATATTAAGTATTTGTTATGAATGGTGTATATCATTGACTAAGGGTTATGACTTCTCCAAATAGGAGGAGATTGTTGGGTACATTTGAAAATGTGTACCAGATTTAAAGAAGCCTCACCCTACTCAATGATATACATCAATGTGTATTTGATGTTATTTTGAGTTTACATGTGCAGGTTAAGAAAATGCAAGAATGCAAGAAAAAGTTTCTAAGTCCATATGTCGACACCAGAAGAGGCTGTGTCGGCACTTATGAGGACTTATGTCGACACTGGAGAAAAGCTGTGTCGACACTTGGAGTAAATTATGTCGACACTTGGAATGACTGTGTCGACACCTGAAGACACTATGTCGACATGCAGAGGCAATGTCGACACACAGTGAAGCATTGTCGACATTAACTGTGTCGACACCAAGAGGCAGTGTCAAAACATAGGAATACTTAGTCGACATCAATTGTGTCGACACCAAGAGGCAGTGTCGACACACAGAACACCTTGTAGACACACTGTAGAGTTTCAACAAAGTTAAAGAAAAGAAGTAACTGTGGCGACACACAGAGGCAGTGTAGACACACAGAAGACCTTATCGAAATCAACTATGTCGACACACAGGACTTGTGTCGACATACAGTAAAGTTTCAACTATGTTAAAGAAAAGAAGTGATTGTGTCGACACACAGAATCAGTGTCGACATATTCTATAGAATGCTGTGTCGAGAAGCAGTATCAACAACAAAGGAGATATGTCGACACCACCAAGGCATGTGTCGACATTTAGTCCACTTGTGTCGACACTTAGTCTATTTGTGTCGACACATGATGAAGTTCAGTCTCGACATTTTGCTGACAGAGACAGAGTTCAAGAAGTGACTGGATGACATGACAGCTGTCTTTTCTTACCGGTCTACTGCAACAGTCAAAGCTGTCAGAAGTTTGTTAGAAACCGGATCAGCCAATTACAATGGAGGAAGACTATATAAAGGCTTTCTCCTTCAACAGAAGATAATAAGAAAATCAGAAAAGTTGTTGATGACCATACACATACATAATTAAGAAGATTTTCGTGAGAAGATCTAAGAAGAATTTGGAGAGAGAGAGAGCTCCATCTATTGAAGTGAAGTGCAGTGGCTGAACCAGGCTGCCAAGAAGGATTCAGATTGAGATCTGAATATCAAGATGGAAGCTGATTGAAGATCATCTTCACAGGAGTTCAACCCTACTGAGTTCAGATTCAAGAAGCTTTGAAGAAAGCTAAAAGAGGTTGTTCTTTGCCATCAGATTCTTCCAAGAACTGATCAAAAAACCATTCATCCCTTCTCTCTCTACCTGGGTGGTGGTAAAACACTTTGTAAAATCCATTTACTGTAGGATCTATTATAGATCTGAGCTGTAAGCCTAATTTATAAAGGCTGAGTGTAGGAAATTTAGGTCTCTGAGTGGTAGGCCTTGTTGAAGGCTGAGGTAGGGCTGTGAGCCTGAGTTGTAGGAGATTGTTATCTCTGAGGTGTAGGCATTGTTAAAGGTTGAGGTATGGCTGTGTCCCTGAGCTGTAGGAGTGTGGACTCACTCTGAGTTGTAGGAACCTTGATTGGGTTCTGAGCTGTAGGATCTGCGGATCTGAGGTGAAGAGAAGAAGTTAGGCCGAATCTAGCACACTACTAGATAGGCGAAGGGGGAAAGTGGATGTACACAATACTTGGGGAACCACTATACATCCTGTGCACTCTGTGATTGGATATACTGCTGTGATGTGTTTGCTGTGTTAATAGTATAACCAACAGAAAATTAGAGTTTATTATCTGCCTTAGAATAAAAAGAATTTGAACCTATTCACCCCCCTATCTAGGTGTTTTAGGTTATCTTGAAACCAACTCTTTCAGTTCTGTAATGTATTTTTACCATTTTGCCCCCGTTGGCCTGCCCATAGCCTGCTAAAACAGCGGAGTTACGCTGTTGGCAGACCTGGTTTGGCTGCATATAGCTGTTCAAAACAGCGGAGGTTGACTATTTGTAAGCCGTTTTCAGAAATCTATAAATAGGACCCAAGGGGCATCTCAGAAAGCACGCTTCCTATGCTCACTTGTTCCCTGATCTTTTAGCGCTTTCTGAGGTAGCCTTAGCTCGTCCTTTTGGCTAAGGAGGGGAAGCACTTTAAGATCTTCCGGGTGTGTGGTGGGTCCTCCGTGCCGAGCCCTTGTGTCAGTTCTTCTTTGTTCCCTTTGTCATTTTACTTGTAGAAAAGAAGTAGGTGCGCGATCACCCCTTCCCAACGGGTGAACTCCACAAGAGACCGAGTTTTTGGTTTCAATAAGCGGTGAACACCAGATTGTACCCAATGCGGCGAATGCCTCTCCTGCAATGAGCCTCTCTTTATTATCTTGGTGAAAGATTATAATGTTTGGTGCGGCCACCCGAGGGGTATGTGCGCGCACAACAACTGAGACATAGATTGGAACTTAGCGTCCGCACCTGCGACGAGGAAAGTTCTAGGCCAAGTCTGTGTTTCCCCTCCAAGCACCCCTGACCCCCCTTTTATACTAAAGGGTAGACTGCGTGGACGGTTCACGAACCGACAAACATTTGATGTATTATAAATCATGACACTAAATGCGCAGCTGCCCAAGGTACTAGAAGAGTCGGGCGCCAGAGACTAAAGGAAGAGGCCGCGCGAAACCGTGTGGCGCTGCTCGAACTTGATCAAAAGAGAGGAGTCAGTGCGGGCTTGATCATAACATCCACGTGTACTGTTGACTGGAGCTACCGGACTGCGCTCAGAGAAGCTGCTCATAGGTCGCTTGTTGGTTGTACTTGTCGTATATTGCCATGCTCCCGGGGTGATGTCCGCCATCACTCCAGAGTGTCCGACCGAGAGGTCGGCAAACTCTGAGAACCATTGATCGATATGGATTGTCCGCCTTTTCTGGATGCTCTCCTTCGTCGTCGCAAGATTTGAGATTAACATTAGATTCGCAGTCGAAGGCCGCAACGAATCAGCGATGGCGTTGCCGAGTCGCCGACTTGCTATGACAGCTTCACAGAATCGTAGGGTGCTTCGCAAGGGTTGCACTGTTATACACTGATATCACAAATTTTTAAGGCATGCGACACGCCTCTGTAGAAAATCGCGAGGCACGTGCTCGAGCGTGCCAATACATTGGTCCGCCCTGATTTGAGAGACTCCCTAGAGTAGGACTGATTTTCAAATTGATTGAAATGTTATCCTTATAATCATGTTTTGTTTTGCACCTAGACTCATTCATTAACCATCCAATAAGTCATCCAGGTTCATTTTCCAGCTTATTTATTTTTTGTAAAACAAATATAGGCTATTAACATATAAACACCAAACAGCGTCACGGAAGAATGATGGTTTGACAATTACCAAAAACTCCACGTGGCGGCTCTGCGTCGAATCTTAATTAGCACATGCATCCTTCATCCACTGTTTTAAGGAAAATGTCCGGTATACTCACTGGAGGTGACCGGTTTCATCTTCCCTGCCTATTTAAGGGCACCAGGCTCCAGGAGAAAAGGAAAGCAAATAAGCGAAGAAGAAAAAGAACAAAAGTTGAGAGCTTAAAGTAATGGCTGCAGATAAGAGTCGGATCCTCATCATCGGCGGGACGGGCTACATCGGCAGGTTCATCGTGAAGGCAAGTGCTCGGGCCGGCAACCCGACCTTCGCCCTAATCAGGGAGAGCACGGCGGCCGACCCCGCCAAGGCAAAAATCCTCGAAGAATTCAAGGCCTCTGGCGTCACGCTTATCCATGTAGAAATCTTCGAGAATCCCTAAATCCAGATTCCAATCTCATCTTCCCATGCGAGTTTATTCGATTGATGTTTGTTTTCACAGGGGGATTTATACGAGCACGAGGGCTTGGTGAAGATTATAAAGGAGGTGGATGTGGTGATATCCACCGTCGGGCAAGGCCAGCTTGCCGACCAGATCAAGATCATAGCCGCCATCAAGGAGGCTGGAAACATCAAGGTCTTTCAATCTTTATACATTTTGCTAGTTTTCTCTCTAATTTCTGCAAGAACTTGAGAATAATCTACACAAATTTATTTGTTCCGATCGATTACTACTTGCATCTATAGGAGGTATAGAGAGAGAGTGAGAGATTAGAATGTCTTGAGATTGTTTGGTTTCTACCAAACACTCTACACCTGAGGGGTCGGTGAAAACGGAGATCTTCAAAAAACAGTCTACAATTTTTCCTAACAAAAAAAAGGCCCCTGATAGCTCCAATCCTATCACATTGTTTTCCAATACTGTTTTTTTTCTTCTGCCGCGCCAGTCACAAACATAGCCACAATCTCACATCAAAAATTTCATGCAAACTTGTGTACTTAATTAGAAATTCTAGCCCCCTTAGCATACAATTTCTAATAATACCCTCGCCAATGAGGTTTGTTCCAGTTGGGTAAGCTCAGGCCGTTTAATGATGTAGCTATCGATGCTTATTATTCTCAATGTAATGATGATTGTACATGTATTACTCGAAATAAAATTCTAATACTACCCTCCTTTTACCAACACATATGATTATGATCATCACTAAGGAAAGAGTACTAGTTTTGAACATGAAAGTGGATGAAATTTCTTAGGTGAGATCAGACGTGCACAAACAACGGATTCTCACCTTATGTGAACTGTCTATTTATTTAGTAGTTTATTGTTTGATTGATTGTTGTTTAATGATGTAGCTATCGATGTTTAATATTCTCAATGTAATGATGATTGTACATATATTACTCAAAAAAAATCTAATAATACCCTCCGTTTACCAACACATGATTTCTTTCTTTTTAGGAATATTTAGGCTTTGTTTGGTGCATCGTTTTAGCTCTAGTGAGTTTGTAGAAAAATACCACCATCATCGAACACATATTTGCATTGACAATGATTATGACCATCACTAAGAAAAGAGTACTAGTTTTGAACATAAAAGTTGATGAAATTCCTTAGATGAGATCAGACGTTCACAAACAACGGTTCACAGTCACCGCATTCACGGCTACCACCACCACGCCCAATGAAGCCTTGGTCTTACTTCTGGAAAGTAGGGTAGTGTTCTTTTTTGGTAATTTAAGGGCATATAAGAGGCTAGTGAACCTGATAATGTGCAACACTAAATGCAATCTTCTCCACTTGAGTTTTATCATGGTATCTCAAAAATATGTTTTTACACGTATAAATGTAGATTACTCCAAAGGACTCATTTTTATGTCACCTAATCTAAAGAAAAAAGTTAAAATCAATATTTGGGTATGTTTGAATAGGCGTTTTTTGCTCCTTCCATTTTTCAGCCGAACGAGGCGTAAGTGTTGAAGCCAAAAATTGACCGCCACGAGAGTTCGAAAATAGGGGTGCAACCAACACCTACTTCTCTCAAGTCCCGACCCTTAACTGGTTGTAAAGAACCTAGAACTGACCCAAAGTCTCACCAGGGAGGTCCCACCTCTTGCCAGGAAGATCTCTGAGAGCTTCCCCTCCAAAGCTAAAAGCTGGGCTTAGAGCTACTCAGAAAACACTAGAGAGTCTTAGAGAAAAATGAAAGCTCTGCCTTCTGAAGAGCCCATGCGGGTCTATTTTTAGTCTTCACTGATCTGAAATTACTAAAATATCTTTGACTTGTTTGCCAATAGCCAAATCCCGCAGTTATGAAATTCTAAATGCAGACTCTGGGGGCATATATGTAATTTACCTGAGGGCAACTAGGTAATCTCACCCTGGGCCCTGGCCCCCACCCGGTGAGAACCCTATGCCGAGAACCGTCCCGCCCTCACTCGGCGGGAGCTAAAGAAAAAGGGGTTGAAGGGTCCCCCGGACCGAGCCCGCTTCCGCCCTCCGCGATGCGCGAGCCTCCTCGCCCGTCTCTTGGCAGAAGTGGGTCTTGGCCGGGGCTTGACGCGATCATTCTCGCTGCTATTGCTTGGAAACAGCCAGTGAAAAATGGACGGACAGTTGGCTACCACACTCCAAGGACCCTGAATAAAAAAATGTTATCATTATAGAATTTTTAAAAACAACAAGACCGCAATCCAGATATATATATACTTTAAGGCTCCTATTTGTGTGAGACAGCGCATAGTGCCTCATGATGCCTGCATTTCTTGCAGAGGTTTTTCCCTTCGGAATTCGGCAACGACGTAGACCGAACTAATGCCTTGGAGCCAGCTAAGTCGGCATTCGGGATAAAAGTCCAGATTCGCCGGGCAATTGAGGCGGAGAACATCCCTTATACTTATGTGTCCTCCAACTTCTTTGCCGGCTACTTTCTTCCTTCCCTTGCTCAGGCTACCACGCGGAGTCTCCCCACCGACAAGGTCTTTATCTTGGGCGATGGCAATGCCAAAGGTAATTAACCATCACAGATCTCTGCAGGTTTATGATCAGGGAAAAGAAACTTTATTTAATCATATGTCTAAATATGAAGTATGATGTAAAATGAGATGCCGCGAAATATACATGGAAGACTTGGAAGTATAGATTGATATAAGTGTTTTTGGTATGGCAGCAATCTTCAACGATGAGGATGACATTGGCGCATACACCATTAAAGCTGTGGATGATCCTAGGACCCTCAACAAGATCCTGTATTTGAGACCTCCGGCGAACATCTACTCGCACAACGAGCTTGTCTCTCTTTGGGAGAAGAAGAAGGGAAAGAAATTTGAGAGGGTTTATATTTCCGAAGAAGACTTCGTCAAACAGATCAAAGGTATGAGTGATTCTGTTAATGTGATCAATCTCATATTTGCACATTTTCTTGTTAATGTGTAATATTTTTTGAATAATTGTATGTAAACTTGCAGAAGCACCGGTGCCGGTGAATGTTATTCTGTCTATCCATCACACGGCGTTTTTGAAGGGAGACCACACGAACTTTGAGATAGAGCCCTCATTTGGAGTGGAGGCCTCACAGATTTATCCCGACATAAAGTACACCACTGTGGACGAGTACCTCAACAGGTTCCTTTGAGAGATGCAACTATCCACTGCTATGGGCCAAGTTTATGTAGTGAGGTTATGTTCTTCTAATAAAGATGGCCTTTTGTATGCTGTGAAATGTTATGTTAAGCTTGTATTAATGTATGTGTGATTGAGTGAATGATGTGGTTTTCCCTTTGCAATCTATATTTATCTTATGGTTATTGTATTATGCTAGTTTTTGATTTCAAAAGTTGAATCTTTGTTTGTTTGTCTTCCTTGGTTTAAGTTGATCTTCAAAGGGCATTTGCTTCAATCTTATGATTGATGTTGTTCAGTTATAAATTTCCAGCGATCGCTCGGCACCACGAGATACGCAATGGAATAGCAATAACACAATTAAAGCCACAAAATTAAGTAAAGACCAGAAATGAAGCATACGTAGACAACACAAATATTTACGTGATTTAGAGAGAACTCCTACATCTACGAGGAGCACCGGAGAACAATACATTAATAATAGGAGTAAAGTTTACAACAATAAGTTAAGAACGTAGGTGGCCAAAATGGCCTCCTTCAGAGTGCCAAAATGCATGGACCCACTTAGAGCCTTCGTCCTTGCAATTTCTGCCAGTGCCCTGAATGGAAAAGCATCCATCGAGAGAGAAACATTGGATGGAGATCTCTCCTCCTATTGGGCCTACAACAGGAGATGCTAAGATGAACAAATGAACGGTGGCAGGAAACCCTTGCGGTGAAGAACGATAAGCCCTAGCTCCTCGCGATTTCTCCCTGGACGGTCGCGCTCTGTCTCCCGCTCCTATCTGATTTGCAATCTGCCCTAGCCTTAATCGGATATCAAAATCACCATATATATGTATTAATGGGCCTGATTGAACCGCCCGGTTCAGAGAAATAAGAAGGGGGTGTTAAAAAATTCTTTAATTTCCGCCTTGACACCCCTTCCATTGCATGCTCCACCTGCAGCTTGGATCTTCTCCTAAATGAGACACCCCCTCTCACTGGGTTCACCACGATCAGCAAGCAAAAATGTGTGCCAAGTCAAGGCAGTGCTTAAATTGTCAAGGGCTTTGTCAATATATCTGCAGCATTGTCCTCCGCATGTTAACCCAGAAATCGGCGATCCTCTCCAAGGCGGCCATTTTCTACTTTTCTTCTACAGGTCGCTCGGCTCAGTTCTAGTCCGCCCAACAGGGGGGACCTCCTTTCTCAGTCCGCCCAGCAGGGGAGACCTGTCCGTCTAGTAGGGGCGACCTCCTTTCTCAGTCCGCCCAGCAGGGGAGACCTGATTGTCCAACAGGGGCGACCTCCTTTCTCAGTTCGCCCAGCAGGGGCGACCTCCTTTATCAGTCCGCCCATCAGAGGCGACCTCCTTTCTCAGTCGCCCAGCATGGGCGACCTCCTTTCTCAGTCCGCCCAGCAGGGGGGACCTCCTTTCTTAGTCCGCCCAGCAGGGGTGACCTGTCCGTCCAGCAGGGGCGACCTCCATTCCGTGTCCGCCCAGTACTGGGCGACCTCTTCTTCAGTCCGCCCAAAAGTGGGCAACCTCTTCTCCAGTTCGCCCAACATAGGCAGACTCCATTTCTAATTGCTCAAACCGTAGGGGTGACGTCACTGGGCCCAGTTCTATAATATTCCTCCCTGGGCCTATAAATAGGCCCCTATACCTCTTCAGAAAGGGACGACAACTAGAGGGGACCAAGGCTGCGGCTACAAAAAGTCAGTTTGTGCATGTTATTGGTAACCTCATAGACCTCAGCAGTCAAGTCGTGCGAGGTTGTCCAGAGCCTCCAGTAGTCCGCGACGACCTGAGATTAGTCCGCGACGATCTCGAAAGCAGTCCGTGCGACCTGTGCAGATTGGGCGACCTGACCGAACCTTGGCCTTGACCGCCAATTTCTCTTTGTAGCTGTCTTTTTCTGCTTATATGTATTTGGACTTGGTCTGAGTTGTACTAAACATTTGATATATTAATGGAAAGCCCACCGCAAGAGAGACATTTGTTGCGGTGGGCAAAGTCTGGTCTCGCCGCATGCTAGCGGCTCTCTCTTCTCCTCCTCTTATCTCTTCGCTTGCGGCTCAGAGTAACCAGCCGCTTGGCATTCTCATCTCCTCCTCCATCATCCCCACTAGATCGAACACCGTTACCTGGTGGTGCCATTTCTGCATCAACAGTTAATCGCTAAGAGAAGTGCGAGGAATATGTTAACCCAAAAATCGGCGATCCTTTCCAAGGTGGCCATTTTCTACATTTCTTTTGCACGTCGCTCGGCTCAGTTCTAGTCTGCTCAGCAGGGGGGACCTCCTTTCTCAGTCCGTGCGGTAGGGGGGACCTCCTTTCTCAGTCCGCCCAGCAGGGGTGACCTATCCGTCCAACAAGGGTGACCTCCTTTCTCAGTCCGCCCAGCAGGGGTGACCTACCCGTCCAACAGGGGCGACCTCCTTTCTCAGTTCGCCCAGCATGGACGACCTCCTTTATCAGTCCGCCCAGCAAGGGGGACCTCCTTTCTCAGTCCGCCCAGCAGGGGCGACCTGTCCGTCCAGCAGGGGCGAACTCCGTTCCGAGTTCGCCCAATACTGGGCGACCTCTTCTTCAGTCTGCCCAAAAGTGGGTGACCTTTTCTCCAGTTCGCCCAACATAGGCTGACTCCATTTCTATCCACTCAAACCGTAGGGGTGATGTCACTGAGCCCAGTTCTGGAAGATTCCTCCCCGAGCCTATAAATAGGCCTCCATACCTCTTCAGAAAGGGACGAAAGCTAGAGGGGACCAAGGTTGCGGTTACAAAAAGTCAGTTCGCGCATGCTATTGGAGACCTAATTGACCTCAGTAGTCAGGTCGTGCGAGGTAGTCCAAAGACTCCAGCAGTATGTGACGACCTGAGATTAGTCTGTGATGACCTCGGAAGTAGTCTGTGCGACCTGTGCGGATTGGGCGACCTGACCGAACCTTGGCTCTGACCGCCAATTTCTCTTTGTAGCTGCCTTTTTCTGATTATATGTATTTGGACTTGGTCTGAGTTGTACTAAACATTTGATATATTAATGTAAAGCCCACCGCAAGAGAGACATTTGCCGCTGTGGGAAAACTCTCATCTCGCCGCATGCTAGCGGCCCTCTCTTCTCCTCCTCTTATCTCTTTACTTGCGGCTCAGAGTAACCAGCGACTCGGCAGTCTCATGTCCTCTTCCATCATCCCCACTAGATCGAACATCTTTACCTGGTGGTGCTTTTTCTGCATCAACATCGCAGACACCTTCAGTAACTGAATTTCGCCTGCTCTAACGAAATCCCTCATCTTGTGATAGCACACATCGATGTGTTTTGTCATTGCATGATAGATCAGGTCCTTTGCAAAACAAATTGCACTCTGATTATCACAGTGCAGCTTCACCGACTCCTGAGAAATTCTAAGTTCTTTGATGAGACCTTGAGCCAAATAACTTATTTAGCATCCCCCAGCGTAACAATGTACTATGCCTCTGTCGTGTACAGAGCGACTATGTCCTGTAGAGTGGCTTTCCAACTGATGAGATCTCTACCTAGAAGGAATATGTACTCTGAAGTAGATCTCCTTCTGTCGAGGCCGTCTGCGTAGTCAGAATCATGGAAGCCCTCTAGAGCTCCAACATCATCGCTCCTGAAAAGTAAGCATACGTCTAGCATTCCTTTCAAATGCCGCCATAGATTTGTCATGTATCTGCTAACAACGCTCACTACTTGAGCGATATCTATTCTTGTGCAAATCATTGCGTACATCAAGCATCCTACCGTACTGGCGTATGACACTCTTAGCATTTTCTGACATTCCTCCTCTATGGATGGACACGGCTGTGATAACAATCTAAACTGTTGTCTCAAAAGAGTCGTAACACCTTTAGATTACACCATGTTGAATTTTTCCAGTACCTTCTGAATGTAGCCAGTCTGAGAAAATCATAACATGCCCGCTTCCTGTCTCGCTTGATCTCCATCCCAAGGATCTTCTGAGCATGACCAAGATCTTTCATCCTAAATTCAGCATGCAATTTCTGCTTCAGTACCTAAATTTCTTGGGCTGATTTGCAAGGAATCAACATGCCATCGACATAGAACATCAGAATCAAAATAATTTCATCTGCAACGAATCTATAGTAGACACAGTTGTCGTACTAACTTGTGCGGTAGCCGTGTGATTCCATGAAGGTGTCGAACCTCTTGTATTGCATCCTCGGAGCCTGCTTCGGACCATAAAGAGAACTCTTCAGCTTGCACACCTTTTTCACATCATCAGGTATAATGAACCGCTCAGGTGCCGTGAAGAAAAATAGTGTTCACGTCCATCTGCTCCATCTCCATGTCTCACATAGCTACCATGATGAGTAGTACCCAAATGGAACAGTGCTTTACCACAGGTGAGAAGATTTCATCAAAGTCAACTCCCTTCTTCTGCGCGAATCGCTTGGCTATGAATCTGACTTTATATCTTCACTGATCTTTCCTTGATATGGACTCTTTTTTTCTGAACACTCATTTGGAACTGATTGCCCTAGCCCCTTTTGACAGACTAACCAAGTCTCAAGTCTTGTTCTGAAGGCGTTTCATTTTTTCCATCATAACCGTTTTCACTAAGAACTGTCTCTGCTCTCTATATCTTGTTGATAAGAATCAGTATCTGATGAGATCATCTGAAAAGCATATGCTACAATATCATATAGCCCGATAGACAGTCAGACCTCTCTTATATCCTTTTCTCCAACAATTGAGTATGGCTCTACTTCAGCAGGTTGAACAGTGCCTGTCTCCTTAGAGTCAGATGAATCATCATGATTGTCTACTTTGGCACTTCCTGAAGGATTTCCTATTCTCATGGCCATGAGAAAGCTCACGAAGAGAGGTGAAAAAATATTCTACAAAAAAATATCAACACACATCCACCACAAGGGATTGAGAAGATCACACCTCTAGAGAAATAAATCTCTAGGTGGAGAGGAGTACGCGGTGGTGAAGTTGGTAGCGATTCCACAACAACAACGAGGCTTGAAAGTCTATAGTTTCAAGGATAGCTAACACCTAAAGGGGGGGGGGTGAATAGGTTTTTAGTCTTTTATGACTATCTTTTCTTTTGGTGTGTTGTGATTTAGTTATATGTTGCTTTCAAGACAATCACACAAAGCACACACAAGATTTATAGTGGTTTCCCAGATAATGAGTACGTCCAATGTCCCTCCCACCTTTCTAACAGCTTGTTAGACAAGGGACTGCTCCAAATCTCGGCTCCTAAGAGTTTACACCACAGATCCCTCGGTATCTCTCAGTCTCCTCCAAAACTTACCCTAGGCACAAAGCCCTACCTCATATCCAAGACTGGATCCTACAACTCAGTGATCCAAAGATCACCTACCTTACACTTGAGCACAAGTACTACACTCAGGCTAGGAGGATAGCCTTACCTCAGAGAGAATGACTCGCCTACAGCTCAGGCAAGGTCCTACCTCAGATCCAAAGCTGAATCCTACAACTCAGGCACAAAGGGCCTACACTCAGAGAGAATGAATCTCAAACCTCAGACAAACAACCCTACCTCAGGCATACAAGCCCTACTCTTAGATCAACAAATGATCCTACCTCAGAGAATAAATCTCCTACAGCTTAGGCACACAAGCCCTACCTTAGATCCACAACTGGATCATACTCCCAACCTTTATAAATTCAGGCTTACAACTCAGATCTAATGGATCCTACAGAAATGAAAGAGTTGGTTGTTGATTTGACTCAAGATAACTTTCTCTGAGCCTTCTGCTTCCTGAGCTGAGAAAATCTCAGACATAACTTCTTCTCAGCAACAAGAAAGATGATCTTCAAGAAACTGCTGTTTGTTCTGCAAGTATCTTGCAGTGAACTGCTTCTTCTTGAACTGAGTGTGAATCTCAGTCCTATCTTTGACTCGAGAGAGATAGTTCTCTGAGCCTTCTTCTTCCTGAACTAAGACAACTTAGTCCTATCTCCTTCACAACAACAAGACTGGTGATCTTCAAGTTGACTTGGCTTGTGCTGAGAAGTAACCTGCAGAGCACTACTTCTTCAACCCTTGATTGTAGTTGAGTTTGGAACAGAGGCCTTGAAGATGAGCAGTTGTTATAAGCTTGCTCTACTTCTTCCTGAATTGAGAAAGAAACTCAGTCCAAACTTCTTCTTCGCAGCTCTAGAAAGTGTTCTTCAGGAATGATCTGCTAAGGCTATGAAGTGCTGCAGTTAGGGCTTGCCTTGCTTACTTCTATTTGTTTCCAGTTGCTATAGCTAGGGTAAAACCTTGCTTCTTCTTCGTTTACCTCAGAGATTTCTCTGAACTAGCTGTTGATGGTGTTGATTACAACAACTTACTTCTTCCAACTTCCAGATCAGCTTCAGCTAGGGTTTTTCCTTGGCCGCTTCTTCTTCCTTAGAGATTTCTCTGATCATGCTATTGTAGTTGAAACTCGCAACAACTACCATGTTGAACTCTCATATCAGAAGTTAGAACATCTCCTTCAGACTCTGCAATAATGGCGAGAGGAAGAAGATGAAGTTCCACCTTTTCCAAAAGTTAATTTACTATTATCTGATCTGTCCTTCTTATCTTCCACCGTCCAACGACTATTTCAGCAGTGGGGCCCACCATAGTTGACAGTTGCAACCTGCTTTAACAGTAAAAGACGTACAGTAGGTCTGCGGCGGCATTTGTCGCGTACTTTAGTTTTCTCGCAACTAATTTGAATTCTGTTGACTTTTGTTGACTTTTGCTGACATCAACATCTGCGAATTTAACCAAATTATCATATTTCCTTGTTCATTTGAAGCAATTGATTTTGGTAATTATTCATTCTTTTCATCATACTTCAATATGACCATTTTTGCCCTCTACTTAAAGTTATTACTAATTAACTTCAATGATTTTCAATTTTCTAATATAACTGCATATACTTTGTCATTTATGCGCTCCTTCAAACCTGGATAAGAGCATTTATTTGATGATGATGTGCACTTATCCAAAGCAAAACCACAATATACTAAAATCTTGACTAAATCAAAACCACTCGTAATGCATGGCTTCATATTCAGGGAATCGACAATATACAATGTCTGATGTCTAAATTTTTACTGTACCCTTAAAGAACACAAGTTCCCGTTGTAAATCTCATGAATCAATTCACCGATTCAATTACCAACATTCTACACAAAAAATTTCTCCAATTAATTAACATCACTTTCCTGAGAAATTAAAAACGAACCCTGTTATCTAGCACATAATTATTTTCTCCAAAGTTAAACTAATCCCAAATACCTAGCTGTGAAAATAGGAAAGCTTCTCTGATCAAGAACACGAAGAGAGGGCGTACCTGGAGGTTTGTAAGAAGAGAGCAGAAAGCAGCCTCCCAAAAAAGAAAAGGAGTAAGACACACGTTTGTTGGGGAAGATCCAAGGGAGAAAACCTGATAATAGATCGCCAAGGGCTGAAGGCTCTGAAAAGTCACTGTCCGCCCTTGTAGTTGCCTATGGTCAAGTCTGTGGCGACCTGAAAGCAACTTGAAAGGACAGACGACGACAAAGCAAGAGATTAGAGGCAATGTCGAGACAAATGCATTAGACAAATATTGAGTTCAAAATTACCTTGATGACCAACTCTGGATGCATGACCAAGAGCGAGTTAGGGGTAATGGAGGTCTTGAAGGATAAGAGTTGTCTAATCACCTAGGGGGTGAATATGTGTTTTAATAATTATATATGATTCCTTTTGATTTTCTTTTGTTAAGCACAATAAAGTACTGAAACAGCACAACCACAACATAATACACCAAAATGTATAGTGGTTTCCCAATTATAAGTACAATCACTTTTCCTCTTCACCTATCTAGTAGAGTACTAGCTTAAGCCAACTTATGCAAATAACTCAGATCAAAAGATCTTAAAACTCAGGAACAACAGTCCTCTACCTCAGACCTTCAACACAATGTCATACAACTCAGATCTTCAATCACAAAATCTTACACTCAGGTCAAACACAACCCTACATCAATCTCTATAACCAGAGATCTACACTCAGATCTTTTCCAAGACCCTACCTTAGATCACAATGATCCTACAACTCAGATTCTCACGAGAACCCTACCACAAACTCAGATCCAACAAGGACTCTACAAATTCAGAATGAATACAAATGATTTGACTCAAACAATAAAACTTTAGTCTTCTATAGAAGCACAATGTAGGTTTTTTCCTTTCTTGATTCAGTATTCAAAGATGTCTGCTTGAAAAGAATTGGCTAAATCAGTAGAATTTTTGTCTAGAGAGAGAGAGATGTTCTTCAGAAAGAAAGTTGTTGAGTTGAGCCTTGGAAGAAATCTCTCTAGCGCTTGTAGTTATTAAGGACTTGAAAGAATTCTACGGCTTGAGCACTTTCAAAAGTCTTGCACAAAATTCTCTGTATGTGTATGCACATGTAGATCTCGTGTCCTTATTCAATTTTCACATCCCTTTATATAAAAGACTAGATCGGCAGAGGCCTTGATGCTTGAAAAGAAAAACTTCAATGACTTGAAATTTTTCCTAAGGAAAGTTCTTCAAATGACAGGATTCAGAAATCAATGTGTATAATTCTTTTTCTCTAAATGCTCCTTGATTATTGCAATAGAAAGCGGAATTCGAATCATTTTGAATAGATGCGCAATCTACAGCTTGATCACAATAGAAGGCCATTAAAACATTCTTCAGGCCGATAATATATTATAAGTAAGATTTCTGCTGATGCAGTCGATAAAGTCCTTCAACACTTATAGATATTATGTGGTCGACATGTTGCATCTTAAGAACACAACTTAATGTAGTCTTCCAGTCAATGTGATCGACAACTGTCTTAACTCTCCAGTCGATGTAGTTGAGAAATTGTTTCTCCTTGCAGTCGATGCATCGATAAATTGCTTATCCTTGCAGTCGATGCAGTCGATACATGACTTAATTTCTAGCTGATACAATCAACTTTTTTCCTTTGTCATTCAGTCGATGTAGTCAACAAACCACTTAACTTCTAGCCTATGCAGTCGACATTTTCTAGTCGATATAGCCAACATTTGACTTAGAACAAATTTTGCCTCTGCCTTGAATTTTCTTTCTCTACCGAGTTTCCCCATGATAATGACAAGTCTGCTATAAGATTATATCATAGGTCAACATGAGTTTTGCACCTTGAGAGATTATAAGGGGAAAATCATGTTTGGGTGATCATAAACCTAACACTATATTAGTCAAGCATTTCGATTGTACCCGTCACATCAAAACTAACACATGCATCAAATACATGATGTTTATTATCATCTTGAGGCTTTCTTCAAATCAGGAATCTTATGGTTAATATTCCCAACATTCTCCCCATATTTTAAGAAGTGAGAACCTCATATGACAATAAACATAAGGACATAAAATAATAATGAAACAAAAATACTTAGAGGTCAAGACATTCCAGATTATTTATATAAATGATCAAAAATCATAAGGCTCTACATTAGGAAAAATAAAATGCAACTCCCAACAAAAGTTATAGATTTCCTAAGTCTTTCAGCTCTCAGAAATTCTCTCCAGCAACCTTTCTCTTTTGCTTTTGAAAGTAGCCCAAGGGATTATGGATATATTTTGGAGCAGGAGGTGGTCCATTTGGATGAATCCTCCTATGAATTTTCATCCTTGTATTCTACTTCTTATGCTTATCCCACTCTACTGAATTATAGTATCTTGAAGTGTTGATTCCAAGTTTTCCAAAATTTTCACCTGTATAAGATGATATTCTTGGATACAGGTCTCCATACTTCGTAATCAGACATGTTATGTATTTCAATACTCCTTCTTTGCCTGGACAACATCTCCTCTTTACTTTTGACATCCTTCCTTTTGTAAGATGAGGATGGTCTTGCATCATCAGCTGGAGGAGATTAGTCATAGTCATCCCAGGTTTCTTCATAGGGGCTTGGAGGACTGTAGTCGTAAGCAGCAGCTGGGGTTATTTCTATCTCTAGAGAGAATTGTACTACTTCTAGATTTAGGGCTTCCTTGGTGGCATTTAAAATCCATATAACTTGTTGAGCAGATTGGTGAGTTATTGTCTTCTCCCTCTTTCTGATTTCTTCAAATATATGTTTGCAGATAGCCTCCTGAGAATTAAATATCTTTTGTTATAACATATTAACTCCTGTAGTAATGTGGTTCTTTGTTTGCAGCAAATGTCCATCAAGGAATTGAGTACAAAAGTCTATTCTATTCAGCGCATTCATCATATGCTCTGCTATATTATTTGATGTTGCTTGGAAAGTTACATGAAGATTTCCTCTAGTGGCAACTTGATTCTCCACAATTGCTTGCAGGCCTTTGTGAGTCATATTATTCTGCTCTGTAGTGTAATCTACAACTTGTGACGTCTTCATGAAAAAGTGAAGGGTTTGAGCATTTAAGTGATTCATCTCTTCCTGCAGAACTGTGATCTTACCATTCATCTCAGCCCTCAATCCTTCGACTTTCTTTGCAGAAAACCTTCTATTTGCTTCCTTTGACTGTCCAACATGATTTGATGTTGAGCCATAAAAGAACCATTAGGTATTTTACTGGTTGGTGGAGATGGACATTTAGGCTCTTCTACTTCAGCACTGTGAGATGGTCCTGTATGAGGCTCATAGTCCTCATATAAACAGTCAGGTGTAGATTCATGTGAGGTGATGTTGTAAGTGTTTGGCTCTTCTAGCACTCTCTTGCCTTTCACTAGCACTATCTACTTCCCTATGAATATGAGTTCTTCTAATTCTTCCTAAACTGGTGGTAATGCTTATGTGGACTCCTCAACTCTCCAAATGACTTGGTCTACTTCTTCTAGGTCAAGAACAGTATGGGTAGAGTCTTGTAGATGTGACTCCCCCTCAACCACCTCAATGATTGTCCTTTGTTCTTCTTCTTCTAGCAGCTCAGTTTCTTGGGCAAAGTTTTCTTGGAGCAACTCCCCCCTCAACTATTAGAATGCCTAAGATAGCAAGTTCTTGGTGAACTTCTTCCATAACTTTTGTATTCAGGGTAGATAATTCCTATTGAGCTTCTCCCAAATCTACAGTTTCAATATGTTGGGGAGCTAGTTATATATGAGCTTATCCTAGTGTCATCACTTCCATACTTGGGGAAACAAGTTCCTGTTGAACTTCTCCTACTTTCAACACTTCCTTTTTTACCACACCACACCCCTGGACACTTCCACTGGGGTTCTGCTCTCTAAATCTTCTAGAAATATAATTCAAAATGTGATTGGGTTGAATTCTCCAGTATGCTCCCCCTCAGCATGACTGGGGGAGTGAATGGGACTTGGAGCAATTTCCATTTTCTTCAATCTCCTCTTCTTCTCTGCCTTTTTCCCCAAGGACTGCCCTCACTTTTCTTCTCCTCAACCTGAGGTTGCTTGGAGCTCTCTCCTATTTTGTCTGACTTGGGAAAGGTTTTCTCCCACCTCTCTATAGTTCCACAATCCATCGTTTTCAGGTAGTGCAATGGTGCCTCAGGTGACTATTTAAGCTGGTCACATAGACATTTAGAGAGGTATAGGGGGACAATTCTCCCCATATTGGGGGGCATTTCGGCAACCTTTTAACTTCCTGAAGATGAACTAACTCTAGTCAGTCTTCTTGGTAAGAATGACAACAGTCATCATGTTGAACTTTTTCTTAGAAATTTTATGGTGTGAACCTGGTTTGTATAATAGAACTTTACCTACTATGTTAGCCAACAGTTTACCTGGAGGGTTCATGCTACCCCTTTCTAGTGAGTCATATTCTTTTTTGTGCTTCCCCGTCAAGCCGATATTTTTTTCCTTTTAAGGCTAATCTCTTGCAACTTTTGTAAATCTTGTTTAAGGATTGAGAGTGACCTAGAGGGGGTGAATAAGTCCAATTTGAATCTTGGCTACCCCTTTTTAGTTCAGAGATATATTTTCTTATAATTAAATATCACAGTCAGATAAACAAGATAATTTTATCAGCAATCTAGAACTATCACAACATATCAAACACAATATACACATCACAACACACACAGTTTTATAGTGGTTCCCTAATTTATGGGTACATCCACTTTTCCTTTTTGCCTATCTAGCAATGAACAAGATTCAGTCAAACTCCATCTTCTTCCTTTTCTCAGATCCACAGATCTTATAGCTCAGAGCCCAGCTAGCTCTTACAACTCAGATTTTATAAGTCTTACCACTCAGATCACCAAGATCCTACATCTCAAGTTCTTCCCAAGAACTCTACCTCAGAATGTATCCACACTTCTACTTCTCAGGCAAATGATGCCCTACAACTCAGAGAAATTCCCTATTCTCCTACCTCAAGCAATCCCTGCCCTACCTCAGCCTTTATAACATAGGCTTACAAACTCAGAGAAAATGTTTCCCCTACACTCATATCTACAGGTAGATCTTATAAATTAATAAAAGTAAAAAAGATTGATTGAGAACAAGTCACCTAGCAAAAAAAGAATGGGTGATTGCTTCTTGATTTGATCTTGATCTGTTAGCTTCCTTTGATCTTGAAGTAATAGATTTGAACCTGCCCTTCTTAGCTTTTCAAAGCTTCTTGAAGTTGAAATTAGGGTAGATCTAGGCTGGAGGATGTTGAAGACGAGTCTTGATCCGTTTCTCCCAACCTTCTGTATTCTAGAAGATAACTTCTTAGATCTGGACTTGTCAAATTTTTCTCTCTTACTTTTTGAAATGTTTGATCCATTTATATAGGCTCCGTCAAAAGTAACTAGCTGATCTGGTTAATAATTGACATCTGATAGTTCTGACAGTTCTGACAGTTGTCAGACTCTCTGACTTGATTTATGTACTTAGCAGACAAAACTGCTTGAAGTGTTGAAACTTGACTGTTGGATGCATCGACACCATTCCTGGGTGTTGACACAAATCTTCTAGTGGTGTCGACAAACTTTTGAATGTGTTGACACAACCTTCACCTTGTCTCGACACCGCTGATGTTGAATGTGTCGACACTAGTCCTGAGTGTCGACATTTCTTGCTTCCAGTCTTGACTCAGCTTGTGAAGTGGGTCAACACTTCTCTTGAGTGTCGACACAGTTGTTTTTAGTCTCGAAACTTCTTGTATAGAGTGTGTCGATACTTGCCCTTAGTGTCGACACTGCTTTTCTTTGTCTCGACATAACTTGTGCAGTGTGTGTCGACACTAGTCATGAGTGTCGACACAGTTATTTTCTTATATCATAGTGTCGAACCAAATCTTGGGTGTCGACACAACTTTCTCCATGACTCAGCACTTCCTGTTTAATTGTGTCGATACTAGTCCTGAGTGTCGACATAACTTTCTCCTTGTCTCAGCACATCCTTGACAAAGGTGTCGACACATATCTAGTATCTTGACACTTTTGTACTTAAATTTATTTGCATACACACAATGAACTTAACGTTCATCAAATACAACTATGTGTATATTATTGAACTGAAAGGGCTTCTTCAAATCAAGTACATTGTGACCAATGTACCCAACAATCTCCCCCTATTTGGAGAAGTCATAACCCCAATACAATGATATAGAACATGATACCAAAAACAAATTATGATAAAAACATTTAAAAGTTCAGTGCAGTACAAAATGTGAAATAACATAGATAAAAACAAACACATTTAAAACCAATAATGCTGAATCAAAAAATAAGACAAACAATTGCAATCCTAATTAATAACACATGAAATGTTGAGTAAACCAAAAATTTTATTGAATGTTCACCACACGGTTTAGAACTGCAAGTTTTGGTTACATAATAGTTACATAACAAGTATTATATGAAATCCAAAACTAAGAACATTATATGGCTGCTCTGGCTCTTTGATGACTATGCCTTTTCCAGATTGAATCTTTGCCTTCACCTCTAGCACCTTGTCATCAACAACCTTCTTCCCTTTGTCATCCTTAGCTTTAGCTTTTGCAATGACTTCTTCTTTCAGTCTTTGTCTTTCAAAATAATGATATGACTTTGGAAAGTATTTACTGGGCTCAATTGACTTAGCCGGTAGCTTTCCTTTCTTCAGATCATGTCTGAACTTTTGGATAACTTTCTTGCTGCTTTAAATGTTTTGCCCATTCCTATTCTGAATACCATTTGCCTCCATCTGTTACATTTACATTTACTACCTACCATGCAGTGAGAATTATGGATCTGGAGGTTGGACTGCACTGCTCAAAATCTGTTCTAGTATCAACTTGTTCTCTGAACCTTTTCTTTGAAAGATGTGCCTCTTTTTCTTTGAGCATAACAGAATCATGCATCTACACCTTTTCACAAATAACATTTGGAGCTGATGGTGGAGGACTGTACATATGAGAGACAACAGCTTGGATAGTCTCAAAGGTAGCTTGTGTTGCAGGATTGTATATGGTTCCCACCTCAGCATAAGTACCAGTGGCATGAGCTGCTTCAAGGTGAGCTGGTTGACAATCAAATTCAGTGGTTTGATCTTCATCATATCATAGGGGAGGAAAGCCTAAAGTGTCTCTGCTATTATTTGATATCCAGGTAGCATGTTCAGAACTAGCTTTTATCATTACCCTCTCCCCCTTTATGACTTCTTTTTCAACATGATCTCTCAGATCATTTTTGTGAAATCTGACCTGTCCATCTAAGTAATTGATGCCTGAAGTGAAAGTATTCTTTATTCTCAGTAAATTATTGTCCAAACACTTATCAGAAGCCTTTATATCTTTAAGCAAGGAGGTTGAATGGATTGCCAGCTGAGTTTCTATGGCCTGTGTAGCAGCAGCTAATTTGTTGTCTAATGCAGTAGACTGCTCAGCCAGTTTAACCATTATTTTTGTATGCAGGGTTGTCATGTTTTCATCCAAAATTCTCTCATTTTCAAGGACATAGCCTTGGTTGACAACCATCTCATCTGCAGTTGACTTGACCTCTTGCTGTTGTTTAGCAAGATATACTACAACATGTGCTCCTTTTTCAAAGAAACTAGTCATTTCAAATTTCAAAAGATTGACTTCACATCTTATTGACTTAATATCCTGAGCCAGTTGAAACTGCAGCTCTTTATTGCTGTCATCTACATACTTTTCTAGATCCTTCCTTTACTTATCTAACATTATTTGAATTTATACTAGCAAAGAGCTAGTATCTTCTATATGAGCAGCTGGTGTCCCAGATTGAAAATATTGTTTGTAGCTTTTGCTCCTCTTCTCCATTTCAGAAAACTTCATTTTCTTTAGTTGAGATTCTTTTGCATCTTTTGATTCAAAAGAACTTACCTCTTCAACTTGAGGTGTCTCTTTAGGTTTATCAGTATCTGAGGCCAAATCCCCCTCAATTCTTATACTTTCCTTATTAATATTGATATTATCTAAGTTATAATCTTCATGCTGAATGTCAGCATCAGGAACTGCAATCTGAGGAATTTCATCTATCTCCCCCTGCAAGTTTGTTTCTTTAGAAAGAAGAACTTCTTCTCCAGTCTCTTTTGGAATTTCTTCCACTATCTCTTTCCTAGATATTTCTTATTTAGATATCCTTGAGTGGTCCAATTCCTGTACAACATCCATTATTATAGTTATAACAATATCCATTGGCAATTCATTGAGGTTCTACCCATCAAATTGTTCTTTTTTAGAAATGTTCTCCCCTACACCTGCTCACTAGTTCCAAGTGAGAGTCTTGGAGATCTTCTTGGTTCTTCCTCAGCATCCTTATCTGAGCTAAACTCTACATGTTCTTCTGAATCACTTGTGGATTCTTCTTCTTATATCACTACTTTTTTTCCTTTTACCTCCTTTATCTTTTTTGTTTCTGGAGTGTCCTTAGACAAGACTCTTTCCCATCTGCACAAAATTCTCATGTCCATTCTCCTCATATGATTTATCTTGGATCTAATCTTCTGATTGATACTATCTGGAATTGCCTTTACCAGATATAGACTAACAATTCTGCCCATATTTGGCTTTTGAATCCCTAATGCAATTTTATCAAAGACTACCATATTCCAATCACTCTTGATTCTAAAAATAATCCTAGTCATCAGGCTAAACATATAGATTGAAATTCTATCATGTGCTCCAGTCTTGCAGAGGAGCACCTTTCCAATTACTTCAGATAAAATTTTTTCCTGGGAATTCATTCCATTCCCGTTCAAAGAACTTCCAATCCTAGTGGTTGGAGCCAATCCACACCACTCTAAAGCCTCTGCAATCTTGCTTGAGTCCATGTGATCTTCCTGAGCAGTACTTAGAATCTGAAAGAGTTTACCTAGTCTTTTGGTTGTGACCTTTACTCTTGCTCCATTAACACTGAATTTGATCTTGCCTGACTTAGGGTTTAGTGAGGCATTGAAATAGAATTCAGATACTTCTCTCTTCCAAATCTTAGTGGGTTCTGAAAGTAGATATTCAAGACCTGCCTCAGTGACAATGTCAATCACTTTCCTTATTTCTTCTGGTGTGGAGGCGAAGGCATTTCACACCAGTTCATAACCCTCATTTATGTTGTCGTCCATCTTAGGTGCCATTCTAGTTGAAAGAGTTTGAGATTGAGAGGCGTCGACTAAGAATTTCTAGGTCTCGACACATATCGATCACTCTCTCAAGATTTCCTGTAAGCATAGTCGACTATTCCTTTCTCCTCTTATTTATAGTAACTGTCTATTGAAGGTGAAAAGGTGCGCTGCATTTAGTAATTTTCTCAATATTGGTAAATTTTTAGTTTTGACATGGAAAACCTATTTTGTCGAGTTGTGTCGACGTAAGTCGACACAAGGTTCATGTCTCTCGACACAGACCTCAAAGTCTCGACAACCTTATGTCTCGACACTAAATTATAATTTCTCGACACACTGCTATTAATCAGTGTCGACAAACTGTCAGGTGTCTTGACACACAACTACTTATTGCGTCGACACACATTCAGATATCTCGACATAATACTTTCTATAGTCTCGACACACACTGTGGTGTCTTGACAAAATTCTTTGACTTATACAAAATTTGTATTTCTGAATATAATTTCTTAATTTTGTTGTTTCTAATTGAAAAGATCTATTCAATGTTTAACATGCCTAGTTCAAATTTAAAGTAATTGAACTTGCTTTGATCTAGTGGTTTTGTAAAGATGTCAGCAACTTGTCTATCTATTGGAGTATACTGTAGACTAATATTTTCTTTTTCAACATTCTTTCTATGAAAGTGATATCTAATTTCTATATGTTTAGTTTTACAGTGTGAAACATGATTATTAGCAACAGAAATTGCACTAGTAGAATCACAAAATATGACTGATTTACTTAGTTGTACACTGTAGTCTAGTAATTGATGTTGAATCCACAACAACTGTGCACAACAACTCCCAACAGATATGTACTCAGATTTTGCTGTAGAAATTACAACACTTGTTTGTTTCTTGCTACTCCAACTTATTAGTCTTTTTCCTAGAAACTGACAAGTTCCAGAAGTACTTTTTCTATCCTCTTTACACCCTACAAAATCTGCATCTATTTAGCCTGTAAGTTCAAAATAACTATCCCCAGGATACCAAAGCCCAAGATTGGATGTGCCCTTAAGATATCTCAATATTCTCTTTACTGTAGTGTAATGAGACTCTTTGGGGCATGCTTGGTACCTTGCACAGACACATGTTGAGAACATAATATCTAGCCTACTAGCAGTCAAATACAGAAGTGATCCAATGATGTCTCTATACAAGGTTTCATCAACTGGTTTCCCGATTCATCCTTATGTAGTGATACTGTTGAACCCATTGGAGTTCTCATGGTAGAAGAATTCTTCAACCATATCTCTTAATCAACTCCTTGGTGAACTTAGATTGAGAGATGATATACCATCCTCAGATTATCTAACTTGGAATTCCAAGAAGAACTTTAGCTCACCCATGCTGCTCATTTCAAACGTGCCTTGCATAATCCTGGCAAATTTTCTACACAACTTCTCATTAGTAGACCCAAAGATTATGTCATCTATATAAATCTGGACTAGGATGCTTGAAACTTTGATGTCCCTAAGGAATAGTGTCTTGTCTATCTTTCCTTTAGAGAATTTGTTCTCTATAAGAAAGGTAGAACAAGGTCTCATACCAGGCTCTAGGTACCTGTTTTAACCCATACAAAGATTTGTGCAATTTGAAGACATATGTGTTGTGTTTAGGGTTTGATAAAACCAGTGGCTTGCTCTACATAGACTTCCTCCTTCAGTGTACCATTAAGGAATGCTGACTTTACATCCATCTGGTAGACCTTGTACCCTTTTTATGATGCATGAGCTAAAAACAACCTTATGGCTTCTAGCCTAGCTACAAATGTAAAGGTTTGATCAAAGTCTATGCCTTCCTCTTGTTTATATCCTTTAGCCACTAATCTTTTTTTTTCCTAACAATAACACCATGCTCATCTAGTTTATTCCTATAAATCCACTTAGTGCCTATGACATTATGATCACAAGGTCTAGGAACTAGACTCCATACTTTGCATCTCTCAAATTGATTGAGCTCTTCTTGCATATCCATAATCCAGTTGTAGTCTGAATTACCTTCTTCAAACCTTTTAGTTTCTACCTGAGAGAGAAAACTAGAGTGTAGAGCCTCATTGTGATGTCTACTTCTAGTTGTTACTCCTAGCCTTGTCATCATCTATTATTTGGTCAATAGGATGATCTTTAAGATGCCTAACTGCTACTATCAGGTGCCTACCATTACCTAGTTCTGTTGGAGGATTATGATGATTCTCTTCCTCCCCCCTGGGCAGTTACTATATCTTCTATATGAATTTCTACATTATCTCTAGTGTGAAACTCTAATTTGGTGAACCACATATATTTAAGTTTTCCACCCTAGAGTCTATATCACCTAAAGTAGAGTTGTTAGAGTTCTCATTATATAAAATAGAAGTTTCATCAAAAACTACATTAATTTATTCTTCTACAACTTGATGTTTCAAGTTGTAGATTCTGTATGCTTTACTATGTTCACTATACCCTATAAAGATTCCTTCATAGGATTTTTCAGAGAACATAGTTAGATAATTTTCCCATTGTCCAAAACATAGCACTTACTACCAAAAAATCTTGAAGTAGGACAAATTTTGTTTTCTGCCTTTCATTAGTTCATAGGAAGTCTTGTTGTGATTCTTGTTGATCAATGCTCTATTCTGAACATAGCATGCTGTGTTTACAACCTCAGCCCAGAAATATTCTAGAAGAGATGTATCACTCAACAATGTTCTAGCTGCCTCAATGAGAGTTCTATTTTTTCCTCTTAGCAACTCCATTTTTCAGTGGTGTCCTTGGTGAGGAGAACTCCTGAAAGATCCCTAGTTCCTAACAGAAATTTGTTATCATTTCAGATTGAAATTCTATACCATGGCCACTTCTTAGTTTGACCACAGAACATCCCATCTCATTCTGGATTTGTTTGAAAAAATTAGTAAGGATATCTTAGTGTTTCAGTCTTTCTCCTTAAGAAGAATACCCAAGTAAACCTAGAGTGATCATCCACAATCACATAGGTATAGGACTTCCTACCTAAAATAAGAACTTGCATAGGACCAAATAGATCCATATGTAGTAAGTACAGACATCTCTCAGTGTCTTTTGAATGTATGCTCTTAAAGGAGACTTTTTTCTGTTTGTATTTTTGACATGCATGACATAAGACTTTTTTGGAGCATATGAGCTTTGGACTATTTCTAACTAAGTCCATAGAGAATAGTTTGCTCATTGCTTTATAGTTTAAATAAGCCAGCCTCCTGTGCCATTGCACACACAAAGAGTCTTTCTCACTAGCTACAAGGCATACAGATGATTTCTCATTTATATTAAAAAAATTTAAAAATAAATGTTCTCACTCCTAGTGCCTGACAAGATGATCTTTTGATCACTTGGATTCCTTATCAGACACTTGTCATTGTGGAAAACAATTTCATAACCTATATCACAAAGCTTACTTATACTTATCAGATTGTGGTTCAATACTTCAACATAAGCCACTTTTGTGATAATAACTAGACCATTAAAAATGTTACCATATCCCTTGGTGAGTCCTTTCTCTGACCCTCCAAAGATGAATTTAGGTCCATTCCTTACTGAAGTATAATCCCTTAGCAAACTCCTTGTTCCAGTCATGTTCCTGGAACAACCACTATCCAAGTACCATATTGGCCTTCCTGTGGTACTTGGTTCCTCCTGCAAACACAAAATTAATTTACCTTAGTCACCCAAATAGTTTTGGGGCCTTGGTTCCTGTTAGGCTTTGCTGTGTGAAACACAGCTTGCTTTCTGAACAAATCTGGTTGAGTCTTGTATGAAGGTGTTGTTGTATTATACCAACAATCAAGAGCAAAATGCCCAACCTTCCCACAACAAGCAACACTCAAATCGATTATATCTTTTCTTTGGTTGCACATGTGAAGTTGTTCTTTTGTGCAACTTGGATTTAATATCCAATTTACAAGGTAGTGGTGCAAAGTTTACACCCTTACCTTTCAGGTTTTGGTGAGGTGCACTGGGACCAGCTCCAAGAATTCCTTGGCTTCTTGGATTGATCACCCTTTGTGGTGGTTTTTGGCCTTTATTGCCTTTAGATGTTTGTCCCTCCCAACAAGGCTCTTTATTGACATTGCTGGTAGTGCACTCAGGATTCATGTGTCCAGGAACACATAATTTATTGTATCTATTAGAAGTCAGATGCTTAGGGAGTAGCTTAACTGGATCCATTAGGGCTTTACCTTTAGAATCATACTTCTTAGTAGCCCTTTTATTTTTTCCATATCCTACACCACTTCTAAATGGTGAAGAAAATATATCTATGATAGGTGGAACAGACTAGGGTTTAGAGTACTGTTTTAGGAGCACTCTTTCCTGGGTGAGCTTTACTTCCAGGTCCTTGATAGTCTTGACATGTTCTATTATTACTTCTACCTGACTATCTATCTTGTTAGTTTGATCTACAAGTTTCAGTTTTTGTAGATCCAGCTTTATGTTGGCCCTTTCCAACTGAAAAGATACTCCTCTCAAGGATTCTAATTCACTAGCCTGATTCTTAGCCAGCTCTTTGCTTGCAATCAAGGCCTTTAGTAACTTCCTATATCTATTGATAAGGGTGTTGAAATCTACTTCAGTGTCTGAATCATGTTCTCTATTATTAGAGGAGTGAGAAAATGACTCCTTTTCTGATGTAGAAAAAGAAACTGATGTAAAAACAGGAGACGTTGATTTTACCTTAGCAGGATTTGAACAATCTTATCCTTTTTCTCCTGATTGAGTTTTTTCAACATCCATCAGGCCCATGAGAGCCTCCTCCTCTTCTGATTCTGATGAATCAGACTCACTATCAGACAATGTAGATTGTTTCTTTGCCAAGAGACTTTTGTCAGCCTTCTTGTGCTGTCCAGTCTTCAAGTTTTGTAGCTTTTTCTCATTTCTTTTTGTTGGACAATCAGCTATGACATGCCCTTTCCTATTGCAGCAATAACACACAATATTAGTCTTAATATATTTGTTATGTGAAGAACCATACCTGTCCCCAGAATTCTTCTTCCCGGGTTTCTCTGGATGATTGATCTTTTTGAAAGAAGTGTCTCTAGTTGGACCCTTCAAGTTGCCTTGCCTTCTTCTCCTCAACATCTTCTTGAACTATCTAGAGAAGAGAGACAGTTCCTCCTCAGTTAGGTCTCCTCCTGATGAGGATGATTCTGTACACTCAGAAGCTGTTTCTTATTTCTCTGAGAGTGTTAATTTTTCTCTGACCTTCCTAGAAGTCTCAGCCTTTAGGGCCAATGACGTTTCTCTATTGTGTGCTCTAGATGTATCTTCTTCAGACTTTCTGAGGTTGAGCTGTAACTCATGTGACAACAACTTGCCAAAAAGTGCTTGGGGGTCTATATTTGCTAAATTGTCCATTTCTCTTATAACACAGATCTTGATGTCCCATTCCTTGTTCAGGGACCTCAAGAACTTGTCATTAAGTTCATAGATAGTAAAGCTCCCTCCACAAGTCCTCAGGATGTTCACAATTCTGAATTTTTTTTCAAAACAGTCAGCCATTGAATCTTTTTTATCATGTCTGAAGGCTTCATAATGTTGGTTTAGTAGAGATTTTCTATCATCTCTGACATCTTCAGTTCCTTCTATATAGACTATCAGTGACTCCCACATTTCTTTTGATGTTTTACAATGAATCAGATTTTGAAAAGTGAAATCATCTATTGCACTCACTATAATATTCTGAGCCCTCTTATCCATAGAGGCCAGAATGATTTCATCCTTATCCATCTCCATATAAGTTTTGGATGTCTTGATGTTTGCATCAAGAACTGACACTTTCGTGAGAATGAAAGGTCCTTCAATCACTTTGATATAAATTCTTGGATCTTTCCATAAATAATCTGACTATCTCCTTCCATATTCCAAAATTTTCTTTGGAGCAGACAAGGAGCTTGATGGAATTATTTTCCCTCTGAGCCATGATAAATCTTTCTTTCCAATCCTTAGGATACTCACTAGGCTGTTATGCCTTTTTTACTGAACCTCACTCTGATACCAATTGTAAATGTTTGTTTAAGGATTGAGAGTGACCTAGAGGGGGGTGAATAGGACCAATTTGAATCTTGGCTACCCATTTTTAGTTCAGAGATATATTTTCTATCAGTTAAATATCACAGTCAGATAAACAATATAATTTTATCAGCAATCTAGAACTATCACAACATATCAAACACAACATACACAACACAACACATACAGTTTTATAGTGGTTCCCGAATTTATGGGTACATCCACTTCCCCCTTCGCTTATCTAGTAATGAACTAGATTCGACCAAACTCCTTCTTCTTCCTTTTCTCAGATCCACAGATCTTACAGCTCAGAGCCCAGCTGGCTCCTATAACTCAGACTTTACAATTCTTACCACTCAGATCACCAAGATCCCACACCTCAAGTTCTTCCCAAGAACTCTACCTCAGAATGTATCCACACTCCTACTTCTCAGGCAAATGATGGCCTACAACTCAGAGAAATTCCCTCTTATCCTACCTCAGGCAATCCCTGTCCTACCTCAGCCTTTATAACATAGGCTTACAAACTCAGAGAAAATGTTTACCCTACACTCAGATCTATAGGTAAATATTACAAATTAATAAAAGTAAAAAAGATTGATTGAGAACAAGTCACCCAACAAGAAAGGAAGGGGTGATTGCTTCATGATCTGATCCTGATCGGTTAGCTTCCTTTTATCTTGAAGTAATAGATTTGATCCTGCCCTTCTTAGCTTTTCAAAGCTTCTTGAAGTTGAAATTAGGGTATATTTAGGATGGAGGATGTTGAAGACGATTCTTGATCCGACTTCTCTCCACCTTCTGTATTCTAGAAGATAACTTCTTAGATTTGGACTTGCCAAATTTTTCTCTCTTACTTTTTGAAGTGTTTAATCCCTTTATATAGGCTCCGTCAAAGGTAACTGGCTGATCCAGTTAATTACTGACATCTGACAGTTCTGACAGTTCTGACAGTTCTGATAGTTGTCAAACCCTCTGACTTGATTTTTGTACTTAGCAAACAAAAATGCAGGTAGTGTTGAAACTTGACTATTGGATGTGTCGACACCAGTTCTGGGTGTCGACACAACTCTTGTAGTGGTGTCGACAAACTTTTGAATGTGTTGACACAACTTTCACCTTGTCTCGACACCGTTGATGTTGAATATGTTGACACTAGTCCTGAGTGTCGACACTGCTTGCTTCCAGTCTTGACTTAGCCTATGAAGTGTGTCGACACTTCTCTTGAGTGTCGACACAGTTGTCTTCAGTCTCGACACTGCTTGTATAGAGTGTGTCGACACTTGCCCTTAGTGTCAACACAGCTTTTCTTTGTCTCGACACAACTTGTGTAGTGTGTGTTGACATTAGTCCTAAGTACCGACACAGTTGTTTTCTTGTATCATAGTGTCGACCCAAGTCATGGGTGTTGACACAACTTTCTCCATGACTCAGCACTTCTTGTTTAAGTGTATTGACGCTAGTCCTGAGTGTCGACACAACTTTCTCCTTGTCTCAGCACATCCTTGACAAATGTGTCGACACATATCTAGTATCTTGACATTTTTGTACTTAGCTTTATTTGCCTGCACACATGAACTTAACATTCATCAAATACAACTATGTGTATATCATTGAACTGATAGGGCTTCTTCAAATCAAGTATATTGTGACCAATGTACCCAACAACTTTGTTAAATGCCTAATATCTACTAACTTGCACAACATAATATCTGTATAACACATAATTTTACAGAACTAATTTATGGCAGATAATTTGAAAGGAATTGCTAGACATGAAAATTATTCTAGGTTTAACATTCTCAACTCAATTTTGAAGAAATTGAACTTTTCTTCATCTAGAGGTTTGGTGAAGATGCCTGCCACTTGTTTATCAATGAGGTAAAACTCAAGGTAAATATATTCTTTCTCAACATGCTCACTGATGAAGTAATACCTAATCTCAATGTGCTTGGTCTTGTTGTGTGATATATGATTTTTAGTAAGTGAGATTGCACTTGAAGAATCACAGAATAATGAAGTTCTCTTAGCTGGATGTTATAATCTTATAGTTGATGTTGTATCCAAAGTAATTGGGCACAACAACTTCTCGCAGAGATATATTCTGATTTAACTATTTAGATAACCTTACTTGTTTGGTTTTTACTGCTCCAGAAAATTAGCCTTCTCCCAAAGAATTTACATGTTCGTGATGTATTTTTTCTGTCTCCCTTGCATCTTGTAAAGTCTACGTCTGAAAATCCTATTAGCTTAAAATCATTACTCCTAGGTACCATACACCAAGATTTGGTGTACCCTTAAGGTATCTCAAAATTCTCTTGATAGAGCAGCAATGAGATTCCTTAGGGTTCACTTGATACCTGACATAAACACATGTAGAGAACATAATGTCTGGTCTACTGACAGTTAGGTAGAGCATGGATCCAATGATGTATCTATACATGGTCTTATTTAAAGGTTTCACTTTTTCATCTTTGTCTAGAGACACATTGAGGCCTATAAGAGCACTCATTGAGGTTGTACTCTCCATTCCAAACTTCTTAATGAGCTCTTTTGTGAACTTTGTCTGAAAGATGAATACTCCATCCTCAGATTACTTTACTTTGAGTCCTAAAAAGTACTTCAGATCTCTCATGCTACTCATTTAAAATTTCCTTGCATAAGGTTATCAAACGTTTTATAGAGGTTATCATCTATTTATCTAAAGATTATGCCATCTACATAAATTTGGACTAACAAGATCTTCTCTTTTACTTCTCCTAGGAATAATGTATTAACTATCTGTCCCCTTAAAAATTTGTTTTCAATGAGAAAGTTAAACAAGATCTTATACTAGGCTCTAGGTGCCTGTTTGAGACCATACAAATCTTTCTTGAGATAATAACATAATTAGGGTGAGATGAATTACCAAAACCTGGAGGTTATTCTACATACACTTTCTCTTTTAAATCTCTATTGAGGATGACAAGCTTCACATCAATTTGATATACTTTGAATCCTTTGTGAGCTGCATCTGCTAGAAACAACCTGATTGCCTCCAATCCTGCAACTAGTGCAAATATTTGATCACAATGTATCCCTACTTCATGTTTGTATTCCTTTGTAACCAGTCTTGCCTTATCCTTGATGATGACTCCTTGTTCATCCATTTTATTCCTGAACAGCCACTTGGTTCCAATGACATTATGGTCATGGGGCCTTGGGACTAGCTTCCAGACTTTATACCTCTTGAACTGGTTCAATTCCTCTTATATAACCAAGATCTAGGATGGATAAGAGTTGGCTTCTTCAAACTTCTTTGGTTCTACCTGAGAGAGAAAGCTCAGGCGGAGTACTATATTCATTGTGCTCCTTCTTGTTTGAACTCCTTGAGTGATGTCACCAATACTCTGATGTTGTGGGTGATCTCTTAAGTGTCTTGTGATTATTGGCAATCTTCCTGAATCCTCTTGTGCTTTTGGCTCAACTTGTGCCTCTGCCTATTGTGTTCTTACTGCAGCATCCTATACATCTTCTATTGAATATCTTTCTTCTCTGATTAGTGAAGCTGGTGAGGTTATTTCATATCCTTCTTTCTTGTCATTGATAGACACCTTTTTTAGCTTTCGCTCAGCACCTGCAATACTAGAAGAACTAGGTCAACATTTATAGATCAGGCTGGTCTTATCAAATACAACATGAATGGATTCTTCTGCTACTTGGATCTTTTGTTGAATATTCTATATACTCAACTATGGGTTCTATACCCAACAAAAACACCCTCAAAAGATTTTTCAGCAAACTTGGTCAGGTAATGCTTCTCATTGTTTAACACATAACACTTACTTCCAAAGATCTTGAAGCAGGATAAGGTTCGTTTTTTGCCTTTCATAAACTCATAGGGGGTATTATTGTAATTCTTGTTGATTAATGCCCTATTTTGCACATGGCGAGCTATGTTGACAGCCTTAGTGTAGAAATATTCTAAGAGTGAGGAGTCACTCAACATAGTCCTAGTAGCTTCAGTAAGGGTTTGATTCTTTCTCACTGTAACTCCATTTTGTTGAGTAGTTTTAGGAGAGGAAAACTCCTAAAAGATACCCAAGCTTTCACAAAACTTGGTTATGGATCCTGATTGAAATTTAGTCCATGGTCACTTATGATTCTGACAACATAATTCTTCCCAATAAAGTTAGTGAATATCTCTAGAGTATCTCTCAGAGTATTTGACTGAATTTGTTTAAGAAAGAACACTCATTTTGAACAATCTTAAGGTAAATCATCAACACCATTATAGAATCTATCTATACATTCTGAATATATAAGAAAATAAGTCAATAAATATTTTCACTCCTAGTGTCAGTTAGTATAATCTCTTCAGATTTCTTAATCATGCACTCATCTTTGTATAATACAATCACATATCCAAGATCACACAATTGGCTTATGCTGGTTGGATTGTGCTGCAATCCTTCCACATAAGATATCATTGTGATGGTGACTATGTCATTGTAGATCTTACTATACCCTTTAGTCTTTCCTCAACCAGATCTTCCAAAAATGACTTTCAGACCGTCTTCTACTGAGGAATACTCAATTAATAGGCATCTTGTTCCAGTCATATGCCTGGAATATCCATTGTCCAAGTACTAGGCAGAAGTATAGTTGGACTTTGGACATACCTTCAAAAGGAAATAATTTCTTCTTAGGCACCCAAATCTTGTTGGGTTCTAAATTCTTGTTAGCATTGGAAATTTGCTTCAGCTTCTAACTAACTTTAGGTGCATTATGGACTTCTCCAAGTTTGGATGTTGGTTTACAAGTAGTTGCCCTTGAAACTGTTGGGTTGAACCAACAATCAATAGAAAAGTAGCAGCTCTTCCCCAACACCAGCACTCATACATGTATATTCTTTTAGGGCTCATAATAGGAATTGGATTATTTTTCCTGTGATAAAAAAGATATCTGAAGGGTACTGCATGTGAATCTTTGCATGGCATGTGGAGGTATGCTAGTTATGACTTGAATTGCCTAGCCACTACCTTGTCCTTCCTTGCAGTTCTCCTTTTATATGCTTTCTTCTAGCCTTTGGTGTTGGTGTTGGTACAAAACACAAAAGGGCCATAATCCTTCATCTTAATTTCTTCATAAGCTCTTTTGAGGGCACTTTTTCCATTGTGCATATCCTTTGTTCCACTAGTGGATCACTCATTTTTCTAGTGAACATATACACTTTCTTGGTCATAGCTGTTTGAGGCTAGTAGAACCTTTTGAAAGATGGTTGGTTAGATTAGTGCCTTCCCCTTGTCATCTATCTTCTTTCCTCCCTTTCTCTCATACCCTACACCATTTCTACATGGTGCCGAGAAGCTGTCAATTATAGGAAAGACTATCAGTGGCTTAGAAAACTTAGCCACTAACTTCCTCTCATTGAGGAGCTCCCTTTTCAATTTCTTGATGGTCCTTTCTTTTTGAACCAGCAAATCAGCTTGAACATCAGTAATTTTCTTGATCTCAATTATCTTAGAGTTCATTTGATAGATCTTATCCATTTTCTCATAAAGTTGAGATTTCAGGGATTTTAGAAGCTCAATTTCTTTAGCCTGCCTCTTAGCAAGTTTTTTGCACTTTTTTAATGCCTCAAGGAGAGCACCATACTTCTCAACCATCTCATCAAACTTGTTCTCAAATTCAGAGTCATTCTCCTCATTGGATGATGAGCCTCTGATTTACACCAATCTCATAATCATATATTGAAAGAGAAGTTTTGACTTTTACCTCATTAGGATGGGAGTCATCCTAATCATCCCCTTCTGTCATAGGAATGACCCCACAAATGTCCTCTTCCTATCCAGTGTCATTGTCAGATAGTGACAATGGAGATCTAATGCCTATATTGGCAGCAAAATGAACCATTTCTTCTGCCAGTGCAACTAGCCCAACATAGGCCTCTTTTTATTCTTCAAATTCAGAGGATCATGAGTCACTGTCACTCAATGGATTCTTCTTCTTAGCTAAGAGACTCTTTTTAGACCTCTTTCGTGGGTGATATCTCTTTTCTTCAGACATGTTGCTGCTTTTTTCTCTTTGATGGGCATTCAACAATCATATGTCCTGCCATTTTGCATCAAAAGCAAATTGTGTCAACGAAAATAAATTTATTCTATTTTATTCACACACGTCCCTCTTATGTTCTCTTCTTGATCTTTCTGAATTGTTGCGATTCTTTTTGGAGCTAGAAGAAGAAGGTTTGTTCTTCTATTGCTTCCTCTTTCTCGGCATCTTCTTCAGCTGCCTTGTGAAGAAGGCCATATCTTCATATGACATCTCATCTCTAGATGTGTTGAGTTTAGATTCTTTTAACTCAGTTGGTCTTCTTAGAGGGGATGAGACCTTATCCTTGCCTCTTTTGGAGCTCTCAGCCTTTAGAGCCACTAATTTTTCCTTGTTGTACCCTTCTTCACTTTTCTTGTTATTCAAATGCAATTTATGGGACAACAGTTTTCCAAACAACTTCTGAGGCTGGATGTTGCCCAGATTTCGCATTTCTTTTATGTAATATATCTTAATGTCTCATTTCTTGTTTAGGGATCTTAAGAAATTGTTATTTAGTTCATAGTTGGTGAAGGATCTTTCATTGTTCTTCAGTCCATTCACTATCCTGAAGAATTTCTCATAATAGCCTATTATAGTATCCTTCTTTTCTTGCCTGATGGTTTCATACTCTTGATTTAATAGGGCTTCCTGTCATCCCTTACATCCTATGTGCCTTCCATATATACTATCAAGGTATCCACATCTCCTTGACTGTTTGAAAGTGAATGAGATTCTGGAATATAGAGTCATTAATGGCACTAACTATAATATTCTTAGCTCTTTTAACCATAGTGGTCAAGATGAATTCATATTTTGTCATTTCTGAGAGTTTCTTTGGGACGCTTAGATTTGCATCAATAGATGAGACTTTCAAAGCGATGAAAGGTCTCTCTTCAATGGTGGTGAAGATCCTAGGGTCAGAAGCTTCCATGAAGAGCTTAACCCTTTTGTTACATATTCTAAATCTTTCCTTCCTATAGATAGGAAGTTTCATAGAGCATAGTTCCTTGTAGCTCTCTCTAGAAGACATGATGCCCATAAAATTTTAACCCTTAAAGGATCTTGCTCATCTGTGAAGCCTTTTTGAACAACCTACCTCTGATACCACTTGAAAGATAATAGTTATCTAATCTCCTAGAGGGGAGGGGGTGAATATGTGTTTTAATAATTTTATGATTCATTTGGTTTTTCCTTTGTTAAGCACAACAAAGTAGTGAAATAATACAAGCAGAGCACATCCATATTACTGTTCACCAAGATGTATAGTAGTTCCCCAATTATGGGTATATTCACTTTCCCATTCACCTATCTAGTAGAGTGATAGCTTAGACCAACTTCTATAAATAACTCAGATCAAAATATCTTATAACTCATGAATAATAGTTCCCTACCTCAAACCTTTAACACAAGGTTCTACAACTCAGATCTTCAATCACAAGATCCTACACTCAGGCCAAACATAGTCCTACCTTGAACTCTAAAACCAGCGATCTACACTCATATCTTTTCCAAAGACCCTACCTCAGATCACAACGATCTTACAACTCAGATTCTCACTAAAATCCTACAAAAAACTCAGGTTCAACAAGGACCCTACAAATTCAGAATGAATACAAATGATTTGACTCTAACAATAAAACTTGAGTCTTCTATAGAAGCACATAATAAGCTTCTCCTTTCTTGATTCTTTATTTGAAGATGTCTGCTTGAAAAGAATTGGCTCAATCAATAAAACTTTTGTCCATAGAAATATGTTCTTCAGAAAGAAGTTATTGAGTTGAGCCTTGGAATAAATCTCTTTGGTGCTTGCAATTGTTAAGTACTTGAAAGAATTTTAGAGCTTGAGCTCTTGCAAAAGTCTTGCACAAAATCCTCTATATATGTATGTGCGTGTAGATCTCGTGTCCTTGTTCAATTTTCACATCCCTTTATATAGACGATTGGATCGGCACAAGCCTTAAAGCTTGAAAAGGAAAACTTCAGTGGCTAGAAATTTTGACTAAGGAAAGTTCTTCAAATTGCAGGATTTTGAAATCAATGTGTATTATCTAAAGGTTCCTTGTTATTGAAATAGAAAGAGAAATTCAAATCATTTTGAATAGATGTGCAATCCACGGCTTGATGATAGCAGGAGGCCGTTATAACCTGCTTCATGCCAATAATATATTCTAAGTATGATTTTAGCTGATGCTGTTGATAAAGTCCTTCAACACTTAAAGATGTTATATAGTCGACATATTGCTTCTTAAGAACACAAATTAATGCAGTCAACACTTAAGAAATTAGTCTAGCAAAAATCCTTTTGTCGTTGTCTATTCGATGCAGTCAATAAAATATGTAGTCTTCTAGTTAATGAATTCGATAACTGTCTTAACTATCTAGTCGATGCAATTGACAAATTGCGTATCCTTGCATTCGATGCATTTAATAAATTGCTTATCCTTGCAGTTGATGCAGTAGATAAATGACTTTCTAGTCAATGCAGTCGACTTTTTTCCTTAGTCATTTAGTCGATGCAGTCGACAAACCACTTAGCTTTCAGCTTATGCAGTCGACATTTTTAGTCGATGTAGTCGACATTTGACTTAGAACAAATTTTGCTTATGCCATGAATTTTCTTTAACTCTACCGAGTTTCTCCTCGATAATGGCAAGTATAATATAGAATTAGATCATAGGTCAACAAGAGTTTAGCACCTTGAGGAATTATATGGACAAAATCCTATTTGGGTGACCAAAAGCCTAACACTATATTAGCCAAACATTTTTGTTGTACCTATCACATCAATACTAACACAGACATCAAATACAAGATGTTTATTGTCATATTGAGGCCTTCTTCAAATCAAGAATCTTGTGGATAGTATTCCCAATAATGGGGTGGCGACCTTCTCTTTAGGAGGGTTAGTTTCCTCCCATAATGGTTCGACATCGCTCAGGCATTGACCTTTAAAGGTTTCAACCCCCCACCATCTTCTTCCTCTTCTTATTTTCTTTTATCATGCACTTGTTATCATTGTAAGAGAGAATCACTTTGATTTGACTTAAAGAAGTTCACCGCAGCCAAGTACTCGGTAAAAAATATTTGGACTACTCCAAACACTGGACAACCTTTCAATGCAGAGGGTGAGGTGCTCCTTTTATCGGTGGATGAGGTGATCTTTATGTCAGCCATAATCTAAGGTGCAAGATTTGAGGGTCTCAATTGTTTGAGCATGCATTCTGTATCTATTGGTTTGAGAATTATAAATCCTAAAATGTATTTGATCTTGTTTGTCATGTGTTTATAGTATACAGGAACTATAAGTACAATACCCCTAAGAGTGTGATGCAGAATGAAGACATGGCTCTAAATTTAAGGCTACTACAGGGCGGTATCACTACCACTGATGGTAGAGGTGAAGACGGTAGACTGACGACATATGATTTTACAACGAAGATATGATGGGAGATAATACTAGGCCTTATGCTACTGCAATGCAGTAAGTCCACGATCTCCGCCTCGATCAGTAGGATCCAAATGCACAGTGCACACGATGCCGCTAACACGAGACATAATTAACTTCCACGGGGTGGTAGTGCTATGATCTCTACGATCTCCACAATTTCTGCCACATTCTCCACGACATCAACTACGTGTCTATATGATAGGCTAATGCTGGGCGGGATCACTACCACTAACACTAGCCCCCGATGCCTATTTAAGGAGGAGATCTCTTAATTCAAGGATACACTATGAGCTGTTGCCTCAGGTTATCTCTCAACCAACTCATTGAATCTTGCATTCTTCATGGCTATGAGAGGTTGCCTCAGGTTCTCTCTCAACCCATGTTAGAAGAGGTTATCCCTCTCCTCATCATTTGTCATGGTCATCCTCGCATAACGACCTAGCCGAGTAAACTCCTGTCGGTACTCGTCCATTGTTTTGTCATGTTGCACCAAATGTAGAAACTACCTTTGAAGGGCCAATCTCGTCAAATAGGGGATATACCATTTTAGGAATGTGATTGCAAACTCATCCATGGATGGCGTGCGACCAGGAAACTGATATCCGCTATGGATCACTAACGACAACTTTATGTCGCCTTCCAATATAAAGGTCGCAAACTAGGACTGCTTGTCCTTTGGTGTCTTAACCGCTCACAAGAGCTCCTGAATCCTTGCTAACCAATCTTCAACATAAATCGGAGTTCCAACTCCCTTGAACGTTGGGGCTTGAAAACTCAGAAAATACTCCATCTGACGATCCCCCTGTCCAATGACTGCACTCTTAGCCAACGGCTCTGCCTGTCTGGCCCCTCTGTCTGGTATGGCAGACGTCAGGTTAGGGGTAACAGGAGTCGTTACATGAACAACAGGTGTCACCACATGTGGCACCATTAAAGCTTGGGCCGTTATCATTGCCGCCGCTAGCATGTGACAAAATTCAGTCGGAGACACTCTCATACTCATGGGACCAGGAGTCGTAGCACTGCTCGTCATAGGCTCCTCTCGCGGCCTCGATGTCCTCGTATTGTCGCTTCCACCCTTACAGAACAAGGTAAACATGGATCAAATTCCACTCGTAAAAATTGAACACAAGAACACTTATGGTCCCACGACACTCATATGTGGACAACTTCTTTACGCGATCAGATTACACACTAAATCGATCACTAAACCTTGCCCTAGACACAAACCTAACTCTGATACAAAATTATAACACCTCCCCTACACTAACCATATAATATGGGCCCAGTCGGTGCTCCACAACATATAGACACAACAACTTTGGTATTATAATGTGATATAGAATACTACCCATCTCAAAACTCAGAATAAAATTACAACATAAACACTAATAAGAAACTAGAAGTTGTCCACAAAAATAGAGCAGTCCAAATGGTCTTATGACCTTACACCAGCAAAAATCCAAATCATCATACAACACCACGACAAATCAAAAGTTCAACATTCCTAGGCTATCTCGACATGCAATCCGGAAACAAGGTAAAGAAAACAAAACACACTACCAAACAGGAGGAGGTACACTTCATGCGACTTAGGCCTTTCTGGTCAGCGAGCTGGCTCCAACATGTGATCCTTGCCCAATAAAAATTTGATGTAATGTTGGTCAGCTAAGGTTGGCCCCAACTGTGTAACCAACACTACTCCTCTCAAATATCCCTAATAGACCCTGGAGCACTCCATCACCCTGCTGGTCAGCACTTCGTATGCATATGTAATAAAAGAGAAAGAAATTTATAAACAACAGAAGTGGGTGTCACATACATCAAACACGTTTCTATATTGAGCATTTAAATAAAAAAGGGTCTACCAATGCAACATGTATGCAAACTTGGGTTTCACATGAGGCACCCTACGCATGTATGATTTTAACATATCATCACACATCAACACATCACATCAATCACTTGAGTACTACCAATTTCCCTAACAACTTTCAATCTACAAATGGAACTCTTACTTTGGACCCACCCGCTCATGGCTCTCAACATACGGGCTTGTCTGCAAGCTTTGACCCTCTCGTCAATTCCACTAAAATATCTCAACTGATGCTAAGAACCCTTGCTTTGACTTTGCCCACTCATGGGTTACATCACCCAGGCATGTCCAAAAGCTTTGGCATTCTTGTTAGTTTTCATAAAAGGGGACTTGTCTTACCAGGACACCCTCCATACGTGACTTGCAACATCACATGGCTAGCCAGTCGACCATAAAGACAAAGCCACACCTTTACATTGCGTTCCACAAGCATATCCTTTCCAGCCCTAAACCATCATTTGTTTGCACACAAAACTAAGGGCATCACAATGACGTCTTTGCCGCAATCGAATTTCTAGCAAAATCCCTAACAATGGATTTCAAGCAACATCACCGAATTGGACTATCGGTCGCGATTATGACTTCACCCGCAATGCCTAATCCACTTATGGAGCGGATCTCTAATATAAAAATATGTCGAGGATGGACTCAATCGACCCGGTGATTCATTTTAAACCAAGATGACCTAAACCCCTATCATTTGAGAAATTCAGTGTCAAAATGCTCAAAAAATAAAGTCATAAATGAAAGGGATGTCATGCACGCATCCTAAAACGTAGAGGAGAAATATCGTTACCTATAGAAACCTCTTCCTCGCCATATAAACTTAAAGATGCACGGATGATCGTGATTGCCTCTATGTGTAACTCCCCTGGTATTTCGATGTTTATTTTAATTTCTTTAGTGACGTATTTATGACGTCAGGGCGTTACATTGACGCTTAGTTGTTCGATACCATTGTTGGAGCGTGACTGTTGCTCATTTGGTACCTGAGATCTTGACTTAGAAGATTAGTTTGGCTAATTTCTAGTGTATTTTTGAGATATCCCTTGCAAGCTGGGTTTGTTTTGGAACTCGGAGAGCCTTTTTGGGATATTTGGTGCTTTGACTTCGGGAAGTTTTTACCCGAGTTTGGTTTGTCAGATTTCGATTTCGACTTCGTTGTTGGATCCGTAGCGTCGATACTTGCTACGATGCAAATTTCGTAAGATTTCGAGTTGGTTTGGGTTTCAGGTCATTTGGACGTTTATTTAATAATTAATTATACTATAATATTATATATATATATATATATATATATATATATATATATATATATATATATATATATATATATATATATATATATAAAGAGCCTCGATTAGACGGAACCCTATTCATCATCCCCTACCCGAGCCGACAACAGTTTCGTGAATGAGGAAGGGGCGGCGTAGTCGCGAGCTTTCGGTCGTCGATCGTGAGAGTTCCGGTGGACGGAATCATGGTTGGAGGATAGATTTGGAAAGCTCTCACCGAGATCTACGCGTGGGTGGTAAGTATTAACCATTTCTTGGACTTTTGGGTGTTAGGTTATGCGATTTTGACTTCCTTTTTCTTCGTAAAGTTTCAACAATCGTTGTCCGGAGATCTTGCTGCTGATCCTTGCCGCGGAAAGCCCAGAGAGTCGGATTTTTCGGGGCTTTGAGGCAAGTGGTGAATCTTCCTCTGGCTATGTTTCTTTCTGTTCATTTCACTCCATTAAGTCTAATTCGTCGAGTATCCCTTGGTTTCGTCGGGTATATTCGACGAATTTAGCTGGATTTAGAATAGTTTTCGCTGTTTTGTCAATTCGCCAAGTATGGTTCTTAGGATAAATTTTTGGGTTGTTCTCTCCACTTGTCGTGAGAGTATTTTGGTGTTAGGTTTGGGGTTTTGTTGGCATTTTGGAGGTATTTTTATGGATAGGTTGGCAGTGGATAAAGGAGCACCAACATGATGTTGTTTCGTGAATCGTTGTATTTGGTGGGTTTTTGTCTCTTCTTATGGACTGTTGGGTTGTGTTAGACAATGTACCACACTGCCTTTTTGAGATATTTATTTTGGGTCTGTTAGTTCGAGTTGGACAATGTGTCCACCGACTCAGAACCATAGTTTTTTCCAGTGCTAATGATTCACGTGTTTAGAGCTGTTTAGTCTCTTTTCTTCCTATTATTTTGTCATTTGTGGAATGCTTACTCTTGCAGATTTTTGTCGAAGCATGGCTTCACTTCGCACTTGGTGCAATTTCTCTTACTCTACTATTGAGAATTCCTACTTGTTATAACTTGACTTTTAACTGAGGTTTATCAGCCATTCTTATAGTTGGGGTTGGTAACCCTCATTGCTTTCTCTTGATTACTATATACTGATATTTTTGTTTACCACTTGTATTTTCTTTCTGAGGTGTTGTTTCTTTGAATGCCTCAGGCTCGAAATAGTAGGTGGTTGAGCAGCTAGAGTTTGGTTGTGGCTTGCGTTCTGCAGCAGTTGCAGTTGCCTTTACCTCATCGATTATGAGGTAATAGTTGTTGTTTTGTTTTAGTTCAAATATACATACTTTTAGTGGGTTCGTGTCAGGTTATTGATGTCCACCAGAAGTTTTCTGGTAGAATGTTAAGTGCTTGCTAGCTACTAAATTTATTTCTTTATGAATGGTTGGTTTTACTTGCTCTATGAGAAGGTTTTATGCTAGGATTGCATGATTAGTTATTTTTAAAGTTTAAAAGCATCTTTTGTCTATCTCATGCATAACATCACTTTAAATCAAAGTGACTATATTTTAACTAATGTAAAAGTTATTTCTATACTTATATTAAATCTAGATATATGCATAACATGAGGTGTCCTATCCGGATGATTATGCTTATGTAGGATGTTAAATCATATAAACAAAGTATTTTTCGCAGCGTATATTCATATTTTTACTTGTGTACTAGTTAATCCACTGAGCCGAGGGATACGACCATTAAAACTTAACCTAAATTATAGTTTTATTCATATTAAACCTATGGTTTTTATATAAAGTGTTGGGTTGGGGTCTTGCCTGAGCGTCTACAGTTATCACATGCACGACGTGACAACACGACACGTGTTTTCTCTTACTCTGATGTGTCATTTAATTGCGGAGAAAATGCGGGTTGTGACATTTGGTATTAGAGGGATAGGTTGTTTGGCATTTGGTCAAATAACTATCTCATGTAGATTTCAGTTGTCTTGGTTCATTTCATATACACACCGATGTGTCATCAGTACGTCTTGGCTGATGCAAGAATACTACACTCATAATCATGAAAAAAGTATACGTGACATATTATGTAGTATGGGATGCCTAATATATGTTTGTATATGGATCCTCATAGGAAGCAACATGTGACTGTTATGTTATATGTGATGCATAACAATCATCACATGAATGCAAATTAGATTTTACCTTTGGTTACATGCGATATTATGTTGTATGAGATGCATAATATTTCATGTGTACGCTGCTCATAACATACATTAAAGCCTTTATTAGATTGGATAGCACATCATGCATGACATAACATAGCATTAACACATGTGTTAAGCTAAAGATTTACATGATGACATACGTACATATATGAGTTTTAAAACAAAAAGAAGGGTAATTCATGCATTCATGGTCTATGCACATGAGTCAATAGGATGACAGTATTTCATCCAAAGTTTAAGTATGACATCATTATGAAAATCCTAGAGCAAGTCAGCAGCTTGAGAAAGTATCTATACATGCATGGTCTGAACTAAGTTGTGTCGTTCTAGCAATTAAGCTAGGTTTTGATTTGTTGTTTGTTATATTCTTAGGATGCTGCCTAATAGCGTTGCAACGAGAGCGACTCCCTAGTCTGAGGGCGAGTTGTCTGGTGCATAGAGTGAGACCGTGATTAAGGGTCTGCGTTAGAGTAATGAGGCTCTGTCTAGGCAGATGGTGGATATGTAGTCGTAGATCCAGGGGCTGTTGACTGTCGTTTCTTGACAACAACCGAGAATACAGGACCCTACTGTGGGTCAAGCTATTCTCATTCCTCCCATTCCTCTGGTGCCTCCAGTCCTGCTGCCACCAGAGATGAACTTTATCTTAAATTTTCAGCGATTAGGACCTCCTACCTATGACGGTAGAGTAGACTTCATGGCTTTGGATGATTGGATAATTGCAATAGAGGAGATGTTCTCGTACTCCGGAATTTTGGCAGACCAGAGAGTGATGGTCATTGCATTCCAGCTTAAGTGCCTTGCGAAGAGTTGGTGGTTGAGAGAGAAGGAGAACCTTAAGGACGGATGTTCGTGGGAGTCTTTCAAGGAGTTGTTGTTAAGGAAGTTTCTATCGTCGGTCGAGCAAGACGGCTTGATGAATAATTGTATGCACCCGAATGAAAGACAACTCACAGTCAGTGAGTATGAAATAGAGTTTAACAAGTTGAGCCAATTTTCCCCTGATTTGGTATCTTCTAAAGCTAATAGATTTAAGATCTTTCTGGTTTGTCTTAGGAATGACATCCAGCAATTGGTTAGTGCCTATGGATCTGAGAGTTATGTAGAGGCAATTGAAGCTGCTCTTAAGGTTGAAGCTATTGATAATACCAAGAATAGAGGCATTCAAATGAGAAAAGATAAGAGGAAGTCTGAAGGTGGTAAGAACTCTCAGGAATCTAGTTCTGCTTCAAGGAAAAGAAGCAAGGAGGTGTGCAGTTTTTGTGGCCAGCCTGGTCATCCGTTCGATAGATGTTTCAAGAGATTGGGAGCTCAGAAGAAGGAGCAAGTGCATGCGATTCAGAGCGCTCCCAAAGGAGATTTTGTTTGTGCTGTGTGTAAGAAGAAGGAGAATGATGCTGCCCATTGTTGGTCTAAGGAAAGGGTCTACTTCCAGTGCGGTCAGAAGGGACATTTCAAGTCAAGTTGCCTGCAGACTCAGCCCACGCAGCAGCCAGTTCCACTTCAGGCACTGCCGCCATCGCAGTATTTGGACAAAGGGAAGGTCAAGTTTAATGTGATGACGATGGAGGAAGCTTAGATGTGTACCCAAGTGATTTTAGGTTAGATTCTAATCTAGTTCTAGCTTGTAGCTGTAGCTTCGATGTTTGTTCGCCTAGTTACATATGTGATTTTATAGGGAAGTTTAAGGTAAAGAACCGTTGGGCGTGCGTTATTTTCGATTCTGGTGCTACCCACTCGTTCATAGCTAGGGATTTCGTAGAACATCACTGTCTGGCTCTCGAAATAATTGGTGACTTGTTTCACGTTAAGTTTCCTTCCGGTGATTTGGTGGTGTCGGACCGTGATATTCAGAGTTGTCCGATACTTTTAGGAGGTCTCATAGCTTTTGCTAATTTGAAGGTGTTGGACCTGGAGGACTTTGATGTGATCTTGGGCATGGACTGGTTGTCCAGATATGATGCGATTATCCAATGCAAGGCTAACGTTTGGACTTTAAGATGGACAACGGCCACCCCAGGAGTGTTTATGGTTTTCCGCGGCAGGATTCCCCGATTATTTTTGCGGTACGTGCTCGGAAACTTTTGAATTCCGGTTGTTTTGCTTGTTTGGTTTCTGTTTTTGAAACTGTTGGTAGTTTTCCGCACGTCGAGGATGTTACTATGGTGCGAGATTTTCTGAATGTCTTCCCAGATAGCCTTCCTGGTCTTCCGCCCGAGAGAGATGTGAAGTTTGTTATAGATTTGGAGTCATGTACTCGTCCTATGGCTAAGGCACCGTACCGTATGGCCCCGCATGAGCTGGATGAGTTGCATACCCAGATGGATGAGTTATTGTAGTGTGGATTTATTTAGACTAAGTTTTTCACGTTAGGGTGCTCCCGTATTGTTTGTGAAGAAGAATGATAGATCTATGAGGCTGTGCATTAATTATAGGCAATTGAACAAGGTAACTATCAAGAACAAATATCTCTTACCGCGGATAGATGATTTATTTGATCAGTCGCATGGTAGTGTAGTGTTTTCGAAGGTTGACCTTCGTTCAGGCTACCATCAGTTGAGGATCCATGAGTCAGATGTTCCACGGACCGCCTTTCATTCTCGACATAGGCATTTTGAGTTCTTAGTGATGTCATTTGGATAGACGAATGTACCCTCTGCCTTCATGGACATGATGAACAAAGTGTTCAAGGATTTTCTGGACCGTTTTGTGGTTGTGTTTATAGATGATGTTTTGGTTTATTCCTGGAATGCTAAGGAGCATGCCCAACACTTGTGATTGGTTCTATCTGCTTTAAGAGAGCATAAGTTGTATGCAAAGCTGAGTAAATGCGAGTTTTGGTTACCTCAGGTTTCCTTTTTGTGTCATGTGGTGAATAAGGATGGAATTTCTGTTGACCCTGAAAAGATAGCTGTTGTAATGGATTGGAAAATACCTACCACACCCAAAGAGATAATAAGCTTCCTAGGGTTTGCAGGCTATTATAGAAGATTTTGTGAAAGGATTTTCTACATTGTCTGCACCGCTGACTAGGCTTATGCAGAAGAATGCAGCGTTCGTGTGGAGTGATAAGTGTGAGGAAGCTTTTCAGGAATTAAAAAAGAGACATGAAAAGAACTACCCTACTCATGACTTAGAGTTTGCGGTAGTAATTTACGTCTTGAAGTTGTGGAGACACCTTTTGTATGGCTCACTGTGCAAGATATATACGGACACCAAGAGTTTGAAGTACGTCTTCACTAGAAGGAATTAAATTTGGCCAGTATAAATAGTTAGAAAATGTCGCGGATTATGATGTCGAGATCCAATATCATCCGCCCAAAGCTAATATGCAGTCGATGCCCTGTGTAGAAAGACCGCGCAGATCTTTGGTGGAATCCTTGGTGGAGGAGTTTCTGTTGATGGGTATCTCGATCGGAAGTAGCGACTCGACAAGTAGCTTGGAATTAGCAGAGCCTTCATGGATTACGCTTACAAGGATACATCAAAAGGACGATCCTGATTTGCAGCACCTTCATTGTAGAATTGAGGAAGGAGAATTACCAGACTTTTTAATTGATGATGTGGGTACCTTGGGGTATCGCAGTAGATATTGTATCCCCGCAATTGAGGATATTCGAGTTAAGTTATGCAGGAGACACATGGTTCTAGTGTTGCCTACCACCCCGGTTATACTAAGTTGTATAAAGATTTAAAATAGACCGTTTGGTGATATGGAATGAAGAATTATATAGCCAAGTTTGTGTTTGAATGCTTCACCTACAAGCGTGTTAAAGTAGATCATGGATGTCTTGGTGGCAAGCCGACGCCTTTGGAGTTCCAAGTTGGAAGTGAGAGAGTATTTTGATGGATTTTATTACCGGTTTGCTGAGATATCCCCGAGGACATGATTCAGTTTGGGTTATAGCGGATAGACTAACGAAGTGTGCTCATTTCATGCCGTTTAAGATTGATTACTCCATGAATAAAATAACAGAGTTATATTTGGATGAGGTCATCAGACTGCATGGAGTACCGGTTAGTATTGTATCAGATCGAGATTCCAGGTTTACGTCTCATTTTTAGAAAAGTTTACAGGAAGGGTTGGGTACTGACCTCAGATATTCAACCACCTATCATCCGCAGACCAATGGTCAGACAAAGATAGTAAATCAGATTGAGGAAGATATGATAAGATATTACATCTTAAAATACGGAGGAGCGTGGGACGAGTGGTTGAGATTGATGGAATTCGCTTACAACAACAGTTATTAGGAGAGCTTGCAGATGGCCCCGTTTGAGGCTTTATATGGGATATGTTGCAGGACTCTCTTATTTTGGGCCCAGGTTGGAGAAGGACCATTATTGGGTCCAGAAGCTTTGGAAGAGGTGAATACCTCTATGACGCATATTCGAGAGAAGCTTCGGATAGCTCAGGAGCATTATGTGAAGAATGCCAATCGCCGAAGGACTGATTTGGAATTTGCTGCCGGGGACATAGTTTTTCTTATATTTTCCCCGATGTCTGGCATCAAGAGGTTTGGAAAGGACCACAAGTTGGATCCTAGGTATGTAGAACCTTTAAAGATTGTTGAATACATTGGAGTGTCAGATTATAGGCTGTACTTGCTCGCAAAGTTTCCTGGTGTGCATGATGTGTTTCATGTGAGCTAGTTGCATAAATGTGTGCTTAGTGACTGGTATGTTCTTGATTCGGTGCCCCAGTTGCAGCCTAACCTTTCTTATGTTGAGGTGCCTGTTCGCATTTTGGATACTCAAGATCGGGTTTTGCGAAGGAAGACAATACCCATTGTCAAAGTTTTGTGGTGGAACCAAGATATGGAGAGCGTGACTTGGGAGTTGGAGTCAGCCATGAGGGAGGCTCATCCTCATCTATTCTCCTAGTTTGTTTTGGTAAGTTTTTCTATTTCGATAACCCTTGGTTATTTTGCTTCTATAGTAGGATCTTTTGTGTCTAAAGTTTCGGGATGAAACTTTCTTTTAGGGGGAGTGGTTGTACCGCCCCTGGTTTTTCGATGTTTATTTTAATTTCTTTAGTGATATATTTATGACGTCAGGGCATTATGTTGACGCTTAGTTGTCAGATACCGTTGATAGAGCGTGACTGTTGCTCATTTGGTATCTGAGATCTTGACTTAGAAGACTAGCTTGGCTAATTTCTAGTGTATTTTTTAGATATCCCTTGCAAGCTAGGTTTGTTTTGGAACTCGGTGGGGCCTTTTTGGGACATTTGGTGTTCTGACTTCGAGGAGTTTTTACCCAAGTTTGGTTTGTCGGATTTCGATTTCGACTTCGTCGTTGGATTCGTAGCGTCAATATTTAGCTACGATGTGAATTTCGTAAGATTTCGAGTTGGTTTGGGTTTCGTGTCGTTTGGACATTTATTTATTAACTAATTATAATATTATATATATATTTATATATAAATAGCCTCGATTAGACGGAACCCTATTCATCATCCCCTACCCGAGCCGATGGCAGTTTCACGAAAGAGGAAGGGGCGGCGTTGTTGGGAGCTTTCGGCCGCCGATCGTGAGAGTTACGATGGACAGAATAGTGGTTGGAGGGTAGATTTGGAAAGCTTTCGCAAAGATCTACGCGTGGGTGGTAAGTATTACCCGTTTCTTGGATTTTTGGGTGTCAGGTTATGCAATTTTGACTTCCTTTTTCCCTGTAAAGTTTCAGCAATCGTTGTCCAGGAGATCTTGCAGCCGATCCTTGTCGTGGAACACTCGGAGAGTCATATTTTTCGGGGCTTTGAGTCAAGTGGTGAATCTTACTCTTGTTATGTTTCTTGCAGTTCATTTCACTCCTTTATTTCCTCCTTAGAATGTAGGAGTAGTGCAGGGTACGGCCTTGTAGGATCCACTGTCATAATGTAAGTTTCAGCCAAATTTCGTCGAATAGCGGTAAGATTAGCCAAGAAAAATTCGTTGAGTATGGGGTACGGTTAAGTCATAATTCATCGAGTTTAGTCATCAAGTACAAATTAGGATTCGTCGAGTATCCGTCGAAATTCGTCGAGTACGGTTTATAGTTCAAGGCAGATTCGTCGAGTATCATTAGTCATAGCGTTGAGTGAAGGTGAATTTGTCGAGTATGACCTAGGCTTAGAAAGCCTTGAGTGATCGAGCCGCTAAGTCTTTTTCGTCAAGTATATATGCCGAATCCAGTCCCATTCATCGCGTATCACCGAGTGTAGCCATTTATCGCCAAGTCTACTTCGTCAAGTATCCCTCGATTTTGTCAGGTATATTCGACAAATTTAGCTGGACTTAGAATATTTTTGCCGTTTTGTCAATTCACTGAGTATGGCTCTTACGGTAACTTTTTTGGTTGTTCTCTCCTCTTATCGTGAGAGTATTTTGATGTTAGGTTTGGGGTTTTGTTAGAGTTTTTGAGGTGTTTTTACGGCTAGGTTGGCAGTAGATAAAGGACCACCAACATGACGTCGTTTAGTGAATCATTGCACTTGGTGGGTTTTTGTCTCTTCTTATGAACTGTTGGGTTGTGTTGGACAAATTACCGCAGTGCCTTTTTGAGATGTTTATTTTGGGTCTATTAGTTCATGTTGGACAATGTGGCCACCGACTCAGAATCGTGGTTTTTGCCAGTGCTAATGATTCACGTGTTTAGAGCTGTTTAGTCTCTTTTCTTCCCATTGTTTAATCATTTGTGGAATGCTTACTCTTGTAGATTTTTGCCGAAGCATGGCTTCACTTCGCACTTGGTGTAATTTCTCTTACTCTACTTTTGAAAATTCCTACTTTACTTGTTATAACTTGACTTTTAGCTGAGGTTTGTCATCCATTCTTATAGTTGGGGTTGGTAACCCGTTTTGCTTTCTCTTGATTACTATCTACTAATATTTTGTTTACCACTTGTATTTTCTTACTGAGGTGTTCTTTCTTTGAATGCCTCATGCTCAGAGCAGTAGCCGGTTGAGCGGCTAGAGTTTGGTTGTGGCTTGCGTTCTGTAGCAGTTGCAGTTGCCTTTACCTCATCGATTATGAGGTAGCAGTTGTTGTTTTGTTTTAGTTCAGACATACATACTTTTAGTGGGTTTGTGTCAGGTTGTTGAAGCCCACTGGTAGTTTTCTGGTAGAATGTTAAGTGCTTGCTAGCTGCTAAATCTGTTTCTTTATGAATGGTTGGTTTTACTTGCTCTCCAGGAAGGTTTTATGCTAGGATTGCATGATTAGTTATTTTCAAAGTATAAAAGCATATTTTGTCTATCTCATGCATAACATCACTTTAAATCAAAGTCACTATATTTTAACTAACGTAAAAGCTATTTCTATACTTATATTAAATCTAGAGATATGCATAACATGAGTTGTCCTGTCTGGATGTTTATGCTCATGTAGGCTATTAAACCATATAAACAGAGTATTTTTCGCAGCATATATTCATATTTTTACTTGTGGACTAGTTTTGTTGGGTTTTACTAGGTGGCATAACACTTGTGCTCCCAGCAGAAATAAGAACAAGAAAACCAAAAGAGTTCAGATCTAGAAATATTCTTGAATCAAGAAGTGAAAGGTGCTATAATAAAATTACCTTTGAAGGATTGAGTCTATACTCAAACTAGATGCTCCAGAAAAATCAGCCGGCCACACAGCGACTTAAGTCCTAAGTGCAGAAAGAATATCTGCGCCTCTACAGTAGTCCACATGATCGGTAGAACCCACAACTTATCGCACAAGCACTAGGTTGGGAGAGGACACTCAACATCTCCACAGATTGCTAGATCTATTAAAGGAGAGGCGGCGACGACACTCACCGGGATCAGGATCGGGATAAGTGACGACGATGGCGGAACAGCTTCCGTCGGCTTTATAGGGTTATCGGTCTTATCGCACAGTAATGGCTCGTGTGCTTAGACAGAATGATTAATCGGGTCCTGTAGAAACCCTAAAAACATCTATTTATAATCCAAGAGATAAATAGAACAACTTCCGGTGCTATCCGCAGACCCACGATTTAGAATCCAGAAATTCAGCCAGACAACCCTTGTCTTGATGATTCGTCGAGTATCCATGACATATACGACGAATCGTCGAGTATCATCTTATACTCCATGAATCGTCGAGCCCCCATAAGATGCACGACGAAGTCAATGCCTACCTTCAACTGAATGAACACTTGACATCAACAAAGGCGTTGAATGGACTCAATGTTATCACCGCTTTCAGCATCATAACGTTGAGTGCACTCAACGCACTCAATGCCTAAGGCCAGATTCGAATGGCATTGAATGAACTCAAAGCACTCAACGCCTAAGGCCAAATTCGTTGAATGGCGTTGAGTGTACTCAAAGCACTCAATGCCTAAGACTCAGATCCGTCACATCAACACTTTGACTCGACGAATCATTGAATGGACTCAACACACTCAATGCTTAAGTGCAATACTCGATGAATCAAAAACTTGACTCGATGAATCGTTGAATACACTCAACTCACTCAACGCCACCATTCGACGAGTCAACTCTTAACTCGACGAAGGCGTTGAGTGGTCTCGACGCTTTTGCCTTAGAATATTTTAAGTCCTTTACCACTCTTGTCATAAAGGAGGACAATTCTCATCTTTGCTCACACGCAAAAATCCAAATGATTCATAACGTACCCAATAACAACCTTTATCATCCAACTTTCTGAAGACTGGAGTTTTGATGACATCAAAACACGCTCTTCCTCACTCGATAAATGTTGTGACTTCAGGTCAAAGGACAACAAACACTATTGCCACTTGAGCCATACTTGTGACATGATGATATAACAATCCACAAAGTATTCTCACGGTGGGTCTATCTAGTACAACTTGTTCATAACAAGTACTCATGTGATGACTTGATATCACAATATCATGACCTGTGAGGACGGGTCATTAGTTAATGCACATGCTAGTCTTAAAGGTATCATCATCACATTTAGCTTCTAAGATGATACAACAACCAGGGACCTTTAAAAATGAAGCTTTTGGAATCATAGGTTCTCACAGTCAAGTCACTACTTGACCTATGGAAGCAAACACTCTAAGGGCATTTATTTAGTTAACTACTCTATCACAATAGAAATAATAACATAATAAAAAAAACTTGCCAAAATTTATAAATGAAATGCATACAATACTTTATTCATCAAATGAAATATTATAGCCAACAAACATACAATCCACAAGACTCTCACTAGAGTTGATCATTCAGGTATCATATACCGATAGATCTAACATGCCCATCATGCTTTTTCTATGCGAGAGGCTTTGTTAGTGGATCCGTAATGTTCTCCTCAGTAGACACTCTGCTAATATTTACATCTCCTCGATCAATAATCTCTCGAATTAGATGGAACCAACAAAGTATGTGCTTGGAGCGCTGATGAGATCTAGGTTCCGAAGCAAGTGCAATTGCACCATTATTGTCACAGTAGAGATCTACGGGACAAATAATTCTAGGAACTACATCTAACTTGCCGATGAATTTCCTAATCCATACAGCCTCATTCACTGCATTTGCAGTGACGATATACTCGACCTCAGTTGTAGAATAGGCAACTGTCTCCTATTTGGAACTTTTCCAGCTAACAATACCTTCATTAAGGCAAAATATGAAACCTAACTGAGAATTTGAGTCATCTCTATCTGTCTAGAAGCTAGCATCCATGTAACCCCTTACAACGAGCTCTTCCTCTCCACTAAATACCAAAAATATATCCTTAGTCCTTCTCAAGTACTTTAGGATATTCTTAATAGCAATCCAGTGACTTTCACCAGGATCAGACTGATACCTGCTAGTCATGCTCAAGGCATAAGAGACATCAGATCTAGTACATATCTTTGCATACATGATTGACCCAATTGCCGAAGCATATGGAATCAACTTCATGCGGTCTTTATCTCACAATACTTAGGACATTGGTCCTTAGAGAGACTCACACCATGAGATATGGGTAATAATACTTTCTTGGACTCAAGCATACTGAACTGTTTCAACTACTTGTCAATGTATGTACTTTGGGTCAAACCCAACAACTTCTTCGATCTATCTCTATAGATCTTAACACCAAGTATATAAGTCGCTTCACCCAAATCCTTCATTGAAAATCAGTTCCCTAGGTTGTTCTTAACAACTTGTATGGTCAGTTTGTCATTCCCGATTAGCAGTATGTCATATATATATAATATCAGAAAGACAACTATGCTCCCACTAATCCATTTATAAACACACAGTTCATCCTCGTTCTTGATAAAACCAAACCCTTTGATCTTTTCATCAAAACGAAGATTCCAACTTCGAGAAACCTGTTTTAATCCATAAATAGATCTCTGCAGCTTGCATATTTTAGTGCCTTCACCTGGAGATACAAAACCCTCGGGTTATGTTATATACACTTACTCCAGGAGGTTTCTATTTAGCAAAGCTGTTTTCACATCCATCTGCCATATCTCACAGTCATAATACACAGCAATAACAAGCAGAATTGTGATGGACTTAACCATGGCAATAGGGGAAAAGGTCTCATCATAGTCAATACCATGAATTTTCTTGAAACCCTTAGCCACCAGTCACCCTTTGAATGTCTGTACATTCCCATCCATGTCGGTCTTCTTCTCGAAGACCAACTTGCACCCTATAGGCTGTACCCCTTAAGGTGGTTCCACCAAGTTCCAAACTTGATTTTCATACATGAAGTCCATTTCAGATTTCATGGCCTCAAGCCACTTATCGGAGTCCGGTCCACTCATACCCTCTTGGTAGGTTGCAGGCTCATCACTATGATCCATAAGCAACACATTACCTACTTGAGACACGAGAAATTCATATCTCTTAGGCTCAAACCTTGGTCTACCTGATCTACGTGGAACTTGTGTTTCCTGAGCAGGTTCTCCAGCTACAATAACTTATAGTCCCGGCATAGGTTCCAATTCTGGTTCATTCACATTTTATGGTTCTTAAACTTTTTCAAGTTCTACAATTGTAGTCTTCTACTTAAGAACTCTTTCTCAAGAAAAACACCAATCCTCACGACAAACACTTTACCCTCGGACGATAGGTAGAAATAGTACCCTTTAATTTTCTTAGGATACCCCACAAGATAACACTTATCTGATTTGGGTTCCAGCTTGTCAGGCATTTGACGTTGCACGTATAGCTCACAACCCCAAACCTTAATGAACGACATACTAGGATGCTTTCCAGTCCATATCTCATATGGTGTCATTAGAAACGCTTTCGTTGGAGCACGATTTAGTGTAAAAGCAGCAGTTTCTAGAGAAAAACCTCTAAAGGAAATAGACAGAGCTGCATTACTCATCATCGATCGTACCATGTCTAACAGAGTACGATTCCTCCACTCAGATACACCATTATGTTGTGGTGTTCTAGGTGGAGTGAGTTGTGATACAATACCACACACTTTCAGATGATCACAAAGCTCATGACTTAGGTATTCACCACATCGATCAGATCGGTGTGCTTTAACCTTCTTACCATGCTGGTTCTCTACTTCGTTTTTAAACTCTTTGAAATTTTCAAAGTTTTCAGATTTGCACTTAATAAGATACACGTATCCGTATCTATTGAAATCATCAGTAAATGTAACAAAGTAGAAGTACCTACCTCTGACCTTATAACTCATGGGTCCATATACATCACTATGTACTATACCCAGGAGATCATCATCCCTCTCATTGTTTCAAGTGAAAGGGACCTTAGTCATCTTGCCTAACAAAGAAGATTCTCATCTCTTGATCAAATGATTCATAATAAAATGAGTCCAATAGTCCATCTCTATGGAGCTTGGATATATGTTTCTCATTTATATAGGCCAAACGACAATGACAAAGATACGTATGGTTTGAGTCATTCGTTTTTAGTCTCTTAGTATTTTCTATATTATACATCTAATGGTCTAAGTTCAAAATATATAAACCATTAAATATTTGGGCTACACCATAACAAACATAATTCTTAAATATTGAACAACAATTGTTCTTAATAATAAAAGAAAAACCCACCATGTCCAAACATGAAATGAGTATAATATTTCTAGTTATGGAGGGAACAAAATAACAATTATCTATTTCAATTACAAGCCCACTGGGTAAAGCAACAGGTAAACACCCACGGCGACTGCAACAACTCTTGATCCATTGCCAACACGTAGGTCCACCTCTCCTTTACTCAGTATTCTTCTCCTTCTCAGTTCCTGCACATTTATACAAATGTGAGAACCACATCTGGTATCCAATATCCAGGATGAATGAGCAGAAAGGTTTATCTCTTTAACATAAATACTTGAAACGGAAGTCATACCTCCCTTCATCCTTTGCAGACCCTCAATGTATGAAGGATATTTCCTTCTCTAATGACCAGCCTTGCCGTAATGGTGGCACTTTCCCTCTTTCCCTGAACCTTTCTTTTTCAGTACAGAAGATTTGGGCTCTAAAGTAGACTTAGGTGCTACATTTTTCTTCTTAAAGCCCTTGGCCTTGGCCTTGCCTTTATGCACCATCAGTATGGGGCTAGCAGGCTTGGCTTTCTTCATGTTGATCTCGGCAGTTATTAACATACCTAGGAGGTCGGGCAGTGTATTGTCTATCACATTCATGTTATAGTTTAAGACAAATTGCTCATAACTGTCCGATAACAATTGCAGGATCATGACTATGGACAACTCTTGGCCAAGAGGAAACCCTAGTCTTTCAAGGTTCTCGATATACCCAATCATCTTGAGTATGTGAGTCCCTACTAGGTCCTGAGCTCCCATCTTGCACTGAAACACGCCTTAGTGACATCGAATCTCTTTTGACGAGCTTGCCCTTGAAACATTTTCTTGAGATGCTCATCAAAAGCCTTGCAACCCATGTTCTCATGTTGCTTTTGGAGCTCAGAGTTCATGGTTGCTAGCATGAGACATTCGACGTCGAAGGAGTAGTCAAGATACTTCTTATAAGCATCCTTATCAGCACAGGGTGCATTCCCGGCAGACTCATCAGGGGATTCCTCTTCCAAAACGTAGAGCTTGCGCTCTTGCCTGAAAATAATTCTCAAGATCTTGTACCAGTCCAAATAATTCATCCTGCTCAGCTTTTACTTCTCAAGGATCGCTCAGAGGGACAAGGTAGAGTGTGAACCACTTGCCATGGAAATTCTACAAGGATCAATGAAAAGTAAAATTAGTACTACATTTCATAAATATAATTTTTCTTTCGATTAGGACTTTAATCAAAATAACTCCCACTATTTTTATCAAACTGATAACCCTCGATATCAATTCAAAGATTTTATGTGAGTAACTCTCTTAGTGGACAAGATCCATATTTCACTAATACTATGAGCCAACTTTGGCTTTTCTCTCACAATGCAGCTATTTAGGTAGGCAACACTTGCCAATTTCATAACAATGCAATTCCTATGTGGCTAGTGAATAACTCATTCGCATCCATAATATGGTGCATGCCAACCCCATGCCTCTGGGCACTCAATTTTTGTGGTCACCCAGTTAAGTTTGACCCGATGTCGACAGTGAGATATCATAATTATCTGCTCGCACCCTTACCAAGATAGATTAATTCACCTTGCTTTGGCGAGCCCATACTTCATCGATCGAGGTAGAAAGAGTGTCATCCATCAGAATACATCTGAATACTTAATATTGTTTAAGGGATTTAAAATTATTGATTAACATTTAATCATGGTTAACAATTAACCAATGTGTACATCCAAATGCATCCCAGATGTGCACAATAAAATCATCATCAACACTTGATGAATTGGGATAAATCTGAATATCTAGAACACTACTAATCTTCAGATTTACATGCATTGGACATGAGCAACACAAACTCCACTTACAAAGTAGACAAGCTCATCACTTTATGTGTGAGATTCAAAATCTATCACATACTTGTTTCACAAACCAATAAGAGTGACAGTTGCTATTAAGGAGTAGCAACAAAGAAATCACATGCGTTCTTGGTGGGATTCCAAGAATAGATTTAGGCATTTTAGAATACTTCTAAAATCTCTAAATCTACACTCCATGGATTTAATAACCTCTGAAACGATGCATATTGTCGGCAACCTCCCTCTGATACCACTGTTGGGTTTTACTAGATGACACAATACTTGTGCGCGCAGCAGAAATAAGTACAAGAAAACCCAAAGAGTTCGGATCTAGCAATATTCTTGAATCAAGAAGTGAAAAGTGTTGTAATAAAATTACCTTTGAGGTATTGAGTCTATACTCAACCTAGATGCTCCAGAAAAATCAGCCGACCACACAGTTGCTCGAGTCCTGAGCGTAGAAATAATATCCATGCCTCTACAGATAGTCCACACGATCATGAGAACCCACCACAACTTGTTACACAAGCACTAGGTCGGGAGAGGACACTCATCGTCTCCACAGATTGCTAGATCTGTTAAAAGAGAGGCAGCGGCGACACTCACCGGGATCGGGATTGGGATTGATGACATCAATGGCAGAACGACTTTCGTCGCCTTTCTATGTTTATCGGTCTTATCGCACAGTAACGGCTCGTGTGCTTAGACAGAATGATTAATCTCGTGATATAGAAACCCTAAAAACATCTGTTTATACTCAAAGAGATAAATAAAACAACTTCTGGCGCTATCCGCATACCCAAGACTTAGAATCCAGAAATTCTACCAGACAACCCTTGTCTCGACGATTCGTCGAGTATCCATGACATATACAATGAATCATCGAGTATCATCTTATACTCGACGAATCGTCGAGCATCCATAAGTTACACGACAAACTCAACGCCTACCTTCAGACAAATCAACACTTGACATTGACGAAGGCATTGAATGGACTCAACGTTGTCAACGCTTTCCGCGCCATGACATTGATTGAACTCAACACACTCAACGCCTAAGGCTAGATTCATTTAATGACGTTGAGTGAACTCAAAACACTCAACACCTAAGGCCAAATTCATCAAATGGCGTCGAGTGAACTCAAAACACTCAACGCCTAAGACTCAGATCCGTCAAGTCAACACTTTGACTCGACGAATCGTTGAATGGACTCAACGCTTAAGTGCAATATTTGACGAATCAACTCCTCGACTCGATGAATCGTTGAATACACTCAACTCACTCAACACCACCATTCAACGAGTCAACTCTTAACTCGTCGAAGGCGTTGAATGGTCTCGACACTTTTGCCTTAGAATATTTTAAGTCCTTTTAAACTCATCATATGAGCTATACCATACAGATCCAATCTCTCAATTTATTTACAATCTTATGTGCGACCCTGATAGGCTCATACTGAGTTGGTAGTGAGGGCACATGCTTGATCACTTCAAGATCACAATGGTAACACCAACATGTTTATCAACTGAGCCGAGGGATGCAACCATTAAAACTTAACCTAAATTACAGTTTTATTCATATTAAACCTATGGTTTTCATATAAAGTGTTGGGTTGAGGTCTTGCCTGAGCGTCTACAGTTATCCCCTGAACGACATGACATCACGACGCATGTTTTCTTTTACTCTGATATGTCATTTAATTGCGGAGAAAATGTGGGTTGTGATATTATGCCCTCTCCACAGATCCAGTTTTGGATCGATAGACGGAGCTTTAACGCTCCAACAATGGCGGATCTAGGTTGTCTTCCTCCTTTGGTACTCCTCTCTCACTAGCCGTCAGAGGCGCAATGGACTCGGGTAAAAAAGAGGGGGAAATCCCCTCTACCCTATAAAAGACTCACGAGCGACAGATCTGGGCCATTGGTTTGATTTCCAAGACGATCAGACGCCCTAAAACATGCTCGGGTTCGCCCTACGACTTTAACTCGTGAAACCTGTCGCCCAAGACAGTATCGCTGAGACTCCCAGACGGTCTCGATGATATTGTCGCAATTGGCATGCGGTCTCGGCAATATTGTCGCGACTGCCGGGCAGTCTCGGCGATATCATTGCAAATGCCAGGTGGTCTCAGCAATATCGTTGCGACTTCCCAAAAGGGATCGATGGTATTGTCATGTCTTTTTTAAGGACACGTCAACCCACCATCACCTGGCGAAAAAGCTATCGTCGGCTATGGCACCAGGCACGTTTATGCATGAGGTAGGAATTTTGGGGTGTTGCACTGGAATAGCCTCTCTATCAATTATTACGGCTTGGATTAGCCTCTCTATCAATTATTGCAGCATGAATTAGCCTCTCTATCAATTATTGCGGTCTGGATTAGCCATTTTGTTAATTTTTTCGGCCTGGATTATCTTATATTTATTAATTATTGAGGCCTGAATTCATGTTGATCAAACATTGCGGTATGGGTTAAATTATTCCATACAAACTACACTAGATACCTTTTCGATCTGGTTATTACTTCAATTATTACGATCAATGATTGTAGATTAATCTTTTCATCTTGAAGATCGCAAAATGTAGAGTCAATCCCAATGGTTCAACCGTGGTTAAGGCAGTTAAAAGCTGCAGACAGTATTTCACATTCAATCATGCTAATAAATTCTGCGACCTAGATTTTTTAGTTTGCTTTAGGCTTTATTAGACTATAGTCACAATGATTAATCTTAGTTATTTTGGAAGTTGAGAACATTGTCGCGACCTGAAGCGACTAATATTGGGGTCTCGGTCGCCTGAGACTCGGATCATTTGAACAAATTTCTTGAGTTGTTCATCTCGCAAGGTTTTATAAAGGAAGAACTAGCAAAATTGCAAATGTCTCGGAGAAATCTATTCGCTTGGCTATACAGTTACATTGAACAAGGAAGACTATATAACAAATATGAATTGGTAAATGACAAACCGCATAAGTAAAGATCATTTCACAGAAAATGTGACAAGAATGAAGGTAACTGCATCTTTCATTTCATGCTCAAAAAACTACATCTATAAACTCGTGCGATTAAAAAAACAGACTGCTGAGCTTTTCAAAAAGCAAAAATTACATTCTTCTAATCCCCAAATCTGAGCTTTTTCGCGTAGGTGGTCCCTCAGAATTTTCAGAACCATCAACGTCAGTTGAAGGTTAATAGCCCTTACTGGGTGATCTGGAACCTGAAGTTGTTTCATTGCCATCACTGCTCTCATCTTCTCGATATTCGCTTGGGGGCTCCCATCACCGAAACTATTAGATTCTTCAAACGCGGACTACGCGGTCTTCTTTTTTTAGTTGCCAGTATCTGACTCATCATCATCTGCCTTTTTTCCTCCCTCTTCTCCATATTCTCCCTCTTCAATTACTTCTTCTTCTTCCCCTTCTCTATTTTCTTCATCTTCTTCTTCATCATCTTCATGTTCTTCCCCAACCTTAGCTTTTCCTTTTGCCACATGATTCATCACGACCACCTTCCTCTATCATTCAGGAAAGAGCTCAACACGAGGGATTAACACACCTAACCTAAATGAGTTCGCACAAAAAATACTATCTCAACAATAATGAAAATGTGTACATGACACCCCCAGACTTAAAAATGACAGTATGGGTTGTGTACATTGCATTATCCCAAATACAATCACTTTTCAATTTTCATTTTCATTTTAATTGTTTTCTTCTCATCTTCATTTTTTTAGAATTTTTCTTATATAGTTTTAAAACAACAACAACCATATAAGCAAAGCCACATAGCCAACAAATTCAAATATGCACCCATCGCTTCCATTTTTTAAATAAATCTTTGAGCTCAGAATTTGGTGTGTGAGTACGGGAGTCATTTGTTTGGCCTAGGTGAATTTAGGGTGGAGCTACATCAGTATGTAGGGTTAGGCACAAATAGTGTGAGCAAGGAAAATGCGTGTAAGACTTGTGTAACAGCTCAACCGGGTCAAAAAATGCAAGACCCCTTTTTTGCCACACTACCGGGTCTTACGCCAAGAACCGCCGCCTTATAGTGACTCCAACTACCAAGTTAGACGCCACCGCATGACGCCGATCCTGCCGGCTAAAATTATCACATCACAGTGTATCAACAATAGAGAAGTACGTAATACAAGTCCACAGATCACAACTCAATATCAATATATATAAAAGAGCAATAGTCCACAATGAGTACAAAGAATGAAAGAGAGTAGAAAAGAAATATGGGCTTAAGCCTGGTACATGTCTAATACAAATGATCTCTCTCTCACAACTCACAACATCTAAGGCAAACTGAAATCCATCCTCGACCTATCGTTGTATAGTAGTGGTAGAGCGCATCAACTGCCCCTCAAGTCCTATCATCCTCCTGTGACTGGTGCATCGCCTCGAATTCCTAAAATGATGTGCTCCACCGACCATTAGTCAAAATACAAAGCCACTATCATCCTCGCCTCACCCCCGCGACTCATAGGCACCGTACGAGGAGGAGGAAAGCGGAGGACAACAAAGTAAAGTAGAACAAGCAGGTGATAACTATCCTAGCAGGTGTATGTACAAAAGAACTATAGCAATGAAGCAGTAATGTAAACAAAGTAAAATACAGAGCAGTAAAAATAGTAAAGTAAACAAGCTATATTAAAAGCAATCTTAATTTATAAGAATGCTCATACAAACTTATAGATTAAGAGGTCATTTTGCATGGCCTATTGTATAAAAAGTCTCATACCAATTTATACGATGGGGGTAGGGGTTTAAATGAAATGATTACATGATATGTTATGTTATGCCGGTTTAATGCTATGTTCATACAAGTGCAACACACACACCCGACTCTATGCGTACAGACATTTAGTTCCCCGGTTTTGGAAGCTAGCTTCACTCCAAGGAGCCTCCGTAGTGGCCAACGGAGATAGTGGGTTGGGCCACCACACTCCTAGGCGGGTATCCGCACTACCCAGCCTAGCCCTTACGTATGCCTCTGAAGGACACACCAGAGTCACCACGTATTAATGCTGACAAACCCGCCGGACTTTTACTTGGCTAAGTGAGAAGCACACTTGCCGAGTCAACGTATTGACATCGGTGCAAATGACTATCTAATGTCGAAGACCCACCACCTTTATGCACATGTAACCATGAATTCTAGAGCCATCGGCTCCCCGGATTAACCCGTCCGTCGCAATAACCTTCCGAGCCACTGGCTTCCCAGACTAACCAGTCTGTACCTATCACCACCGAGCCTACCGCTCGTGAGTCTAAACCATACTAGCCTCCCGTTACCACGGGGTGAGTGAAAGCGAAGTACTTAGAATTACTAGTTGCTCTTTAACCATTTTAGTCTTACGGTTTAAGGTTAACCTTGGACTGCCCAAGGCATTCCCTGTGAAGGGTTCTCGAGGGCACTAGGAACTATAATGAGCTGAAGCCTAAAGCTCCCTTTCGCAAGATACTTATTATTGCTGGTATCTACCAATGTCCTAAGCTTTCTTAGCATTACACTTGAACTAACCCTAAGTATATTTACCCTCTTTCTCCAGGGAAAGACGATCCACCGCCTATTCAACCTTACCCCTATTCAACCAGGCTTTCACAACCTGCCTCCCATTGGTGACCTAATTATTCATTCTCAACCAGACTAAGTACACCAACTACCACATACCAAGGTTCAAATGTTTCCTTAATTCTACGGTTTTGCTGTGTGCAGACCTTATGAACTATATGATGTGCAAGAATGGTGACCTTCTAAATAATCATCCAAATGACCTAAGATTATTAATGGGGGTCTATCATGATGTTTTAGGAATAAATCAAGAAGAGTATAATTTTCCTACTTTATTTGCTATTATTATATTTTCTGCAAATCATGCCACCTAAGCTTTTGAACACAAAGTATAATTTTCTGACAAGATATGACCTCAACAAAATTATGATAAGTGTATATCATCAAAATAACAGTAAATACTAAAATTCACAATTTTCCAAAAAGGTTTTGACCTCCAAACAAATTATTGATTAATTATCCACAAGCATATGGTAAAGCAGGAAATATTAGAATTAATCATCCAAAATTTATGAAAAAATTTACCAAAAGTTATAAATTATCAGAATAGACACCTGACCAAAAATAATAATTTTACTAAATTCATTTGATCACATAAACAATTTATTTTAAAATATTCAACACTAAGCAACTTGTGAAGCATCCTGTATGAAAAATCATCCAATAATTTTATAAAACTTCACAGAGCACAATGAATCCTTAAAATGTCTTCAAACCAAGTTTCATAATTTTTCAGTGGGTAATTAACTTTTAAATAATTATCTTATGATCAAGGCAAATATAAGGTTTGTGAATGAAGTACTATAAATATTAATCTAAAATTCATACAACAATTTCCAGAGATTAATAACAACTATATAAGATTATTTTCTAAGTTTTATGAACATCCAAGTTCATATAATCATGCAATAAAATTATGAGTAGAAGTGGCATAATTGGTCCTTAATTATTTCAGAGAGGTTAAATGCTCCTAAAAATTCTAACAACATTTTCTAGAGCTTATTTCCACCCTATGAACTCATCTACCAATTTCTAAGATATTTCAAGGATATTTGGTCCTATGTCCTTCAATAGACACAATATCCAACCCTAGTGTTCACACTAGGGTTTTAAGGTATTTCAATCCCAAACCACCTAAAATCTCTAGTGGGGGTGTTTTATGTGATATTAAGTCAGTGTCCAAAGTTTCACCAACTTTGGTTGTGGAATACCCACTCAAAACATCATGTGCACTTTTGACCTAATTTTCCACTTATGATACCAAACTTTGGTCACACAAATACCTAATCAAATAAACCCCAATGGGCTGATATTTTTACCAGAGTTATTTCATGACCCTAATGGTCAACCACCAAAATATTGAGAGGTTTTGAGGTCCATAGACCCTAAAAATAAATCACACATGATTTATTAAATTTTTACAAAACTATAGAAAAATATTCCCCAAAAATTCCCATTTTTGGATATGATTAGGGGGGTCGGTATAATTAGCCTATGGTCCAAATTTCAAGACATTTTACTGAATGGTTAAGTGGGGGTACTCAATTTAGTCTCTGGTCAAGCATATGTATAAGTTGCACCATATTGAATGTTGTGGTTAAACCACTGACCCAAATGGGCGAAACAAATTTTAAAGTAAACTAGACCCAAAGGCCTACAACTTTTGTGACAGGCCATTTTTCCTAAAACAGCCTCGAAGGGCCTCATTTAACGGCATCAAAAAGTACATGTTTAAGGGTAATTATTCACTATAGTATAATATAAATATAATAATAATTTATATATAAAAGTATTGTTCATCTTCTCCAAATGCCCGAACAGCAACCCGAAAAATGCATATTCCTATAGCTTTTCCCATGCTTATTGCCGACAATCCAGTCCCATCCCCGACCGGCCACCATCAACACCACCTCCGTTGAGGTGGTGGCTATCGCCGGGAGGCGGCACGACCGCCAGAGGTGCGGTTTCCGGCGAACCCGAGAATGCAAAAACCATGATTTTTCATGTAATTCAAAAATGTAAATAAGCCCAATTGGGCTCGATTCCAAATCCTATTGATCTAGGATGCTAGCACAAGGGGAGAGGAGGAGAAGTGGACCTTGATTGGAGTCCGACGACGGCGGTGGCGGCGGTTGGCCGTGACTTTTCCCCTCTTCGGCGAGATTGCCCCATTTCTCGATCATCCACCAAAACCATTGATCCAATACATTATTTTGACTGCCAAGGACATTTTGAAGGTGATGAGATGGTCAAAAGTGAGAATGGGGGGTTGTATAAGGGGATTTATATTTTTTTTCCATGGAGGGGAGGTGAAGTGGTGGTCGGCCATGGTGGTTGGGCTCCCCTCTTGATGTCTATTTGCTGGAGTTGATGGGGAGGTGAATCCTAAGCATCAGGGAATCTCAAAGGCTGCTTAGGGGAGGTGAAAGGAGTGACCCATGGCCTCCTCCATAACTCTTTTCTCTTTCTTCTTTGTCTCTCCTCCATTAAAGGGGAACTTGGGATTTCTCTCTCCTAGTCACCACCTCTAGATTTTTAATGGCATTTTAGATAATTCTCAGCCTCCTAAGGTTAATGGGCAACTCAACTTGGGCGTAGCCCAAATGAGTTGGGCTAGGTTGGGTCAACTTGAGCTAATTTGACCCAATTTAGGGTTGAGTTGACTTTGGTCAATTTGAACTTTTAAGTTGACCCCAATGAGTCCTTAGTGACTCATTGGCCTCCCCTAAGATCTAGGGAGACTTGGGTAGGGTTGGTTTGACACCTTGATGGTCACTTGACCCTTATTAGGGTACTTTGACCATTTTAGGGTTTGGTTGACTTTGGTCAACTTTACCTATTTGGTTGACCCCAATGGGTGGTTAGTGACCCATTGGACTCCCTTAAGGGTTAGGAAGGTCTAGGTGGGGTCATTTTGGCAAGTTGAAGTCCATTGGCCCTAGATAGGACACCTTGATGGTCACTTGACCCTTATTAGGGTCCTTTGACCATTTTAGGGTTTAGGTTGACTTTGGTGAACTTGACCTATTTGGTTAACCCCAATGGGTGGTTAGTTATCCATTGGACTCCCGTAAGGGTTAGAAAGGTCTAAGTGGGGTCATTTTGGCAAGTTGGAGGTCCATTGACCCTAGATAGGCCACTTTGACCATTATTGAGTTATGGTTGACTTTGGTCAACTTGACCACTTTAGTTGACCCCAAATGAGTTCTAGGTGCTCCAAGGGACCCCCAATTGGGTTAGGGATGATATAGTGGGGTCAAAGAGTCAAGGTGAGACATTAAAGTCAAACTCTAGGTTAGGTAATTGGAATGTGTTATTTGTAGACCAAGGTGATTTTCACCTTCATGCCTTAGTTCACCTGGTCTTCTTAAGCTTCCTAGGATTTTGTCATGACCTAGCCATGACAAAACTACTCCTAGGGGTCTAGTTATTTGAGGGATGTTACAAATCTCAATAAATAAAAATAATAATTTTGTCCCCGAAATTCAGGTTAGGCCTGCTGGGTTTCTACTGAGAGTAACTAAATGTAACATCCCTCAAGAATTGACATTATTCCTGGCGCAAAGAGATCAGGGTACTTCTGCCGCATTAGATCCAGTGGCTCCCAGGTATTCTCCTCCTGTCAATGATTTGCCCACATGATCTTGACCACTGGAACCTTCTCGCGATGCAGGACTCACACGACTGTATCATCTATCCTGACCGGCTCTAAGCGGACCGATCGATCAGAAGCTGCTGAGCCATATATACTAGGAACCTGCTGCTTCGACCATAGTAGAGCCTTCTAAGAGAGGAGACATGGAAGATGTCATGCAAACCCGCTAACTCCTGCGGTAGCTCCAGTTTGTATCCAGTGAGCTGATCCGCTCACTACAACAAAGCATACATATCATGGCATTTTTTTAGGCCTTTCACGACACTTTTTAAACGCCACTATTCATATGGCGGAGTTTTGGCAAACGCCGTAAGTTCGCTGCGATAAGAGGCGCCTGTAAAACCTTTGCGGCGTTTTATACAAAGCGTCGCTATTGCCTAATGCATACAACAACATTTTTACATATAAAAACGCGTCTAACGCAAATATATTGATCAGATTAAATAATGATTTTGGCTGCGTTTTCCGTCTTAAAGCGCCGCTAATGAAACCGACATCGGCGACACTCTTTCATAGCAAATGCCGCCAAATGTTTTATTGTTGTTTTTAAAAAACTGAAGTAGTGGGCCTCCTGCTTGCTCCATCAGTACATTAAACAATGTATCACATCAATAACCATATCTAGTCAAGAAGGAATGTCCATGTAAGATAATTCTCAACCCCCATTTCAACCAAAACCTATTTTTTAAAAAATGTACATTTTGGTTTTTTATGCAAATTAAAATTCAACATTATTTACTTTACAAAATTGAATAAATGTAAGCATAAAAATAATATTGTGAATATGCTAAATTAAAAAAAAATTATACAATTACAAAGCTCAATGGGTAGAGATTCCTTTATGAATCAAGTTCTCACCCCCATTCCGCTGCGGGAGATAGAGCGAGCAATCATTTTCCACCGGATAACTCCACTGCCTCCAAGCTATGGATGGAATCATCAGCCCAGTTAAATCTTCTCTGAAGAGTTTCATAGTCCTTCCTCCTGGTGACCTCAACCTGCTGCCATTCCTCCCATCTCTCTGCAGCTAATTGCGTGTAGAGCATCCGCACAACCTCCGACATTGTTGGGCGTTCTTCCGATGTTGCATGCGTACAGAGAAGAGCGATTTGGATCATCTTTTCCACCTCCTTCGGGTTGTAGTTCTGGTTCAGGTTTTGATCGATGATTGAATCGAGCTGCTTCTCTATCTCTCACCAGCTTCTTTACCTGTCAGCAAAATGAGTGTGGCAATAATGTACATTTTTTTCTTTTAACCTACTCAGCTAATTGTGCCTGTCCAAACAGCATAAAAATATCATTCTATCACTAAAATATCGCGTAACTGGGTACAAAAAGATTTGGTCTTAGGTGTTATTGCTACATGCTTTCAAAAATGATAATGATAAATCAAATCCTTAAAATAAAAATAACAAGCTAAAGAAATCCAGCTAGGATGCAACTTTCTACCTAACAGATCTTGTATGTATTAATTGAGGGAAATTAACGAAAGTGAATCCAAAAAAATCTTTCTTCACCCCCACATTGTTTGTGGGATTCACCCAATCACATTTAAAAAGCATGACTTTAGCAGCGTCAAAGTAATCTAATTCTATGATCTCAGTAAGCCTACCAAAATAATGAATATCTCCTTCTACTCCACCATGGTCGGACAATACTTCAATCCCACTATTTTGCGTCCGTTTACAAAATTCACTTTATACCGTTCGAAATGAGAAACCGTTTATATTATATCCTTTGTAGCTACGAACAACAGAGTTTGGTCCAAGTGCCAACTGTCGTAACTGTGGATCATTAATGGTTACATCATTTATAATCTGAAAAATGATAAAATGTTCACAAAATAAATTATATTGGCATTTATTTGTAAGTATTTATAAATATGAATGATTTTTACCCGGTGTTTAAACCATTCTGAGAATTCATTGCAAAACATTTTTTCCAACATATCTTCTTCGATTTGTTGTGGATGGTGACGATTCTTTAATTCTTCTCGCAATTCACTAAAATCATAAATTATTACAAAGATCAACATTATTTCTGGAATAAAACACTTACAAAAGATTGATTGAAATTTAATAAAAAAATAATGAGCAATAATCTTCACATGCATCAATCTTAATGTAGTTGTAGTCTAATTTAGAAATAATTTTCTTGGCATCATTATAGTTAGCAGGCAAAGTTTCATGTCCACCTGGAATTGCACCCTGTAGTGTCTTCAATAACATACTGAAGTGTACATTACTCCAATCTCCAAGTGTTTTAATATGCATAAGCTTTAACAAAAAAGATAATTTTGTGTACTCCAATCATCCTTCCAACAATGGTTTATTGTCCTCCAAGAGAGACATATATAAACTATTGTCATTTATAATATTGTTGGGAGCTTGAGGATAATCAAATGTCTCATCGTCACCATAATGATCATTCCTGAATTCTTGTTCAACCAAATTCTCAGCATGTGTCAAATTAAGGATGGCCGCATGCAACAGTTCATCAATGAGATCAGTAGAGCTATTAGAGGTGTTAAGAAGGTTTAGGGTAGAAGAAAAGATGATACTCGGCTGGATCTCAATGTAGGATAATCGACCATCATGGTATATCCAATCTATATAGTTTTCCATAATGTCATTCCACACTAGATGCCCCTCTACCTCTTCTCGATAGCATGACTTCATATTTACAAACTTTCTACAAGGGCATGGACATTTTTCTCCAACTGGTGTATATCTATAGAATAAATCTAGCAAATATTTCACGTCTTCTACATAAAATTTTGAGTGACGTGGCTCTTTCATCCATTTTTATCCATTTTTGATAAAAAAAATTTGATGTGTGCCTATATAAATAAATGAAAAGAACAAACCAATTAGATTAAAATAAGTGTGTTGTATATAATCTTAAAAGCAACGTGAATACATCAATAAATTATTTTTTTATACTATAAACAATTTAGCTACGATAGAACTACCAATTAGATTAAAGCAAGTGCACAAAGTTTTTTAATAAACTTCAATAAAGCATAAGTAGATGAAGTATTACAATCTAGTCAAAGAAAAAGATGTTTAAGTATTAAATAGATGGAAGGATATGAACACAAGACAAGGTGTTTACAATCTAGTGGCCAATCAAATTTTGTAAGTTATTCAAAAATCAATTTTTTGTTAGGTAGAGGGCTAATTAGCATCAAAGATTTTTCAAAAGCAAAATATAGTGGTTTTTCCATTCCAGATGACCTATCCTTGTTTGACAATGAACTTGAAGTTGGGTGCTTGAATCATTCACAAAAGCATTTGTTGGATCCCTAATTGATTTGGGCTAGGTTCACTAACTTAGGATGATTTGACCCACAACATGTATAGTTAGGGTCATAGTTGTGTCCTAAAGTCTAGGCCAAGAGTCAACATCACATGGATCTGCCTACAACAGCTTGTCAGAGACTCAAGCAGTTATGTCGACACACAGAAAGGCTGTGTCGACACCCAGAGGATTTATGTCGACACAACAGACTATCAGTCAACACAGATAATATTAGTCGACACTAGCTCAGTCGACACAAGAAGGATTTGTGTCGACACAATTCACAGAAGCTGTTTCAGAAGGACAAGTAAAATTCTCAGGTCGACGAATGAAGTCCTCAGCTCGATGATCTTGAGACATTTCTCTGAGCTGAGCTCGATGATCTTCATTCTCTGGTCGACGAAATCTGGGATATTTCTTCAACTATCTAAAGTAAGGATAACTCCAAATTATTCTAAGTCCTGCTTCAAACTTTGTTCGACGAACTGGATCCTGAGCTCGATGAACTTGGACCTCAACTTCACAAGAACCTTCAGTTAGAAGTTCTCAAGTCGACGAACTTTGTTCATTGGTCGACGAATTCTGGATCCCTTACTTCAACAACTATATTCATGAATTATTCTAAGTCCAGAATAGTTGCTGAACTCCAGTCGACGAAGTTACAAACTCAGCTCGATGAACTTCAGATAGAAAAGGCAAAGGTTCTGAAGCATGCATTTCTGTTATCAGCTCGACGATCTTGGAACTCAGCTCGACAAACAAGAAGCCATCTAGTCGACGAATACAATATCTCAGCTCGACGAACTGGTAATTGAGTTCGACAATTCTGCCAACTGTACGACGATTCCAGACTTAGCCATTTCCAGCACTATGTCCTCACTCAAATGCGATAATTCCTGGAAAATTAATGTTCTAACATTTTCTGAATATATCCGTTAGAGGGAGCATTAATTACGGTCTTCCTCAGGATTATTACTTGCTGATTTTCCACAAGACAATTGAGAAATTAATCAATGCTGATTATTCTCCAGGCCGTCAGCATTAATGACTGAGGTATTCAAAATTTTGAAAGACAGAGAAGAAGAAACACACGGATACATATACAAAAACAAAGAGACAGAACAGACATTGATTAGCAGCTTACAGTGACAAGCAGAGATCATTATTCAGTACAAGAAGAACAATCATACGATAACAAGAATCTTCTTCTTCCTTATACTCTCAAGGACTTCCAAGGACAACTACTATCAAATCAGTCAAGAAGTTTCTACATCTCTGCTAGTCAAGAACTCGGCTTGAAGGCCTATCACCCTGCAGCAAAGCTCCAGATCTTCCCTGAACCATTCTACATCTCAGGGGGAGCTATTTGCTAACATCAATTCACATAAGTCTTCTCTCTGATTGTAGACAAAGAAGACATAATCAACTCTCTCACCCCCACCTCTGTAAAGGGTTGTCATCTCCCTTCAAAAGTGATTCCTGGTTGCAAGTCTCCTGATCAAAAGACTTGAGTTGGTTTTTGGGGACCTGATCAAAACTCATTGGTGTCAGGCACCTGATCAACAACCTGAGTGGATTCCTACCACGGTGGTAGAAGAGTGGACTACCCAGATTTGAGGAACCACTATAAATTTCTTGTGTCGTCTAATTGCCTATTTTCTTGTTGTTCTTGCTATGCTTGTGAATTAGGTTTACTATATGGTAGCATTTCATCATTTCCTGCACTAGGACTTAATAATTTTTTTAAGTATACTCTATTCACCCCCCCCCCCCCCTCTAGAGTATTCTAGATCTAACTCTAACTTTCAATTGGTATCAGTGCAGGTTCATTTGGTTAGACAAGTTAACCATTGAACCAAAGATCTTTTGTTAGATCTACACATCACTTTATTCACATTTACCTTAGAAACACAGCCATGGCACAGAACAAAGATTATGCAAGCACCAGACCTCTAGTTTGTAATCTTAACAGGTTTGCCATCTGGAAGATAAGAATCAAGCTGTATATGAATTCTATTGATGAAGATATTTTTGCTTCTATCTTAACAGGAGTACCTCCACCACCTGTTGCTCCTCCAAACACTTCTACAAATATGACTGCAGTACCTCCTCCATACTACAATGATGCATACAAGAAAGCAAAGATGGCTGATGCAAAAGCCATGAACATACTGGCACAAACCATATCTAATGATATATTCCAGAAAGTTGCTGAGTGCAACTCAGCAAAAGCCATTTGGGATTCCCTAAACCAAATGGTGGATGGATCAGCAGATGAGAGAAAGGATAGGAGATCAAATCTCATATCCCAATATGAAAACTTTAAGAAACAGGAAGCTGAGACAGTTTCAGAGATGTACAATAGGTTAAGCTCAATTATCAATGAGCTTAAGACCTTGGACAAGAACATCACTCTTACAAAAGTGAATGACAAGATTCTGATGTGCTTTCCAAGCTCATGTGATACAAGAATCTGGCCCATCAAGGAAGCCAGATGCCTGAATGAGATTTCAACTGAATCTCTATTAGGCAAACTGAAGTCTTATGAGCAGCTGATAAAGACAAGGGAGGCAACTGAACAAAGAACACCTGCTGCAGCCAGAAGAGAACTAAATATAGCCTTTAAAGCTTTAGAAGAATCAGAAACTTCAACAACAAATGAAGAGTTTATGAGTCTCTTTGCTAAGAGATTCTTCAAGATGGCTAGAAATGACTTCAGGAGAAAGTCAGCAAGAACAAATGACAAATCAAAGTATGATAAGACACCAACTAAAGAAGTTGTATGCTATGGATGCAGAAAGCCTGGGCACTTCCTCTCTGAGTGTCCAGAGAATCAGAAGAAGGACAAAAGAAAGGAAAAGGACTCTAGAAGACAGTACATCAGCAAACCTTCTTCCAGCAAACACATGAGAAAGGAAAAGGGGTTTGTAGCTGAGACCTGGAGTGAGACAGAAGATGAGTCAACATCTTCAAGCTTCAGTGAAAATGAGGAAGAAGAAAGAGCAAAAGAGGTTTGCCTCATGGTAATTGATGCCTCAAGAACTCATCAGAAGATGAAGATTCAGACAATGAGGAAGCTTTTGAATCAGAAGCTGGTCAGGTATTATCATCTTTTGATTATAACTCTGACTCTTTTAAATCAGATTTCAAAATTATGTGTTTAGACTTGATACATTCTGAAAAGGAAATTAAAACTCTTAGGGAGAAACTAAGAACTTTAGAAAATGTTCACTCTGAAAACATTAGGCTAAAAGATAAACTAAACTTAGCAAATGAAAAAATAATTTCACTAAAAACTGAGCTTTGTGAGGCCAAACAACTTGAGAAAACTCTCAATGGGAGAAGCCTCAAGCTGATGGATATCACAAGCACTGTCAATGCCAGACTTAATGGCAAGCAGGGCTTGGGTGCTCCATCAGGTTTGGTCCCCATTCTCAGGAAGAACATTTTATCAACCCCAATAAAATTTGTGTCTGCTAAAGGGAAAGAAACAGTAAATAATGAACTACCAGTAGAAAAGATCCCTAAGACAGTAGGACAGAAAACCAAGAACCAGAAAACACCTAATAAAAACAAAGTTCAGCAATTTTCGTCGACCTCAGATCGACGAAATGGGGTTAGTTCGTCGAACCCAAATCGACGAACTCTGAACGCAAACTATAGTTATATTTATTCGTCTAACTGTGATCGACGAACTTTACATGGTTCGTCGAACAGAGGTCGACGAACGTGGGGCACAGAGAATGAACATGCTCATTCTCCGGGCAGAGATCGACGATCTCAACAAAATTTGTCGAACTCTGGTCGACGAACTTACATAAATTCGTCGAACCCAGAAAGACTTCACCAAAACTATAATTCCAACAGAAACTTAAATACTTTCAAGAAACTATTTAATCCCCTAGCTGACTGGATCATACCACTTAGGAAATATCACCCCCTGAGATACAAATCTCAACCTGAATTTTCTGTTATCTCTAGTTTTTCTTATCAGCCATACAAAGGGCCCAAGGTAACCTGGGTCAAAAATCATTAACTGTTTGTATTGTAGGTGAAAAATTGTCCATGGGTAAATCAAACTTGGTACCTGGACAGTGGCTGCTCCAAACATATGACTGGCAGCAAGGACATCTTATTAAACTACAAGTCCAAACTGGGGCCAAAGGTTATCTTTGGTGACTCCAAATGTGGTCAGTTAGAAGGATTTGGAGAAATAAAAATAGGAGCTGTCACATTCAAAAAGGTGACATATGTAAGTGGACTCAAGCATAACCTCATCTCTATAAGTCAGTTATGTGATGATGGTTATCAGGTATACTTTAATCCATCCACTTGTTCTATTATTGATAAAAATAACCAAACTATTTTAACTGGAAGTAGACAAGGCAACATTTACTTAGTAAACTTTATTTCTGCCAAAACTGATATCTGTTTGCTAAATTTAACTAGTACTCAGAATGATTTATGACACAAAAGACTAGGACATGTAAATCTGAAAAACATTGCTAGGTTATCTAAGCACAACGTTGTTAGAGGTCTACCTTCTGGTCCCTACAAAAAGAAAGGTCTCTGCAGAGCTTGTCAATTAGGCAAGCAAACTAAAACTAGTTTTAAATCAGTTAATAAGAGTGATTCACCTAGGATTTTATACTTGCTACACTTGGATCTATTTGGACCCATTGCTGTACATAGCCTAGGAGGGAAATCTTACACTTTAGTTATAGTGGATGACTTCTCCAGATTCAGTTGGGTATTCTTTCTGAGATCAAAGTCAGATACATTCAAGGTTCTTATAGATTTTCTCAGGACCATAAAGATTGAGTTCTCTACTCATGTTGCATTGATCAGAAGTGATCATGACACAGAGTTTGAGTCTCTTCCTATGCATGAGTTCTGTGAGAAGGAAGGTATCAGACATTGCTTCTCAACTCCTAGAACTCCCCAACAAAATGGGGTAGCTGAAAGGAAAAATAGGACACTCATTGAAGCTGCAGGTACATTGCTTGCAGATGCTTACATGCCCCTCACCTTTTGGGCAGAGGCTGTAAGCACAGCAAATTATGTCCTGAACAGGAGCCTTATTCACAAATTAAAGAACAGGACTCCCTATGAATTACTCAAGGGGAAGAAACCTAAAATAAACTATTTTAAAGTGTTTGGTTGTACTTGTTACATACACAATAACAACAAAAAATACATTAGAAAGTTTGAGGCTAAGGCTGAAGAGGGAGTTTTTCTAGGATACTCCCAAGTAAGCAAGGCCTATAAGGTGTTTAATAAATCAACATTAAAAATTGAAGAATCTATTCATGTTTCCTTTGATGAGACTAATATGTATTGCAAGGAGAAGGAAACTTCTACCAATAGCACCTTGCAGGTACCCCACTTGTGTGAGACCTTGGATGGACTAAACCTCACCCAAGAGGTTCCAACTCATCCATCTCCACAAGTCATTGAAGAAAGTGAAGAGGAAGAAGGTGAAAGTGCAGGTTAGATCTGATATACTCTAGAGGGGGGGGGGGGTGAATAGAGTATGGTGCTCACTAAAAACTTTTCACAACTTTTGTTGTATTCCTAAGTGAACAGGGAAGCAAATAAAATAAAGTAAGCACAACAACTATCTAAACACAGATCAACACAGAACAATCACAGAGCACAACCAGGAAAACAAAACAAAAGAAAAGAGCAATCAGATGATACAAGGAGCTATAGTGGTTCCCCAATCAATCTGGGTACATCCACTCTTCTACCACCTAGGTAGGAATCCACTGCAGGATGAGTTGATCAGGTGTCCTGGGCACCAATGAGCTTTTGATAAGGTGCTCAAAAACCAAATCTCAAGTCTTTTGGAAGGAGACTTGCAACCAGAATAATTTTGAAGGGATTTAAAACCCTTTACAGGAATTGGAAAGGAGGTGATAGTGTCTTCTCTGTCAACAGTCAGAGAGAAGACTTGTGGATTGATGTTGTCAAAGCTCCCCCTGAGATCTGGAAGTTGTGCAGGAAAGGAAGCTTTGCACTAGGGTGATAAGCCTTCTGTAGATGAGATCTCCAGCAAAGGATGATTCCAGCAGTTGCTGAAATGTGTAGTGTCTGGAGTCTTGATGGATGAGGCCTTTGAACACTTGAGTCAAGAGAGATCTAGAGATTTTTCTTTTTTGTATGTTGATCTCCTTCAATGGTGAGTGTTCTGAATGAATTTTGTTAGTGTGTCTGTCTGTGTGTCCTGCAAAAGAATTCCTTTTTTTGTGTTTCTATTACTTTGTTACTCCTTGATCCTTTTCTTTTTATGTCGCTCTTTGTCTGACTGAGGAACATTCAAAATTTGAATGTTGAGCAGTAATTGCAGTCGGCTTTGGAAAGAATCAGCAATCAATGACTTTCCTAACTGTCCCATGGAAAAACGGCATGTAATCGTCCATAGTCAATGCGCGTTCTAACGGTAACATTCCGAGAAGATCTGGCAATAAATGTTCAGGAATCAGCGCCAAGAAACGGGACGGGAAACTTGAAGAAAACCTAGTCTGGATTCGTCGAGCGGAGAACACAATTCGTCGTGCTGCACTTGTGTTCGTCGAGCTGAGCTTGAGTTCGTCGACCTGAGCTTGAGAGAGTTCGTCGACCAGACAATCTTCATTCGTCAAACAGACAGACTTCATTCGTCGAGCTGAGAACCGAATTCGTCGAGCTGAGAAAAGTTCTGGACTTAGGCAAAATACTCTGCATCTGCTGAAATGTTGTGTCGACATAAGTTGGTGTCGACAGATTGATCTTGGTGTCGACACAAGTCCTCTGGTGTCAACATAAGCGGGTGTCGACTGATATCCTGGTGTCGACACAAAACCTCTGGTGTCGACCTAAGCTGGTGTCGACACAAATTGTCTGGTGTCGACACAAAGCCTAAGTGTCGACACAAATTCTCTGAGTCCAGAAATCATCGAGTAGAGTACAACATTCGTCGATCTGAGAAGCTGACTTCGTCGACCTGAGAAATTGACAACTTGAGGTCCAAGTTCGTCGAGCTCAGAATATAATTCGTCGACCGAAGCTTGAAGCTGGACTTAGAAAAATCTTGAAGTTGTCTTGACTTTGGCTTGATGTTGAAGCTGAGTCTTCGTCGAACAGAGAACACAGATCATCGAGTTCAGCATTAAGAATTGTCTCACGATCGTCGAGCGCAGAAATCCTTTCGTCGAGCTGAGTTCGACGAACGTCGAACTCACTTTACTTGGTATTGAAAACTTGTTAGACTGGAGTCTCTCATGATCTTGTTGAAAGCTGGTCCATCTGGAGTTGAGCCTAAGGACTTGACCTAGACTCTAGGACACAACTTGACCCTGGCTATACATGATGGGTCACATCCTAAGTCAGTGAACCTAGCCCAAATCAACTAGGGATCCAACAATCTCCCCCTATTTGGGTGAGGTCACTAACAGAGACTCAAAACAAAAAAAAACAAAGCAAGAGAAGAGATATATCTGGCAGAGAATTATAACACATGCAACAGATATATAAATATACACAGCCTTGTTTAACAGATATCATGGTTTGAAAAACAAAAATAGACAGAAATTGAAACAACAAGAAAATTACTTCTTTGGCTTCTTCTGCTGAGGTTTGTCTTCTGTTTTCTTTCCTGCTGGCTTCTGGAAAATAATTTCTCTCTTTGGATCTCGAGCTTGAGCTATTGTCATAGTCATGTCAGCTGCCCCAATAATATTCAATGAAGTTGCTCTGGGGACAACTGCTTCTGGATGAAGTTTCATATAATCATCAACATTAAACAATTTGTTTCCTTTGTCAAATCTTTTCAGCCCTTCTTTTCTATACTTTGACATTGTTGAAAGACCAAAGATATCTTTTCCTTCTGCTTTGGCTTTATTTATCAATGATAGACCAATCAGCTCTTGGTACCTAGCCATTCTTGCAGTATTAGCAGTTTCTGGATCTTCAAAAGGAATTGGAGGAGAGAGAGTTCTTTTTGGACTTTCAGCTTTCTGTACTTCAGGAATCTTTTGTTGCTGCTGCTAGTGCTGATGTTGTTGACTATCTGATGAGGGATGCCTCTACTGGCTGCTTCCAGAAGATCTCCCTGATTGTCTCTGATATGTTTGCATTAGGGCAGATCTCTGGGAGCTAGAGGGGCCAGAGGCACCAGCTGCTGGAGGAGGAGGAGGAGGATCCTTCCTGTATCTGTGCACTGGAGGAGGGGAATATCTCCTACTTCTCTTTCTATCCTTCTGTTGGTTCTTGGATAGCCACATCCATCCAGGCATCCCCTTGTATGGAGTTACATTATGCAGAATATAGTAAGGAGTGTCTACAGTGGGATTTGGCTTGGGAGCTGGAGGAGGAGCAGCCTTTCTCTTCTTTGCCAACAATCTCTTTTTCTTAGTAGCAGCATCTTCATCTGAGTCATCATCATCATCTTCTTCAGACTCAGAACCTTAAGCGATGTCATATAGAGCATCCAAAGCTTTCAAAGCTTTATCAGAAATAACTGCTTTTTCTGGAGGAGGGGCAGAAGGTTCAGGAACTGGAATATCAACAACAGAGGAGGAGGGGACTGCACAAGAGTCAGAAACAATAGGGACAGAGCTTTCAGCTGCTGTCCTATTTTCTTCTTCTATGTCAGCCTAAATAAGCTCATCTAAAGTAGGCATTGGAGAGTCATCCATAACAAAATCTGGTGCTGAAACTGGCACTGAAGTATTCTCTGGAATGACCTCTGGGCTAGAAGCTGAGAGAGCAAAATTGTCATAGAGTTGCTTAGCAACTGCTGGACTAGCTGGAGAGGTATAAGGTATAATAGTCAAACATGGCTTAGTAAAATCAGCTGGAAGAGATTGCATATATACAGTATCAAAATTACTCAACAAAACAGAAAAATTCACTGTGGGATTTAAATTGAAATCACCAACAGGTGTTATTTGTGCAACTGACTCATCCAAATCAATGTCAGTATCCACAAATTGAATTAACTCAAGCATCTCAGAATCAAAAACTGTCAAAATTGTTGTATCTTCATCTGAATCTGCATCTACTGGAGAGAGAACTGCTGCTGTGAATGTTGCTGCTACTGTATCTACATCTGCTGCAACTTCATCACTGAGCATCTCCCCCTGCCTGGGTTCAGGAGAACCTGGAGCTAGGCCCCTAGATGAAGAGTGGACAACAGATAGAAGAGAGATTTGGGCAGATAAAGAATTGATGGAGGTCACAAGAGGTGTAATGGCCTCTTGGATTAGGGATTGGATGAGAGGAGTGAGCAATGAGATGATGGTTGAGGGATCAAATGGGGAGGGGGAAGAGGATGGAATAGAGGGTGGAATAATAGATGGAGTAGGTGCATCTGGCATGATTGTGTCTGAGGGTATGATGTAAGATGGAATGGTGGATAAGTGTGGGGGAAGAGGAGACTGAGGAGGTGTAGGAATATGAGTGTCCTGAGGTGAAGCTGGAGGAGTGGGTTGTTGATTAACTTGCAGAGGGGAAGATGGAGGTGGAGATGGAATGTTTGTGATGTCTAGAGGTGGAGATGAAGGAGGGGTAGGCACATGAGGAGGCTTCTATGGAGGAAGGGGTGCTGGAAGAGATGATTGAGATGGTGGGACCTCTTCAGCAGGGAGGAGAGTGGCCTTTACAACCCTTGTGCTCTCAGAAGTTTGGATGGAAGAGGAAGAACCCTTGGAAGGTTTAGAGATAATCCTCTCCCACCTGCCAAACAGAGCACATGTGAGGCACTTGCTGGCATTTATGAAGATGGTCGGGGAGACCATACATTCAGCAGCCTTCTCTTGAAGAAAAACTCCCAAAATTCTGCCAAAGCAGACTTCCTTCTTGCTGTTCTTCTTCTTGATCAACTCAAAGAAAACCTTACTCCAATTTACAGAGCGCTTATTTAACACTGCGCACATGATCAAAAATTGATGTCGGGTTATGTAGTCATGTGCTGAGTGCTTTCCCATTAGCACTTTCCCTACAATGTCTGCCAGAAATTGGTAGGAGGCGGATAGTTGCTTCTTCAGCAGCTTGTTAGGGTTGCTACTGATGCGTGTAAATCGGCAAGCGCACCGGTCGAAGAAGTAATAAAGTTTTGGGAATAAATCCCCGAGTGTCGGTCTCTTGAGGAATGCAATTAGCGTAGAACGACAATAGTACCGAGAATATCATTATGAGAGTTATAAATAGAACAAAAAGGAAATAGAGGACTTGAGAGAATGTGGATGTTTGATCTACTGAACTAGTAAAAGCTATGCGGGTCGAAGGCACCGCTTCGCAAGGTGGAGGGGTTTGTCGGCCGCGATGCCGAACTTCAGTTGGGCGAGTGGAAGGGAAGCTAATGGATTGCAGTGTTCTTGTGTGGATTGCAATCGGACAAGACACGGGAATGAAGTGGATACGAGGTGAGCGAGGCACATTCACAGACAATACTCACAAGCAGAAGAAAATACTAACATTCCATTAGCTATAAAATAAACTTGATGTTCATGTATGGAAATGTTCATTACACTTCTCAAAACATTCATACTACAGAGGAAGTGGAAGAGGAGTAAACCAAAAGAGATTGAAGATCCACCGCGGGTCGTGGCCGGAGTAGCGAGTTGTCAATCCACTTCCGGGCTCAGTCCAAGGAGGCTTCCGGTACCAACGAGCTGTCACCTCGAAGGCCTTTAAGTCCATTCTTTAGGTTATCTACTTCACCAACTCCGCAGGAAAGCTTGGAGTTGAAGTCATCAATGGCTGAGGGCTTCGCCGGAGAGTTAAAAAGCTTCGGAGTAGTTGGCAATGGCTTCCCGACGAAGGTGGAAGTGATGGAGCAGCTGGAGAAGTGAAATGGCGATTCCCGCGCACTCTCCGATCGCAGCAAATGACAGGCGTTTACCTAAAACGCGGAGCAGGGCCTTAAATATGGAGGTAGCAGAAGCAGTGCGCACGATCAGTGGCGCACGACCAGTGGTCGTGCGCACTGTAGGTCGATGATCGTGCGGCTTTTCCAAATAAACATGCAACCTGGACAAGAAGCATCAGCATAAATGCGCACGAGCAGTGGCGCACGACCAGTGGTCGTGCGCACTACGGCCAGTGCTCGTGCGATTACCGAGACAGGATTATGAAAAAGGGGGTGTAATGTGCACGATCAGGGGCGCACGACCAGTGGTCGTGCGCAGTAAGTCCAGTGGTCGTGCGTAGTATTCCTGCATCGTTGGAGTCTCCCAGCAGTTCCGGAGCACGCACACGACCACTGTACCAGCAGAAGGGGAAGATAGGCCACCAGAACGTGCACACCACATCCCTGAGATAGGGCTAAAGAATAATAACAAAATAGAAACACAGAAAGCACACATAAGCGGGCCTACAGTGCACTTAATCGTGAAATAGGTACATAAGCACAAATAAGCAATAAAGGCTCTCAAGTGTAGTGCTAAGACGATAAAACTAGCCCAGATGAGTCCAAAAATCAGTGTAAAATGTGGACTCATCACACCCCCAGACTTAACCATTTGCACGTCCCGAGCAAATCATTACTCCGTGGACTCGAAGATAGCTAACTGGCTCAGAAATTTCAAAAAGAAGTAAGACGAGAAATCAAATATATCATGGGTATAGAAGATATAATAGAAAAACTTTTTAATTATACAACGTAGTTTAAACTATTCGACAGACATAAATAAATATTGTAATTGCTCAAAATTAGAATTCTGGAGAATCTTGCGATCATGTGCAGGAAGAAAGTAGGCAGGCCACTAAGGTGAGCATTGCCAAAGTTTGGGACTCAGGATCACCTCCAAAGGAATCGACCAATGTCGGGTGTTAGAAAGTAGCGAAAAGAGAGAACAAGCGGATAAGCTTTTGAATAATTGAAATTTTATTATCCAAAAAAGATGACTATTACAAAGGTATGCCCTCCCTTATATAGAATGGAGGAGAGATGAGAGAATACAAATAAGAGATGTGAGACTAAAAATTTACAAGCTAAGCGGACTGTACAAAGTAAACCGCACAAGCCGCGCGGTTAGACAGAAGGACTAACAGCACGACTACAACAAGAGAAGCAGATAGGTCGCCTGAGAAGATCGCTAGACCGCCCGGTTTACAAGCCGGCGAGTCAAACCGCCAGACCGCGCGGTCTTCAACCCGCCAAGACAGACCGCCCGGTCACCAACTTCAACACTCCCCCTCAAGCTGGAGCATATATATCAATCATGCCCAGCTTGTCGCAAACATGCAGAAACGAGGCGGAAACTGGCTTGGTGAAGATGTCAGCCAGCTCTTTATCAGACGTGACAAACGGAGTGCAAATTTGTTCTTTTAAAATCTCTTCACGAATGAAATGGCAGTCAACCTCAATGTGCTTTGTTCTTTCATGGAATACCGGATTTTTGGAGATGTATATAGCGGCCTTGTTATCACAGAACATAGGTAGAGGATGGTTGTACACCTCTCCTAAATCTAGCATGAGAGCCCGCAACCATTTCAACTCACAAGTGGTTGATGCCATACTGCGATACTCAGCTTCTGCACTGGACCTGGAGACAACAGACTGCTTCTTGCTCTTCCAGCTCACCAGATTTCCCCCAACAAAGGTGCAAAAACCTGAGGTTGACTTGCGATCCCCTTTGTCATCTGCATAACTTGCATCTGAGTAGGCTTCAATCCTCAGATGACCATTCTTCTGAAAAAGTAATCCTTTCACAGGCGCTGCTTTGACATACTCCAAGATCCGCAAGGCGGACTGTAGATGACACTCCCTAGGCGCTTGCATGAATTGACTCACCTTGCCCACAGCATAGGAAATGTCAGGTCTGGTCACTGTGAGATATATGAGCTTACCAACCAGACGCCTGTACCGCGAACTATTTGAAAGAGGAGGCGAATAATCTGTCCAGGTTTTGTCCTCCCCAGTAGCCATGGGGCATCGGGTAGGTTTTGCTCCAGTTAATCCTGCCTCTTTTAAAAGATCAAGGGCATACTTACGCTGAGAGAGAACTAAGGAGTCGGGCTTCCGAGAGAGTTCGATCCCCAGAAAGTACTTTGGAGAGCCCATATCTTTAGTGATCAGATGTTGGCGAAGATGTCGCTTTGTCAGGGCTACCCCTTCCTGGTCATCGCCAGTGAGAAGAATATCATCGACGTACACAACAAGAACAACCAGCCCAGAAGGAGTTTTGCGAATAAAGAGAGAGTGATCAGCAGAGCTTCGCACAAAACCAACAGCCGCCACAATGCCGCTGAACTTGTCAAACCAAGCTCGAGGACTCTGCTTGAGGCCATAAATTTCCTTCTGCAGCCGGTATACTCGTGTCTCCCCCTGAGCAACATACCCAGGAGGTTGCTCCATGTAAACGGCCTCATGAAGATCACCATAAAGGAAGGCATTCTTGACGTCCAGCTAAGAAATCGGCCAATCCCGATTGACGGCCACAGAGAGAAGAACCCGGATAGTGCTGAGACAAGCCACAGGGGAGAAGGTGTCAAAGTAATCAACCCCATAGGTCTGAGTAAAGCCCTTAGCAACAAGGCGAGCCTTATACCGATCCACAGTGCCATCTGGGCTAAATTTGACCACAAAGACCCAGCGACAGCTAACAACATCAGTACCGAAGGGAGGAGGAACAAGAGTCCAGGTACCCCGCTCAGTGAGGGTCGCCATTTCCTCATCCATGGCCATCTTCCAGTGAGGAATAGCAAGGGCCTCCTGATAGGAGCGGGGTGTGGCAGTGGCAGAGATAGCCAGTGCAAATGCCTTGCGAGAAGGGGTAAGACGATCATAGGAAACAACAGCAGCAAGGGGGTGTAGGGTACACGTCCGCACCCCTTTGCGAAGAGCTATAGGAAGATCCAGGTCAGCTGGGCCCGCGGCATCCGGAGCATCCGTGGTAGAGAAAGCTGGCCCGGGAGAAGAGAGCGATGGCAGCGGAGATGAGGGAGAGGGTGGTTGAGAAGGGAGAGAGAGAGGTGGAGGAAGAGGAGGGTGGGGGAGACGGTGTAGTAGGAGGCGAGGGAACGAAGGGAACGGCAGGAGAATCAGAAGCTGGGAGAAGAGGAGAGGAGTCATCCGAGAAGTAGGAGGTATTCTCGAAGAAGGTGACGTCAGCAGAGACGAACTGCTTACGAAGGACGGGATCAAAGCAACAGTAGCCTTTCTGAGTGGTGGAGTACCCCAGAAAGACACATTTGGTGGAGCGAGGGGAGAGCTTATCACGGGTGGTAGAAGGGGTATGCACAAAGGCAGTGCATCCAAAGATTTGGAGAGGAAGAGGAAACGGCTCCTTGCCCGGATACAAAATGGAGAACGGGGTTTGGCCGTGGAGAACCGTGGAGGGAATGCGATTGATGAGGTAGTAGGCAAGGAGAACAGCATAGCCCCAATAGGAGCGAGGAACATGCATCTGGGTCATCAAGGTGCGAGCGACATCGAGGAGGTGACGGTTTTTGCGTTCGGCCACACCATTTTGTTGTGAAGTATAGACACAACTAGTTTGATGAAGAATCCCATTTTGCATGCAGAATGTAGAGAAGTCACGACTGAGATATTCTTGGGCATTATCAGATCGAAAAACTTGGATAGAAACACCAAACTGAGTTTTGATCATGAGATAGAAGGATGTCCATACAGAGAATAATTCGGAGCGATCTTTTAATAGATATACCCACGTACAGCGAGAGAAATCATCAATGAACGTGACAAAATAGGAACTACCCCGACCAATGGTAAGTGTAGGAGAAGGACCCCAGATATCGGAGTGGATAAGATCAAACGGACGGGTAGAGCTACGAACGTGCTTTGGAGGGAAGGAGGAGCGGTGATGCTTGCCAAGCTGACAGGCCTCACAGTTGAGCGGAGGACTTTGAGGAGGAAGGTGGGGCAGAAGTTGACGAAGAAGACGGGTAGGAGCATGACCAAGGCGGAGATGCCATTGGAGAAGATCTGTGGAGGTGGAGGAGAAGGTGGAAAAAGCAGAAATGTTGTCCAGGAAGTATAAGCCGCCACTCTCAGTCCCAGTAGCAATCGTCCGTTCGGAGTCCGGATCCTGAAAAGAGCAAGAAGTAGAAGTAAATGTGACGGAACACTGTAATTGCTTGCAAAGAGAGGTAACAGATAATAAGTTGCACGGGAACTGGGGCACGTATAGAGTATCCGCCAAGTGAAGAGACGGAGTGACATGAACTATCCCTGTTCCATGGACTGGTGATGAAGAGCCGTCAGCGAGAATAACCGGGGGCAAGCGAGCATGTTTTTCTAGGAGAGAGAAACACGGGAGATGGACGGTCATATGATTCGTAGCACCAGTGTCGATCAGCCATTTGCCCTGAGTAACAACGTGTGCACGACCAGAAGATGTGACAACCGAGGCGAATGGCTTGGAGGAGGATATGAAAGCCATGAAGGGAGGAAGAAGAAACTGCAGCGGGCTCGGTGACAGCACACCAGCGGCAAGAAGGGCCACGACCAAGGTGCAGAGCACAAGCTGCGTGACTGAACCAGGAGGTCGCGGCGACTAACAAGCAGGAGCGGCTAAAGGAAGAAAGGCAGAGAGGCCACTCAAACAAGGAAGAATCCGCGTGAACAGAGAGAAAGGCGCGGGGAGAGGAAAAGAGAGCAACCCGCGTGAAACCGCAGCGGGTTAAAGGGAAGAAGCCGCGCGAACACGAGAGGCTAGGAAGCAGAACAAGGCACAGCGGGGAAGAGGTCGCGCGGACTGAAAAGGCCGAGCGAACAGAAGAGAGCAGAAGAGCAGGTGACCGCGACCAAGATGCCGGTGAGATAGGAACAACCCGCACGGTCAGGCAGATCACAGCAGCAAACCGCGAGTATAGAGACAAGCGGAAAAGGGGAAAGCAGAAGCGGACAGGGAGAAGAAGTCCGCAGCGGGTAGAGACAAGGCCGCAACGACTAGGAAGTCGGAGAGGCAAGAAAGAACAAGGAGCGCGGCGACAAGGAAACAGGTCGCTGCGACGAATAGCAGTAGGAGAAGAGAACCAAGAAGAAGCAAGCCGCGCGAACAGGGCAGCGGACAAAAACAGGCCGCGCGAACAGGGCAGCGGACAGAAGAGAAGGCAAGTCGCGAAACAGGTCGAAGGAAGCAGAAAACAAGCCGCGAACAGCAGAGAGCCCACAGAATCAGGAGGAAATGACGGTGTCCTCTGATACCATGTTAGAAAGTAGCGAAAAGAGAGAACAAGCGGATAAGCTTTTGAATAATTGAAATTTTATTATCCAAAAAAGATGACTATTACAAAGGTATGCCCTCCCTTATATAGAATGGAGGAGAGATGAGAGAATACAAATAAGAGATGTGGGACTAAAAATTTACAAGCTAAGCGGACTGTACAAAGTAAACTGCACAAGCCGCGCGGTTAGACAGAAGGACTAACCGCACGGCTACAACAAGAGAAGCAGATAGGTCGCCTGAGAAGATCGCTAGACCGCCCGGTTTACAAGCCGGCGAGTCAAACCGCCAGACCGCGCGGTCTTCAACCCGCCAAGACAGACCGCCCGGTCACCAACTTCAACATCGGGGACCATACTCTTGCACGTTCACACTCTCTCCACGGCGCGGGTTAAACTCAAGCGTGAATCAGTAGGACTTGTAGGAGGAAATGCGGCTTAGGCGACGACTTGGAAGTCAAAGATAAACATGAAGGCTTTATGCAACCAAAGCGAGCGAAAACAACCCAAACCAAAACAGCCACTTAAAAAAAAGAATGGGGCACACGCCCCCAGACTTAGCTTGAAATCCGGGTGTGAACACGGCTGAACCCGACCAAATTCAATAAAGAGGATGGGGATCGAAATCTCAAAGCAATTCTTTCATAATATTTTTTTTTCTCTTTTGCGCTAACAGCTTTTTATTTTCGTAAATTGTTGTTTTCTTTTCTGCGCTAGCAATCCCCAAACGGAGCAATCAAAATGGGAATAAATTCAGCACCCCCAAAAACAATATCCACTTATCACAACCTCGGCAAAACAATAAATACAAATCAGCTCAAGCATTTGATTGCGAAGGTGGGTTTAGCTTCAGGCCTTGGTGAAAGTGAGTGGAGCTGGATCAAAGGAAGGGTAGGCACAAATTTGGCATGAAATGGTTAACAGGTAGGAATGGCTAAACAAGGCTAAAACTAGCCAAAATGAAGGCCTACGTCATGCTCACGCTTGACTAACCGTGCACCAATGCTTCGAGAGTAGCTTAGGGCAAGTTCTTAGCAACCGAGAAAGATGATACTTCCTCCCAACTCGAGCAATACGAGTCTAGTGGCGGCTACACACATTCCTACATTATCTTACTATTATCCCAGATTCAGATTTTGAGCAGTACAAACAATATTTACGTGTGTAGAAAAGAATAAATCTACGAGCATAAAGAAAAATTAGTTCTATCTTAACTCTACACAAACCATGAGTATTCGATTAGGAGCACTGCATGAGTTTCGAACTACTCAATCCTGAAATCCTAAGCCAGTACCACTATTTTAAAGTTTACACAAAAGCAATAAATTTGACTCGGGTTGTGCGCGTGGGTAAGAGCGCACTCGTGTGGGTGATTCAGTGTGTGCAACATAAAGCAAGAAATAAGTAAACAAGAAACTGGTATGCAACAGAAAGTGTGGTGAAGTGACTACAGGCGTGCTCTCCCCCCCCCCCCAGACTTAAAGTTGACAACTAGTAAAAATAAGCATTCCAAATAGGATAAATAGCTAGGGTAGGAAGTACCTATGCTCAAAATTGAGCATACCAGTCGTGCAATGATATGTCCAAGTACGGCCAAGTTGTCGCGCCTCAAATATTCCTGCACCTGCAATTAAAGGATGCCAGCCAAACAAAATATGGACACATATATATATGAAGAAATAAACAGAACTCAAAACACAGCATAGGAGCAAATGGTCCAACTTGGGTTGTCTCCCGAAAGCCCTTTTGTTTACCGTCCTTAAGGTGGACCAAATACCTGTATTAGCAGTTCAAATAGAATATCTATTCATAAAAAAAAGAAAAGACAACAGTCCGCTCCCAGATGGGCGCTCACAAAAATATAGTAGCTGTCTTGTTTAGAAAATATAAATAATAGAAAAGAAACAGAAGGCGTGGTAGACTAGCTCTGTGCTGCCATTGTCGAGCAAGGAGTGTCGCGATTGCTTTGTATGGGGTCGGCGAGCTGCAGGCTTTGAGAGTCACCGGTGGTTGCGCCGCCATCATATAATTTTAACCGGTGCCCATTGACTTTGAAATTCTCTCTGCTTTTCCCGACTATTTCGATGGCGCCAAAAGGGGAGACTCCGATCACTGTGAAAGGGCCGCTCCACCGTGATTTGAGTTTGCCGGGAAATAAGTGGAGGCGGGAATTGTACAGCAGGACTTGGTCGCCTGGTTGGAAGTCTTTGGGGATGATGTGACGGTCATGCCATTTTTTTGTTCTTTCTTTGTATATCGGCGCATTTTCGTAGGCAAAATGCCGGAGCTCCTCTAATTCGTTCAGTTGAGTACGACGCTTATCGGCTGCGGCTTCGATGTCCATGTTTAGCAATTTGGTTGCCCATAGCGCTTTGTGTTCCAGCTCGACTGGTAGGTGGCAAGCTCTTTCGTAGACGAGTTGAAAAGGGGTCATACCGATAGGGGTTTTGAAGGCGGTTCTGTACGCCCATAAGGCGTCGTCGACCTTTTTGGCCCACTCTTCTCGGTTGGAATGGATGGATTTTTCGATGATTCTTTTGAGCTCGCGATTGGAGACCTCGACTTGCCCACAGGTTTGGGGATGGTAGGCAAGAGAGATTTTGTGGTGGACTCCAAATTTCTTCATGAGTTGCAAGAACGACTTGTTGCAAAAATGGCTCCCGCCGTCGCTGATGATGGTGCGCGGGGCACCGAATCGAGAGAAAATGTTCTTGTGTATGAAATTCAAAACGGTGCGGGCATCATTTGCTGCGACAGCCTCGGCTTCGACCCATTTGGAAACATAGTCTACTGCGACAATAATATAGAGTTTTCCATGCGACATTGGGAAGGGTCCCATGAAGTCAATTCCCCAAACGTCGAACGGTTCGCAGACGAGCATATTGTTGAGAGGCATTTCATCCCTCTTGGAGATATTTCCTGTCCTTTGGCATTCATTGCATTTTGCGACGTAAGCTTGTGTGTCTCTAAAAATGGTTGGCCAAAATAGGCCGCATTGCAGTATCTTGCGTGCTGTTCGGGTGGCGCCGAAATGACCGCCAGCCTCCCGATCGTGGCAGTGTGTTAAGACGGATTGAAATTCGGTCTCGGGTACACAATGTCGGATGATGCTGTCGTTGCAAGTACGGAATAGTAACGGGTCTTCCCAGAAATAATATTTGGCGTCGGACAGTAGTTTTCGCTTTTGCTGCGATGACAGGTGAGGGGAGACAGGTTGGCAAGCGAGGTAGTTGGCCATATCTGCGTACCACGGGATTGTCGGAGTGAGCGAACAGATGGTGAATAATTTTTCGTCCGGGAAGCAGTCGGAAATCTCGTTGCAGTTGCAGATGGGTACAACTCCTGCGGTGTTGCTCTCCAATCTTGATAGGTGATCGGCGATGACGTTTTCGACCCCTTTCTTATCTCGGATCTCGATGTCATATTCCTGTAGAAGAAGAATCCAATGGATTAGTCGGGGCTTGGCGTCTTTTTTTTTTGAATAAATACCTTAGTGCGGCATGGTCAGTGTACACAATGACCTTAGATAACACTAGGTATGAATGGAATTTTTCGAAAGCGAAGATCACTGCCAATAGCTCCTTTTCCGTAGTGGTATAGTTCAGTTGAGCATCGTTGAGAGTCTGGCTGGCGTAGGAGATAGTATGAAAGATTTTGTTTTTCCTTTGACCGAGCACTGCTCCGACTCCAACATCGCTTGCGTCGCACATGACTTCGAAAGGCAAAGTCCAATCTGGTGCCACCAAGATTGGAGCGGAGATGAGTCGATCTTTGAGTGTCTCGAAGGCCTGCATACATTTTTTTTCGAAGTCAAATGGGATGTACTTGGCCAGCAAATTTGTGAAGGGCTTGGATATGGATGAGAAATCACTGATGAATCTTCTGTAGAAACCGGCATGTCCCAAGAAGCTGCGGATCCCCTTGGTGGAAGATGGAGGAGGAAGATTTTTGATGATACTGACTTTTGCTTGGTCGACTTCGAGCCCTCTGTGAGAGACTTTGTGGCCTAAGACAATGACCTCGCAAACCATGAAATGGCATTTTTCCCAATTCAAGACAAGGTTTGTATCCTCACAACGCTTCAGAGCTTTGTCTAGATTCACAAGGCAGGAATCGAAGCTGTTACCAAAAAGGGAAAAATTGTCCATGAAGACTTCGAGAAAGTCTCCAATCATGTCACCGAAGATGGCAATCACGCATCGCTGGAAGGTTCCTGGGCCGTTGCACAATCCGAATGGCATTCTCCTGAATGCGAAGGTGCCGGAAGGGCATGTAAACGTCGTTTTGTCTTGGTCATCGGGGTCAACTGTGATTTGATTGTATCATGAGTACCCGTCGAGGAAGCAATAGTATTCCTGACCGGCCAATTTTTCCAGCATTTGGTCGATGAAGGGTAGCGGGAAATGATCTTTGTGGGTGGCCTCATTCAGTTTCCGATAGTCTATGCAGACTCTCCACCCGGTGACCACGCGGGTGGGTAATAATTCATTCTTTTCGTTGGCCACCACAGTAATCCCGCCCTTTTTTGGGCACCACTTGCACTAGGCTGACCCATTTGCTGTCGCTGATGGGGTAAATGATACCCGCATCAAGCAATTTTATTACTTCTGCCTGTACCACTTCATGCATCTTGGGGTTCAGTCGCCTTTGAGGTTGTGCCAACGGCTTGTATTGATCTTCAAGATGAATCTTGTGCATGCAAAATGCCGGGGTGATCCCTTTTATGTCGGCTAATGAACGTCCAAACACATTTTTGCATTTCTTTAAGACATTAACCAAGGCGAGTTCGTTGTCGGCGGAGAGAGATGCAGAGATAATGACTAGGCACGCTGTGCCTTCCTCTAGGAAAGCGTATTTCAGGGATTCAGGCAGTGGCTTCAGAGTTGTGGCAGTGGTTGTGACGGTAGATGTGATGAAAGGTTCTTTGGTTGGATGCGGGGTTCTCGGGACATTAGTGGTATCCTCCTCTTCCCACACTGGCTCGGCTGGGTCAAGAATCATTTCGATGTACAAGTCCGGTTCGTCGATCAAATCTGCTTCGTCACAATTAGTGATTCTGAGATGTTGGGAAGGTTCGTGGACGTTGAAAGAAATCATTTCGTCCCCCAGGCTTAGGGTGAGCTCTCCTTGGTCAACATTGATAATGGCACGGGCCATGGCAAGGAAGGGCCGTCCTAGTATTATATGCACTTTGGGATCGGCCATCATGTCAAGAATGACGAAATCTGCTGGGAAGGCGAGGTTGTTGACCATGACAGTAAGATCTTCGACTATTCCGGCCGGTTGTTTTACCGATCTGTCAGCCAATTGCAACCTCAGGTGGGTGGGCTGTAGAATCCCAACTCCTAGCTCGTGGAAGACGGAGAGCGGCATTAGATTTATTGAAGCTCCCAAATCACATAATGCGCGTCCGAATTGGTGGAGGCCAATTCTGCAGGGGATGGTAAAACTGCCCGGATCTCTTCGTTTGGTTGGGGAATAGTTGGCGAGGAGAGTTGAGCATTCTTCAGTGAGATTGATCGTTTTCAGTCCTTCTAAAGATTTACGCCGTGTGATGAGGTTCTTTAGGAACTTGGAATATCCTGGGATCTGAGTGATAGCTTCTGTCAGAGGTATACTTATTTGCACTCCTTTCATGATCTCGAGGAATTTACGAAATTGTTTTTCAGCCTTTTTGTTTTTCAGTCGGTTGGGAAATGGCGGCTTCACGGCGTTCTTCACAGGTTGTAGTACTGTCATGGGTTCTTGTGCGGTAGGTGAGGACGGGGGTTCCTTTATCAAATCGACGATGGGCTCGCGGAGTGATTGTGTGGGAGGGTCAGGAGGCGAGGCCCTCTCTAGGCTTTTTCCGCTTCTCAATCTCATAGTATGTATCGTTTCCTGTTTCTGATTGACTGAACATAGTAACGTTTCCGTGAGAATCCCTATGGCGGTTTGTAGGCGCTGAATGATGGTGGCTTGGTCATTGAACATCTCCATCATTTTGCACGCGTAAGAAAAAAAATTGCTCTGTCTTTGACGAGAGATTGTGGTCGGTGGATTCCTCAGAGACTACTGAATTTATCTCTACCGGAAAGTCGGGAGAAGGCGGAGAGTTCCAATGCCTACTAGTTTGGGCAATGTTGTCTATAACTTCCCAGGAATCCTCACTGGATTTGTTAAACAGGGTTCCACCAGCTGTGATATCAAGTAATGGCCGGAATCTGTCTGCGATGCCGAAGTAGAAAGTTTGGATTAGGAGGATGTCTGACATTTCCACTCTGCAGCATTCCCTTCGCAGGGACTGAAAATGCTCCCATGTATCGAACAAGGTATCTTCATTTCTTTGGGTGAAGGTGATTAGCTCCTTGTAATTGTCTATTGCTAGCATCGGTTGTCGGAATTTGGCCAAAAATTTCCTTTCGAGTTGTTTCCAGGATGAGGATATTCCCTTCCGAATATCTTGATACCATCGCTTTGCTTCGTTTTTCAGGGAGAAGGAGAAGAGTCGGATCCTCTGCTGCTCATTGTTGGCAGCATTTGGCGTACAAGTGTTGTAAATTTCTAAGAACCGCTGCACGTGGCATAGTGCATCTATTTTTCCGTCTCCGCTGAATTGACAGTTTTCGATGATGTATTCGATGAGGTCAGGCGAGATCTCGAAACTGTTATTTCCCGTTTCTGCTCGTTATGTGAGGTTGATAAGGCTTGCTTTATAAGTCTGCTGCTGAATTGTAGTCATTGAGAGAGGCCTGAATGAAAAGGGGTAGTAGGCTACTAGATCTCCTGTGCCTCGACCCAGCATTCACTGTGGCAAACACTACACATTAGAAGGAAACAACAGTCAAAACAAAACAATACTAACTCTTATAACAATATTGGAAGTCATCCAAAGTCGCTCTACAGTTGCATTCCCTGGCAACGGCGCCAAAACTTGATGCGTGTAAATCGGCAAGCGCACCGGTCGCACAAGTAATAAAGTTTTGGGAATAAATCCCCGAGTGTCGGTCTCTTGAGGAATGCAATTAGCGTAGAACGGCAACAGTACCGAGAATATCGTTATGAGAGTTATAAATAGAACAAAAAGGAAATAGAGGACTTGAGAGAATGTGGATGTTTGATCTACTGAACTAGTAAAAGCTATGCGGGTCGAAGGCACCGCTTCGCAAGGTGGAGTGGGTTTGCCGGCCACGATGCCGAACTTCAGTTGGGCGAGTGGAAGGGAAGCTAATGGATTGCAGTGTTCTTGTGTGGATTGCAATCGGACAAGACACGATAATGAAGTGGATGCGAGGTGAGCGAGGCACATTCACAGACAATACTCACAAGCAGAAGAAAATACTAACATTCCATTAGCTATAAAATAAACTTGATGTTCATGTATGGAAATGTTCATTACACTGCTCAAAACATTCATACTACAGAGGAAGGGGAAGAGGAGTAAACCAAAAGAGATTGAAGATCCACTGCGGGTCGTGGCCGGAGTAGCGAGTTGTCAATTCGCTTCCGGGCTCAGTCCAAGGAGGCTTCCGGTACCAACGAGCTGTCACGTCGAAGGCCTTTAAGTCCGTTCTCTAGGTTATCTACTTCACCAACTCCGCAGGAAAGCTTGGAGTTGAAGTCATCAATGGCCGAGGGCTTCGCCGGAGAGTTGAAAAGCTTCGGAGTAGTTGGCAATGGCTTCCCGACGAAGGTGGAAGTGATGGAGCAGCTGGAGAAGTGAAATGACGATTCCCGTGTACTCTCCGATCGCAGCAAATGACAGGCGTTTACCTAAAACGCGGAGAAGGGCCTTAAATACAGAGGCAGCAGAAGCAGTGTGCACGATCAGTGGCGCACGACCAGTGGTCGTGCGTACTGTGGTCGATGATCGTGCGGATTTTCCAAATAAACCTGCAACCTGGACAAGAAGCATCAGCATAAATGCGCACGAGCAGTGGCGCACGACCAGTGGTCGTGCGCACTACGGCCAGTGCTCGTTTGATTACCGAGACAGGATTATGAAAAAGGGGGTGTAATGCGCACGATCAGGGGCGCACGACCAGTGGTCGTGTGCAGTAAGTCCAGTGGTCGTGCGCAGTATTCCTGCATCGTCGGAGTCTCCCGAGCAGTTCCGGAGCACACACATGACCACTGTACCAGCAAAAGGGGCAGATAGGCCACCAGAACGTGCACACCACATCCCCGAGATAGGGTTAAAGAATAACAACAAAATAGAAACACAGAAAACACACAGAAGCGGGCCTACAGTGCACTTAATCGTGAAATAGGTACATAAGCACAAATAAGCAATAAAGGCTCTCAAGTGTAGCGCTAAGACGATAAAACTAGCCCAGATGAGTCCAAAAATCAGTGTAAAATGTGGACTCATTAGCTACCTGAAAACCCCATTAGCTTCAACATATCATTGTATTCCTCAGAATCCATTTCCATATTATCTTCTCCATTTACTAATCCAAAGATCTCAGAAAGAACCGCGGGAGACAATGAAACAGTAGTACTCCCTATATTGCCGGTCAAAATATCTTCTTCAGAAATTGTAGATGTATAAACCCATTCTCTTATTTCAGTAGCATGCAGTTTAATGCGCCTGGTCATGAAATTCTTTAGATTAAGTTCTTCCAGTAATTCCAAGATATACAGAAAGATGGGGTCAGAATGTTGAAAGGAATCGAAGTCCATATTGGATACAGTATCAAACTTCATCGCTGCTAACGTGCTTGCTGGAATCGCCATTGATGACCTGCAGGAAAAACACAGAGAAAAACGACGATCAAGTGCAAAAAAACTGAAAGCGCGGGACGGAGGTCGAAGAAAACCTAGATATAAGATTTTCAGAATATGAATCGACAAACTCCGTTCCACGAAAAAGAAACATTCTTCGAACTGAGCTCGACGAAATAAATTATAGACAGATAATTCGTCGATCTCATCCAGAAGAATCGAAAACAGTTCGTCGAACTCCGTTCGACGAAATGTCTTCTGAAGCAAAGTTCGTCGATCTCCGGTCGACGAAAATTGTTTTCACACACAGAGAATTCGTTGATCTCCATTCGACGAGAATCTCTCAAACTTTCCCTAAGTCGTCGAACTTCGTTCGACGAACTCTGAAAAATTCGTCGAATGCAGACAGAAACTAGGTTAACCCTTCTCCATTAATCATGCCCAGTTGATTTATAAAGAACAGATGGGTTTTCTCATTGAATAGCTTGGTGAAAATGTCTGCTCTCTTTAAATCAGTAGGAATATGGATTAAGTTAATTTTCTTTTTGTCCATATTATCTCTAATGAAATGATGTCTTATTTCAATATGTTTAGTCCTAGAATGGTGAACTGGATTCTGTGCTATAGCAATAGCACTAGTATTATCACAAAATAGAGTTGAATTATTTAAGTTGACACCATAGTCTAAGAGTTGATTTTGTATCCATAGCATTTGTGAAAAGCAGCTACCAGCAGCCATATATTCTGCTTCTACAGTTGATGTAGACACAGATGTCTGTTTTTTACAAAACCAGGAGACAAGTCTCATACCAAGGAACTGATAAGTTCCAGAGATACTTTTCCTGTCCACTCTACATCCAGCATAGTCAGCATCTGATTATCCAGTTAACTCAAACTCTGACTCTGCAGGATATCAGAGTCCTAGACTAGGGAAACTCTTTATATATCTCAAAATTCTTTTTAGGAAAATAAGGTGAGATTCTTTAGGATTCACTTGGAACCTAGCACAAAGGTATGTGGCAAACATTATATCAGGTCTGCTAGCTGTTAGGTATAATAGGGATCCAACAATTGCCCTATAATTTTTCTGATTCACAGGTTTCCCTGCTGCATCAGAATCCACAACAGCATTTGTAGCCATAGGGGTTTTCATCCCTGACGCATCACCCATCCCAAACTTTTTGATAAGCTCTTTAGCATACTTAGCTTGGGAGAGGAAGATACCATCTGGGAGCTGCTTCACTTGGAGACCAAGGAAGTAGGAAAGCTCACCCATGCTACTCATCTCAAATTTAGAATGCATGAGGTCAGCAAACCTCTTGCACAATTTGGGATCAGTAGACCCAAAAATAATGTCATCCACATATATTTGTACTAACAGTATTTGGTCCTTATGATGTCTAGTGAAAAGTATTTTATCTATGGTTCCTCTTGTAAATTTATGCTCTAAAAGAAAGCTTGCTAGGGTCTCATACCAAGCTCTTGGAGCTTGCTTTAAACCATAGTGAGTTTTATGCAATTTAAAAACAAAAGAGGATTGAGTTGGAGAGATAAAACCTGGAGGTTGTTCTACATAAACCTCTTCTTGAAGTACTCCATTCAGAAATGTACTTTTGACATCCATTTGGTAGACCTTGAATCTCTTGTGAGCTGCATAGGCAAGGAATATCCTAATGGCCTCTAACCTTGCAATAGGGGCAAAGGTTTGGTCATAGTCTATTCCTTTCTCTTGTCTGTAGCCTTGAGCAACAAGCCTAGCCTTGTTCCTCACTATGTTGCCTTGAGCATCCAACTTGTTCCAGATACCATTGCTGGTTTGATGTTGGATAGGTCTTCACCTGCACATAAAACAATTTATTTGTTTTTAACCCAGTTTACCTTGGGCCTAGGTTGATAACCTTTAAATTCTGAAATAAAAGACATCCCAGGTTGACTCTTATAGCCTTCAGGATGATATCTCCTAGGAGGTATTATCCATTCAGTATAAGGGTTAAACCTCTGAGATGTAGGACCTCTAGGATTGAAGTTTGATTTACCTTTGAAAGATTTTTCAAAACTCTGAGCTCTGTTCGATGATCTCTGAGCTGAGTTCGACGATCTCGGGTCAAATCGTCGAGCTCCGTTCGAAGATCGATTATGCCAGAGTTTAGGGTTCAGAAATCGTCGACCTGAGTTCGACGATTCAGCCTGAGATCATTGAGCTCCATTCGGCGATCGTCGAGCTCCGTTCGACATTTTCTGTTGAACTTTTGTTTTCTTAGGTAAATCAGAATTCTTCCTAGCCACCTCTACAACTCCCTTACTTTTATTTGAGATAAACTTGATTGTGGTTGTTAACACTATAGGTTGGCTGGATGAAGCACTCAAGCCCAGTGTACTAATGAATCTTGAGTTCACTGTGCTTGTGATGTCCATTAATTTGATACTTCTCTCATTGAGGGATTCTTCAAACTTCTTGGCCTCTAATAGTTCACTTTTCAGTGAGGCTATCTGCTCCCTACATCATTCCAACTCATCAGAGAGTTTGAGGTTATCTGATTTTAAGGTGCTTTGTTCAGACAGTTGATTTCTGAGAGAAATAATTTCTTTCTCAGATTTTAATAGATCTAAGCAAAGTGCCTTAAATTCACATTTGAAGTCCTCTGAATTAAAATCAAATGAGTCTATTACCTGATCCTCTTCAGATTGAGTTTCTGATTCAGACTCTGACTCTTGTTCTGCATCAGTGTTGTGTTGAGAGGCATTGATAGCCATCATGCAGAACTTCTTTTCTTCAGCATCATCTTCATCCTCACATGAGCTGGATGAAGCTTCAGATTCTTCTTTTGTTTCACTCCAGGTTTCAGCTACAAACCCCTTCCTGGTATGTTTGTTCTTGCTGGAGGAGGGTTTGTCATTGTTGTTTTTCTTGAAGTCTTTGTCTCTTCTCCTTTCTTTCTTGTTCTTCTTGTTCTTATTCTGACTTTCTAGACAGTCAGACACAAAGTGGCCTGGTTTCCTGCATCCAAAACAGATAATTTCTTTGTTATTGGACTTATCATACCTTGGCTTTTCATGCCCTCTGAATGACTTTTTCCTGAAGTCCTTCATGGCCATTTTATAAAACCTTTTGGCCAGTAAGCTTAGCAGCTCTTCATTGCCTGTGACCTTGCCTTCAGGCTGATCTTCAATAGCTTTGAATGCTATTGATTTCTCTTTTCTGATTGCTGGTGAAGCAGCCTTCTGCTCTTCTTCTCTTTTCTTGAAGAGCAGCTTATAAGACTTGATCTTGCCCAAAAGAGCCTCAGTGGTGATCTCATTTAGGCTTCTGACATCCTTGATTGGCCAGATCCTTGAGTCCCAAGTGTTGGGGAAGCACATTAGGATTTTGTCATTGAGTTCAGTCAATGAGGTCTCCTTGTCCAAGGTTTTCAGTTCATTGACTATAAGACTGAGTCTGTTATACATATCAGCAACTGACTCAGTTTCTCCTTTCTTGAAGTTCTCATACTGAGTTATGAGATGGGATCTTCTATCTTTCCTTTCATCTGCAAATCCTGATACTATTTCAGATAGTTTGTCCCATATCTCCTTTGCTGAGTTGCATTCAGCTACTTTTTGAAATATTTCATCAGACATGGTTTGTGCCAAAATGTTCATTGCTTTGGCATCTACAACTTTCCATTTTTTGATTTCTGCATCTATTCCTGAAGGAGGTGGAACAACACTTGTACTTGCATTTTCTGGGGGTCTTGGACACACTGTCAAAACAGAATTAAAGATATCTTCATCAATAGAATTCATGTACAATCTTATCCTTGCCTTACAGAGTGCAAACTTAGATAGATTGCACACTGGAGGTCTGGTGCTAGCATAATCTTTATTTTGGGCCATGTTCTGTGAAAAAATAAATGTAATAATAAACTTAAAACAAATCTAACTAGAGGGATATTTGGGTTCAGGTGTTAGCCTGTGCAACTACTAAGGTGTGGTATTTTAACCAACCTCCCTCTGATACCAATTGAAAGTGCAGGTTAGATCTGATATACTCTAGAGGGGGGGGGGGTGAATAGAGTATGGTGCTCACTAAAAACTTTTCCCAACTTTTTTTGTATTCCTAAGTGAACATGGAAGCAAATAAAATAAAGTAAGCACAACAACTATCTAAACACAAATCAACACAGAACAATCACAGATCACAACCAGGAAAACAAAACAAAAGAAAAGAGAAACCAGATGACACAAGGAGCTATAGTGGTTCCCCAATCAATCCGGGTACATCCACTCTTCTACCACCATAGGTAGGAATCCACTGCAGGATGAGTTGATCAGGTGTCCTGGGCACCAATGAGCTTTTGATAAGGTGCTCAAAAACCAAATCTCAAGTCTTTTGGAAGGAGACTTGCAACCAGAATAATTTTGAAGGGATTTAAAACCCTGTACAGGAATTGGAAAGGAGGTGATAGTGTCTTCTCTATCAACAGTCAGAGAGAAGACTTATGGATTGATGTTGTCAAAGCTCCCCCTGAGATCTGGAAGTTGTGTAGGAAAGGAAGCTTTGCATTAGGGTGATAGGCCTTCTATAGATGAGATCTCCAGCAAAGGATGATTCCAGCATTTGCTGAAATGTGTAGTGTCTGGAGTCTTGATGGATGAGGCCTTTGAACACTTGAGTCAAGAGAGATCTAGAAATTTTTCTTTTCTGTATATTGATCTCCTTCAGTGGTGAGTGTTCTGAATGAATTCTGTTAGTGTGTCTGTCTGTGTGTCCTGCAAAATAATTCCTTTTTCTGTGTTTCTATTACTTTGTTACTCATTGATCCTTTTCTTTCTATGTCGCTCTTTATCTGACTGAGGAACATTCAAAATTTGAATGTTGAGCAGTAATTGCAGTCGGCTTTGGAAAGAATCAGCAACCAATGACTTTCCTAACTGTCCCATGGAAAAACGACATGTAATCGTCCATAGTCAATGCGCGTTCTAACGGTAACATTCCGAGAAGATCTGACAATAAATGTTCAGGAATCAGCGCCAAGAAACGGGACGGGAAACTTGAAGAAAACCTAGTCTGGATTCGTCGAGCGGAGAACACAATTCGTCGCGCTGCACTTGTGTTCGTCGAGCTGAGCTTGAGTTCGTCGAGCTGAGCTTGAGAGAGTTCGTCGACCAGACAATCTTCATTCGTCAAACAGACAGACTTCATTCGTCGAGCTGAGAACCGAATTCGTCGAGCTGAGAAAAGTTCTAGACTTGGGCAAAATACTCTGCATCTGCTGAAATGCTGTGTCGACATAAGTTGGTGTCGACAGATTGATCTTGGTGTCGACACAAGCCCTCTGGTGTCGACATAAGAGGGTGTCGACTGATATCCTGGTGTCAACACAAAACCTCTGGTGTCGACCTAAGCTGGCGTCGACAAAAATTGTCTGGTGTCGATACAAACCCTAAGTGTCGACACAAAATCTCTGAGTCCTGAAATTGTCGAGTAGAGTACAACATTTGTTGACCTGAGATGCTGACTTCGTCGACCTGAGAAATTGACAACTTGAGGTCCAAGTTCATCGAGCTCAGAATATAATTCGTCGACCGAAGCTTGAAGCTGGACTTAGAAAAATCTTGAAGGTGTCCTGACTTTGGCTTGATGTTGAAGCTGAGTCTTCGTCGAACAGAGAACACAGATCGTCGAGCTCAGCACTAAGAATTGTCTCACGATCGTCGAGCGCAGAACTCCTTTCATCGAGCTGAGTTCGACGAATGTCGAACTCACTTTACTTGGTCTTGAAAACTTGTTAGACTGGAGTCTCTGATGGTCTTGTTGAAAGCTGGTCCATCTCGAGTTGAGCCTAAGAACTTGACCTAGACTCTAAGACACAACTTGACCCTGGCTATACATGATGGCTCACATCCTAAGTCAGTGAACCTAGCCTAAATCAACTAGGGATCCAACAGAAGGTGATGCAAATGAATCTCTACCAATAACAAATGCAATTCCACAAGAGGAATCAATACCAAATGTTGTTGAACAACCAACTCCACTCACTGAATTTGTCACACTTAGGGATCACCCCAAATCTCAAGTAATTGGAGACATATCAGTAGGTGTACAGACAAGGCATCAACTAAACCATGATGTGATGCATGCCTGTTTTCGCTCCCAAATTGAGCCTCAATCCATAACTGATGCTAAGCAAGATCCTCATTGGATTCTTGCAATGAAAGAGAAACTAAATCAATTTGAGAGATGTAGAGTTTGGGACTTGGTTACAAGGCCTAAAGGCTATCCAGTGATTGGAACTAAGTGGGTTTTCAGGAATAAGCTTGATGCCCAAGGTGTGATTGTGAGGAACAAGGCTAGGCTTGTTACTCAGGGATATAGGCAAGAAGAAGGGATTTATTATGATCAAACCTTTGCACATGTGGCAAAGTTGGAAGCCATAAGAATATTGCTTGCCTATGCAGCATTCAAGAGATTCAAGGTTTTCCAAATGGATGTCAAGAGTGCTTTTCTAAATGGAGTACTACAAGAAGAGGTTTATGTAGAACAACCTCCAGGTTTTATTTCATCAACTTATCCCTCTCATGTTTTTAAACTGCATAAGGCTCTTTATGGTCTAAAGCATGCTCCAAGAGCTTGGTATGAGACCTTAGCTAACTTTCTATTAGAGCATAAATTTACAAGAGGAATTGTAGATAAAACTTTTTTCACTAGACATCATAAGGACCAAATCTTATTAGTGCAAATATATGTAGATGACATTATATTTGGCTCTACAGATTCAAAACTATGCAAGAGGTTTTCTAACCTCATGCATTCCAAATTTGAAATGAGTAGCATGGGAGAGCTGTCCTACTTCCTTGGACTCCAAGTGAAGCAGCTCCCTGATGGCATCTTCATCTCTCAAGCAAAATATGTTAAAGAACTTCTAAAGAAGTTTGGGATGACTGATGCCTCAGCCAAGAAAACTCCCATGGCTACCACTGTTGTTGTGGACTCTGATGCACCAGGGAAACCTATGGATCAAAATCTTTATAGGGGCATTGTTGGGTCCCTATTATACCTCACAGCAAGTAGGCTAGATATTATGTTTGCCACATGTATTTGTGCTAGGTTCCAGGTGAACCCTATAGAATCTCATCTAATTTTATTAAAAAGGATTTTAAGATATATAAAGAGTTGTCTTAATCTAGGCCTATGGTATCCTGCTGAATTAGAATTTGAGTTAACTGGATACTCTGATGCTGATTTTGCTGGATGCAGGTAGATAGAAAAAGTACTTCAGGTACTTGCCAGTTCTTGGGTATGAGATTAGTATCATGGTTTTGTAAAAAGCAAACATCAGTGTCAACTTCAACTGCTGAAGCAGAATATATTGCAGCAGACAGCTGTTGTTCACAGATGCTTTGGATACAAAATCAGCTTCTAGATTATGGGTTTAATTTAAATAATTCAACACTACTTTGTGATAATACAAGTGCTATAGCCATAGCCCAGAATCCAGTTCACCATAGTAGTACAAAATATATTGATATAAGACATCATTTCATTAGAGAGTGTGTAGACAAAAAGAAAATCAATCTTGTCTATATTTACACTGATTTACAAAGGGCTGATATATTCACCAAACTTCTGGATGAGAGAAATCATATGTTCTTTGTAAATCAGCTTGGTATGATCAATGAAGAAGATTTTATTAGATTTCTATCTGCACTCGACGAATTTTCCAAAGTTCGTCGAACGGAGTTCAACGAACCAGGGAAGGTTTGCGAGATACTCGTCGAACGGAGTTCGCCGAATTCTCTGTGTGAAATAATTTTCGTCGCCCGGAGTGTAACATCCCATTTCCAACTAGACCCCTAGGAGTGGTTTTGTCCATGACTAGGTCATGACAAACCCTAGGAAGCCAGAAATGGGCCAAGAGATAGGAGACAAAGTGTTGAAAATCATCATGGTCTGCAAATAGTAGAACTCTGAACAATGGTTTAGGATGACCATGGGGCTACACCTTGACCCCAAGACCCTACCAAAACACCCCCTAATACCTCGGGAGGCCCATTAGAGCCATAAGGACCCACTGGGGTCAATCAAAGAGACTTAGTTGACCAAAGTCAACTCTAACCCTAAATGGGTCAAACTAGCCTACTTAGGGTCAATTAACCTACTCCTAGCCTAGAGGACCCCACCTATGCCCTCCTAACCATAAAGTGAAATCAAAGGGTCACTAAGGGCAAATTGGGGTCAGCCCTAGAGGCCAAGTTGACCCAAGTCAACTCAAGCCCCAAATCTGGTCAAAGTGCCCTTACTAAGGGTAGGTGACCTCTAAAGTGTAAGGTAACCCTACATAACCCCACATATGCCTTAGGGGAGGCCAATGGGTCACCAAGGACCCAATGGGATCAACCCAAATGATCAGATTGACCTAAGTCAACCCTAGCTTAAGCCAAGTCAAACTTAGCCCAAATGGGCTAACCCAAGCTCAAGCCATTTCTCCCTTAGGCTAACATCACTCTTCATAACCATTATGACTAAGTGGGATGCACATAGCCTATGGTGTTGACCAGTCAACATGGGTGACTACGAGAGAGAAGGGAGCTTCCCTTCATGTTAATGGTGGAGAGAGAAGATGGGGGAGAGGAAAGGAAGGGTGGGAGCCGGCTAAAGGAGGCCAACAGCCACTCTTAATGGCTGCAATCAACTCCTCTAGGGAAGATGAGTTGATCCCAGCTGTTTCCCAGCCACCAAGGGGTAGATTCAGCCCCCCCCCACCCCCACCCACCCACTCAACCCGAGCCACACCATTAATGGTGTTTGATGGGCATTGAAGAACCAGCCGCCCCTCCCCAATTGTCCATTTAAACATCATCAGTGGGCAGAGGGGAACATTTTTGAGCTTTTAACTGGAGGGAATAGGCCGTCCCACTATGTTGTTGCAGAAGCCGAGCGCCGCCGCCGTCGACAATGGCATCCCGCCGTTCCTCCCGCATTCAGGCCGCCAGAAAGGTCCTCCCCCTCTCCTTAACTCACGGGTAGATCGTGGGTTTCCTTAGGTTAAAGGTTCGGGCTCAATTGAGACCGATCCAAACCATGATTTTCATGGTTTTTCGGCAAAAAAAATTCCTACTAGAACCGCCGGAAAACACCCCTCTGGCGGCTGAGCCGCCGCCTGGCGACAGCCACCACCCCAACGGAGGTGGTGGTGGCAGTGGCCGGCCGGGGAAGGGGCTGGATCGCCGGCGACAGAGCTTAGAAGTGGCTCCAGGCGGGATGAATCTTGGCCGTCGGCTCAAGGAAGGAGATGAAGGGATTCCGTCTCATTTTGCTTCAAGATTCGTGCAGGCGTGAGATTAAACTATAGGAAATATTTTTATAATAATGAAATTTATGTCACAGTTTTTGATATTATTGGTTTTAAATTTTAAAAATACTTAGGCTCACCTGGTGGGAAAATCTTTAACATGAAAGTTGTAGCCCTTTGGCTCTACTTTATTTTAAAATTGGTTTGAACCAATTTGGGTACAAGGTTTGACCAGGGCACCCATTTTGATGGGACCTATACCTAGGGCTAGGCAGACATTGAACTGAGGGCCCACACTTCATCCTTGATCCAAATCACTTGAAATTTTGGCAGGGAGTCTAACTAGCTATACCTAGGGCATGCCCAAAACTCAGAATTTTTAGAGACACATTGCCTAAAGTTTTTTACTTTTATTTAATAATGTTAGGGTAATTTAATTAAGTGGTCAAATGACCTCCAAACCCTCCCAAATTTTGGAGAGTGGTCCCTGGCATCAAGACCTAGTTCGGTACAAAATTTTAACTCATTTTGACAGGGTTTGGCTAGGGAATCACCAAACCCTAGTTAGGCTTTAGGGTGGTATTCTTGATTAAAAGTGCACTATGGACTTAGGGTGGTCCCCTCCCCTCAACAAAGGCTGAGGTTTTGGACACTGACTTGGCATGACCAATGTCACCCTCTCAAGGAAAATGGGATGATCTAGGCTTGATTTACCCTAGGATTCAACCTCAAACCCTATGGAAGGACCTTTTGGGGTTGTGAAGGACATAGGGGCAAATGCCATTGTATGACCTTGGAAACTCAGTAGAATTGAAGGTAGTGTAATCTAAGTTCTCTGGTAGGAACCTTAGAGGACTTGGAGGAAGGTAGGCACCTCAAAACCCTACCCTAGTTTTAGGGTAGAAGCACAAATTTGAAGATGCAACCACTAAACCTAAACCAAAAGTTATGGAACTTGGGTAGAGTAGGGTTTAGGCCATCTAGAACCCCTGGTAATTTTACTAGAATTTTATGTCTTATATTTCTGGTACTGCATTTGTTAATTACCAAAAGGCCCAAAATGATGTTTTAATTAATTTTGGTTATTCTTTCCATTTTAATCAGATTGAACTTGGTTATAAAGTAATATAGACCTAAGTGAATATCCCTGAATTTTATTATAATTTTTACTTGATTATATTTAGTACTTCCTTCACAGGTTTTGGAAAGGGGCTTGGTAGAATAAAAATTAATTATTGATGATTTATCTGTTGAAAAATCATGAGACTTAGATTTTGATCATTTCAGGCCAAAATATACTTGTAGAAATGTATTCATAATTTTTAGGGAGCTGTTTATAGCACTTCCTTTACAAGTCCATAATTTTGAGACCTTGATATTTAATTAATTCAGAGAATGATTCTTTCAAAAAAATTATGAAACATTATCTAGAGGTTTTATGTGTCCTTATAATCATCTTGGAATTTTCTCTGAATTTTTGGAAGTATTATTGTTGTGCATCCCCTTAAAATGATTTATTATGGAATAAATTTGAAATAAAATTTAAGGGCTTAAACCTTGCTAAAAAATTGGGAGATTCTGGATTTTTAGATGATTATTCATTTTGCATTTAACATAAATTTAGTGGAATTTTATCTTGTCTAAAACTTGTACTTCATGTTCAAACTTGGAACTTTTGGTTATTAGAATAAATAAATAAATTATCGGTTAAATTATGAAAATTAGGAAATTATGGATTTAGGCTGAAAATGCCAGTATAGCCCTCCAATAATTATTATATGAGTACTGGATGATCATTTGGCATACTTCCCATTTTACGGGTCATATAGTTTAAGTGATCTACATTTAGTAAAACTGCAGGAAATAAATTGGAATATGAATTAGATCACATGAGTTGGGTTTTGTTGGTTTGCTGGAAGGGATAAATAGAATTAGGAGCATCATTGGAAGATAAAATGAGTAGAGTGTTGTTTTGGCTAGGGTTTAGAGGCGCTCAGGTTCGACGAAAGATCGTCCTCCCCGAGGTGAAGTGGAGTCAAATCACCCTAGGATCAGCCTATCGTAATATGAGAAAGTAATGTGTAAGGGAATCAACCAATAATAATAATAAGTACCTTGCGAAAGGGAACGCTAGGCGTAATCCCAACATAGTTCCTAGTGCCCCTTGAGAGCCCGTCACAGGGAATACCGGGGGCAGTCCTGGGTTAACGTAAACTGTATTAACAAGCTGAAAAGAGTAACTTAGCAATTAGAGTTGCACATTTCACGAACACAGGTAGCACAGGAAGATAGCTGGGAGCTTCGGCTCGGATGGTTAAAAGACGGACTTTGGGTATGGGGAGCTTCGGCTCGATTGTTGGAGACGGACGTTTTGGTCCGGGGAGCTTCGGCTCGGTTTTTTGTTGATTACGCTAAATTTGCATGTGCATAAAAGGAAAGAAAAATTAAGGTGGTGGGTCTTCGGTATCGGAGGGTCGATGCACCGACGCCAATACGTTGACTCGGCAAGTGTGGTTAGCACTTCGCCAACAGAAGTCCGGTGCGCCAGCCGGCAAGAGTATGCAGGAGTCCGCTTTGTGCACCAAGCATTGAGGCATACAATAGGTCTGACCGGTAGTGCTTTACTGGTTTAGAGATGGGCGAGGCCCAACCCACCGCTTCCGTCTGCCACTACGGAGGTATCCTGGGAGGTTACGACTCCAGAAAGGGGGAACTAAAGGTCTGTGTGCACAGAGTCGGGTGTGTGTGTTGCACTTGCATGTTCCATCATACCCACTTGCATGTCATAGCATAATCGATTCATTCAACCCTGACACCTAAAGTATAATTGGAATGGGATGCTTATACTTTAGGCCCTGCTAAACGACCCCTTGGTCTATAAGCTTGTGTGCGCAAGTTTATAAATTAAGGTCAATTTTGATATTTATATTTACTGCTGTTTGATAACCGACACCCCAACGTATAAATTGGTATGAGACTCTTTATACGGTGGGAGTCTTGCAGAAGACCCCTTGGATTATGTGTTCTCACATAAGTGAAGGTTACTTTTCATATTTCATCTTTTTGTCAATATCTATATAGAATTGCTAGTGTAGGTCCGCTGTCATCTGTTTTTGATTATTCTCCACCTTCAAGCCCTCCCCTTTCTTCCTCTCCGCTCGGTGCCTAGGAGTCATAGGGGAAGGGGTGGGGGATGATAGGACTTAGTCTTTTAGACTAACGGTTTTCGAACTGCATCATTTAGGGGATCGAGGAGCTCAGCATAGAGGAGCAGCCCCAGAGACCGGTGCGCTTGGAGGTGGGGCAGTCTAGCTCCGGAGTTCATACAGCCGGGACCGTGAGTCTCGACCTTGAGTAGTTTTTCTGCTTTTACTTCTACATGAGTGATTTGTAGTGAGGATATGATGTACCAGGCATAAGCCCGTAGTTTAGCACTATGATATGTGATTTTCTGTGAACTGCTAGTTTGCATTTACTTTATTTTGCTACTTTTCTGTGATCGAATTTGGCCGGCAGAAACAGCACTTTGTGGTGAGGACCCCTTCAGGGCGTGAAGGAGTCACCGCAAAACGGCAGTTCTGGGCCTAAGACCCCGGTGTTCAGAAAGAAAAAAAAGGGGTCTTACACGGAGATCGACGAACTTACTTCAGAAGATATTCGTTGACCGGCGTTCGACGAATTGTCTTCAAGTCTTCTGGGTGAGATCGACGAATTATTTATTACTAAATCATTTCGTCGAACTTAGTTCGAAGAACTATTTTTGTTTTCGTGGAGCGGAGTTTGTCGATTCATATTCTGGAAAACCCTATATCTAGGTTTTCTTCGACCCCTGTCCCGCGCTTTCTATTCCCTTGCACTTGATCGCTGTTTCTCTCTTTTGCAGGTGATTTCATGGCGATTCCAGCGGGAGCTTTGGCTGCGATGAAGTTCGATACTGCATTTGATGTGGATTTTGACTCATTTCAACATTCAGATCCCATATTTTTGTATATTCTGGAACTTCTTGAAGATCAACAACTTAAACCCCTGATGACTAGACGGATCAAGCTGCACAGCACCGAAATCAGGGAATGGGTCTACACTCTATCGCAAACATAAGAGAATATCATGACGGGCACCATCGCGGGTAACTCCATCTCCTTAACTCCTGCCATCTTAACTGAAATCTTTGGATTAAGAAATGGAGAAGAGGAACTCGAGATTGAAGTAGAGGAATCAGATATGATGCTAAACCTCATGGAGTATACTGGAGATAATCCTAACAAGGTTTTGAAGAAACACCTGTCTGCCCCCTATAAGTTTTTAGCAGACTTAGTTGGCAAAGTATTACTTGGGAAACACACTGCCCATGATTATATCACCAAACAACAGTTTCTGGCTATGTGTGCCATTATAAAAACGAAACCCATAAATTGGGCACAATTTTTGTTTGATCTGATAAAGAAGAAAAACACCAAGAAGCAAGTTTGTTTTGGAAGAATACTAGGAATATTTCTACAAGAAAAGGCTGCAGAATCACTGGTCTCCCAGACCATCTTTATCAATGCCAGTAAAAGGCTCACATGTGCCTTATTTGGCAGGTGGGAGAGGACCATCACTAAGCCCTCTAAGGCTTCCACCTCTTCCATCACAGCTTCTGAAGGCACAAGGGTTGTTAAGGCCACTCCCCACCCTGCTGAAGCGAGCATTCCCTACCCATATTCTCTTCTAGCCCTTCTTTCAACACTACCCCCTTCATCTCAACATGCTTCATCTTTACCAGTTGACATCCCCTCTTCCCCTCTTCAAGAACATCACCCAACCACACCTCCTGATTCCCCTCATGATACATACATTCCCCCACCACCTCAATCCCCTCTTCCCCCACATATTTCCTCCATACCATATTATCATCTCTCACCAGACATAATCCTGAATGATGCCACCTATCCATCCCTATCATCATCCATCATCCCTCCAAGTGTTCCAATACCTGCTAATCCACTTTCTACCCCTACCAGAGTTGCCACTTCCACACCTTCTGCACCAACCTCTCCCACTATATCATTGGATCCCTTTACCATATCATCTATCATCTCCATCATCACTCCCCTTCTTAAATCCCTTATCGCAGAGGCTATTACACCTCTTGCTACCACCATCTCATCTTTATCTGCCCAACTATCTGCTCTTACTGCTGCCACATCTTCAGCTAGGGGCCTGGCCTCAGCTCCCACTGACACCAGGTAGGGGGAGATGCCTGATGATGAAGCAGCAACTTCAGCTTCAAAGTCTTCAGCTCCAGCTCTGGTAGATGCTCCAGCTTCACCAGCAGTATTTACAGAATGTATATATAAAGATTTGAGCGATTTTATTGATACTGATATGGATATTGTTGAGACTTTTGGTGATTTCATTCTTAATCCCACAGTTAACTTAGAAGATTTGCTGAAAACTTTTGATACTGTACATATGCCTCTTCTTCCAGCAAAATTCACTAAGCCACATTTGGCTATTGTTCCTTATACATCTCCTGTCAGTCCATCAGTTGCTAAGCAACTTTGGGACAGCTTTGTAATTCCAGACTCTGCAGTCATTCCATCCCCTCCAGAATCTATCTCAGCACCAACCTTTGTGATGGATGACTCTCCCATGCCAGATCTAGATGCATTGATCTTGGCTGACATTGCAGAAGAAAATAAGGCAGCAGCTGAAAGCACTATCCCAGTTACTTCTGAATCTTGTATAACTTCTTCTCCAACTCCTGCTGAAACTCCAACCTTTGAACCTTTTGCTCCTGCTACAGAAAAGACTGTTACTTATGCTAAAGCCTTGAAAGCATTGGATGCTATATATGATAACCCTCAGGGTTCTGCCAGTGATGATGATGATGAAGATGAGGATGAAGATTCAGATAAGGGGGATACAAAGAAGAAGAGGAAACAAGTATCCAAGAAAAGAAAAGCTCCTCCTCCTGCTCCTAAGCCTAATCCAGCGCATGACAGTCCCTATTACATTCTGCAAAAGATAACACCATACAAAGGGATGCCAGCTTGGATGTAGCTGTCCAAGAATGAACAAAAGGAGAGGAAGAGAAGCAGAAGATACTCTCCTCCTCCAGTTCAGAGATATAGAAAAGATCCACCACCTCCTCCTCCTCCAGCTGGTGCTTCTGGCTCCAGTTCTCAGAGATCTGCCCCTATTCAAACTTATCAGAGACATCAAGGGAGATCTTCTGGAAGCAGTCAGTAAAGACATCGCTCTTCAGGAAGTCAACAGCAGCAACATCAACAACAGCAACATCAGCAATAGCAGCAAGCTCTCTCTGCAGATCAGAAAGCTGATAGTCCCAACAGGCCATACTCACCTCCTGTTCCTTTTGAAGATCCAGAAACAGACAACACAGCTAGAATGGCCAGGTTCTAGGAACTTATTAGTCTCTCTATGATCAACAAAGCAAGAGCTGAAGGTAAGGATATCTCAGGATACTCCACTATGTCTAAGTACAGAAAAGAAGAACTCAAGAGATATAATAAGGCAAACAAATTCTTCAATGTTGATGACTACATGAAGCTGCACCCAGAAGCAGTTGTCCCCGGGGCTACATCTTTGAAGATTATAGGAGCTGCTGACATGACAATGTCCATGGTGGAAGCTTCAGATCATAAGAGAGAGATTCTGTTTACTAAGCCAGGAGAAAAGACTAAAGAAGACAAGCCCATAGATAAGAAACAGAAGAAATAATCTTTACATTGCTTCAAATTTTTTCCTTTCTCTGCATTAGCTTTAAAACTGATTTGTCTATTTAAAACAAAGCTCATGTACATATATATCTGATGCATGTGTTAGTAATCTCTGCCAGATATACCTTTTTCCTGCTTTGTTTATTCTTATGTTTTTGTTTTGAGTCTATTAGTGACCTCACCCAAATAGGGGGAGATTGTTGGCTCACTAGTTGATTTGGGCTAGGTTCACTACCTTAGGATGATTTGACCCAACATGTATAGGCAGGGTCATAGTTGTGTCCTAGAGTCTAGGCTAAGAGTCAACATCACATGGATCTACCTACAATAACTTGTCAGAGACTCAGGCAGTTGTGTCGACACACAGAAAGGCTGTGTCGACACCCAGAGGATTTGTGTCGACACAACAAACTATCAGTCAACACAGATAATATTAGTCGACACTAGCTCAGTCGACACAAGAAGGATTTGTGTCGACATAGTTCACAGAAGCTATTTCAGAAGGACAAGTAAAATTCTCAGGTCGATGAATGAAGTCTTCAACTCGACGATCTTGAGACATTTCTCTGAGCTGAGCTCGACGATCTTCGTTCTCTGGTCGACAAAATCTGGGATATTTCTTCAATTATCTAAAGTCAGGATAACTCCAAATTATTCTAAGTCCAGCTTCAAACTTTGTTCGACGAACTGGATCCTGAGCTCGATGAACTTGGACCTCAACTTCACAAGAACCTACAGTTAGAAGTTCTCAGGTCGACGAACGTTGTTCATTGGTCGACGAATTCTGGATCTCTTACTTCAACAACTATATTCATGAATTATTCTAAGTACAGAATAGTTGCTGAACTCCAGTCGACGAAGTTACAAACTCAGCTCGACGAACTTCAAACAGAAAAGGCAAAGGTTCTAAATCATGCAGTTCTGTTATCAGCTCGACGATCTTGGAACTCAGCTCGACGAACAAGAAACCATCTAGTCGACGAATACAACATCTCAGCTCTACGAACTGGTAATTAAGTTCGACGATTCTGCCAACTGTACGATGATTCCAAACTTAGCCATTTCCAGCACTCTGTCCTCACTCAAATGTGATAATTCCTGGAAAATTAATGCTCTAACATTCTCTGAATGTATCCGTTAGAGGGAGAATTAATTACGGTCTTCCTCAGGATTATTACTTGCCGATTTTCCACAAGACAGTTGGGAAATTAATCAATGTTGATTATTCTCCAGGCCGTCAGCATTAATGACTGAGGCATTCAAAATTTTTAAAGGCAGAGAAGAAGAAACACACAGATACATATACAAAAACAAAGCGACAGAACAGACATTAATTAGCAACTTACAGTGACAAGCAGAGATCATTATTCAGTAGAAGAAGAACAATCATACGATAACAAGAATCTTCTTCTTCCTTATACTCTCCAGGACTTTCAAGGACAACTACTATCAAATCAGTCAAGAAGTTCCTGCATCTCTGCTAGTCAAGAACTCGGCTTGAAGGTCTATCACCCTGCAGCGAAGCTCCAGATCTTCCCTGAACCATTCTACATCTCAGGGGGAGATGTTTGCTAACATCAGTCCACATAAGTCTTCTCTCTGATTGTAGACAGAGAAGACATAATCAACTCTCCCACCCCCACCTCTATAAAGGGTTGTCATCTCCCTTCAAAAGTGATTTCTGGTTGCAAGTCTCCTGATCAAAAGACTTGAGTTGGTTTTTGGGGACCTGATCAAAACCCATTGGTGTCAGGCACCTGATCAACAACCTGAGTGGATTCCTACCAGGGTGGTAGAAGAGTGGATTACCCAGATTTGGGGAACCACTATAAATTTGTTGTGTCGTCTGGTTGCCTATTTTCTTGTTGTTCTTGCTGTGCTTGTGAATTAGGTTTACTATCTGCTACCATTTCATCTTTTCCTGCACTAGAACTTAATATTTTTTTAAGTATACACTATTCACCTCCCCTCTAGAGTATTCTAGATCTAACTCTAACTTTCAGCATTAATTTGGGCTTATACTTTGATGAAGTATTGAAAAAAAAACATTAAAACTTTGAAAAATAGAAAGAGAATGACATTAGTAATTCCATCAAGCACTTGAAAGGAAAGCTACACTTTAAAGGAAAACTTTAATTTAGTAATTCCATCAAACACTTGAAAGACATGAATTTTAATTTGATAAACGAACTCCATAGCTAAGCATGCAACAAACCAATTGAAAAATTAAATCTAAGCATTATTTGACATATTTCTAATAGCCGAGGCAAAGCATAACTAAAGGCTAAAATCCCCCTCAAATGGAACATCAGTGTATTGAAGTATTTTTAATTATCAGCATGATTTATTTGTAATCCAGAAACACAAACTGCAGGAAGATTCAATTTCCCTCTTCGTTGAAAACAAAAACATCACAGTAGATCAGAATTTTTAAAAGCTGAAAAATAAATTGAAAAATGAATTAGGAAGGATGAAAGAAAATCAAAAAATTTCAGCCCTCTCTGGCATTAACACAAACTATAGGAAGATAAACATTTTTTTCAGTAGAAAAGAGGAAGGATGTAGGTCTTTTGAAAGGGATTTCAACCCGTGCATTGCCCTATCTTCCTTCCATCACTGGTGAAAAACAGATCTTGCACCTGTTTAGGAAGAGAATAGGTCGAAAGGAGGAGCTAATGTCGCCGACAACCACACTCCGCAGAAGGTGTCGCCACCAGCTGCACTCCGTAGAAGGGCTTGGAGATCGAGAAGTAGGGCTCCAACAGGGCTTGGATCGACGATGTTAGGGATGGATTGAGATGCAGGACTCCAGCAGAGCTTCACCGGCTTCGAGATCGAGAAATGCAGGCCTCCAGTAGAGCTTCATCGGCTTGGAGATGCAGAATGGGATGCAGCGCGATGAATGGGATGCGTCGTGATGAATGGGAAGCGGCGGGATAAATCTAGGGCATCGACTGAATAGCGCCAGGTTAAAATAAGGGCCGGATTAATTTTATTTCATTTTTAATGAATTTGGCCACGTTTTTGATTAAAAGCGCCGCCAAAAGGCAACATTAACATATAACTACAACAACATTTTTAGAAACGCCGCAAAAAATGTGGCCATAGAGTTAAAATGTTGTAGTGGCTCCAGGATCCTGTAGGGCTCCATATTCCTCGGACTAAGCTTCTACTGCCCGCATACCCGCGAGGCTCCATGCATAAGACGTATCTTCACGAACCCACGGTCTCCACCCGGAAACTCTACTTGACAATGCCGAACATCGTAATACTTGGCCGGTCTTCTTTGGGCCTCCAACATTCTTTCTCGAATCAGTCACACTTGAGTATCTGTATCCTCCATAAATTCCGAGCCGAGTGCCTTTGGATCCTCATCCTAGATCCAATACAGTGGAGTCCTGCACCTCCATCCGTATAATGCCTCATGAGGGTCATGCCTATGCTGGACTGGCGATTGTTGTTATAAGAGAGCTCGATCAACGGCAACAGTCTCTCCCATGGCTCCCCACGGTCCAGAATGCATAAGCGTAAAAGATCATCCAGTGTCCGGATGGTACGCTTCTTCTGCCTGTCCATCTGGGGGTGGCAAGATGTGATGAATTTTGACCGAGAGCCCAGATAATCCTGGACTAGTCTTCACTCCCCGGACGTAAACCGTCCATCTTGATCCGACACGATCGTCTTGAGCACACCATGTTAATGGGCAACTACTCACAAATCTCATGAAACACCAACAAGAGGTTTCTTCCGGATCGGGGTGACCCCAGCTACCTCGGTCAATCTATCCTCAATGTTCCAGTTATAATTGTGCCTAGAGTGGGGATGTGGTAACCTGTGTATGAAATCCATAATTATATTCTCGAACTTCCACTCTAACTCGGGCAGTGACTGCAGTAGTTTCCCCAAAAACCCTTGCACTGACCTTCACCAGCCGTCAAACTCCACTGTGCGTCACAAAATTCATGATGTCTTTCTTTATTCCGGGGAAATACATGCTCTGATAAACACAATTTTCTTCCGGTAAATTGAGTTCTCGTTTGTAAGTATAGATGACAACTTTATAACCTTCCTCCATACGATCAGGTTCTTGTTCATTTGAGTACGCCTGAGTAATCGATCAACTTAACTTTACGATTTATCGAACTCTTATCATTTAATGGATCTGCTCACATCGTCATGCGTCCTATCATTCTCAAAATTTAAGAGGGTGTATTCATGAATCTTTGGAGATTATCATTAATACCAATTAATTTTTGTGCCATTTTGTCGTAGTTACACTTGATAATCCAAAATCCATTTTTCAAAGTCACGAATCTTGCTAACTGTGATTATGTCATCAAACGTATATATTCTCGTCCTTGATGCTATCTGAATCAAGTCTGCAGAGTCATACCTAAGGTATATGTCTTTGATATATTGTCTGCTAATTTCTTTCAAATTTCCTAGTATTATCATACTTCCGATGTTACAACATAATGATTTAGTCTTATCTTCCCAAATATCTTGAATCTTACTACCTGTCATCAAATTCACATGGTATCTTGCAAAGGTTAAGTCTCATAATTACTCTTACTTATTAGCATGACATTGCCCTATCCCAAGAAATTCCAAATATAATTCTAACTTGTAGGACGTAATTACTCTTCCTTATGATGGTTGTCTCAACGTAATCGTGTCATCGGTATGAGGGTTGAGTTTATGAGTCTCCTACTATTCCGCTAATGGATTATAGGCATCAGTTCTCCTTAAGGCGATCGTATCAATTTGGGTAACAAGCGATAGTACTACTTGATAATTAAAGTAGGTATATCAGAGTTTAAGCTTTAAGCAGCTTTTCTCGCGTTAGACTCTTCCTCTAGTCATTTCGGGGATCCACGTAGCTTCACCGAATTTATACCTAAGGTCACTTTTGACCAGTATACACTAAGAATCGTCTTGGTAAGTCGATTTTCATAGTTGGGTTGGCCTACTCATTGATTTAAGGACTATATATTATGATCTTTACACATGTGCACACCACAGCTTTCGCTACTTAGTTTGTCCTCAAACTAATGCTCGCGCGGGGTGAACCAGTGTTGTGGACTTCTTTATGATCGAGGTTCGCTCTGATACCAGTTTGTAATACCCCTTTTTTTGTTACACTACCGGGTCTTATGCCCAGAACCGCCACGTTACGGTGACTCCAACTACCAAGTTAGACGCCACCGCGTGGCGCCGATCCTGCCAGCTAAAACGATCACATCACAGTGTATCAACAAAAGAGAAGTAAGTAATACAAGTCCACAGATCACAGCTCACTATTAATATATATATAAAAAACAATAGTCCACAATGAGTACAAAGAATGAAAGAGAGTAAAAAAGAAATATGGGCTTAAGCCCGGTACATATCTAATACAAATGATCTCTCTCACACAACTCACAACATCTAAGCGGAAGCAAACTGAAATCCATCCTCTACCTATCGCCGTATAGTAGTGGTAGAGTGCAGCAACTGCCCCTCAAGTCCTGCCATCCTCCTGCGACTGGCGCATTGCCTAGAATTCCTAAAATGATGTGGTCCACCGACCGTTAGTCAAAATACTAAGCCACTATCACCCTCGCCTCACCCCCGCGACTCCTAGGCACTGTGAGGGGAGGAGGAAAGCGGAGGACAACAAAGCAGAGTGGAACAAGTAGGTGATAACTAACCTAACAGGTGTATGTGTTGGATCCATAGTTGGATTTGGGCTAGGTTCACTAATTAGGATGTTTGACCCACCTTGTATAGCCAGGGTCATGTCTTTATGTCTTAGAGTTTAGGCTAAGTCATTAGATTCAACCTTGATGGACCAGCCAACAAAAGACCTAAGAAGACTCAAGACTTAAAAGAAAATCAGTTCAGAAAGTTAGTTCGAATATCGTCGAGCTCAGCTCAGAGAATAATCTCTGAGTTCATCGAGCTGAGTTCGACGAACGTCAAACTAACTTTCTGAACTGATTTTCTTCTAAGTCTTGAGTCTTCTTAGGTCTTCTGCTGGCTGGTCCATCAAGGTTGAATCTAAGGACTTAGCCTAAACTCTAATACACAAATACATGACCCTGGCTATACAAGGTGGGTCAAACATCCTAATTAGTGAACCTAGCCCAAATCCAACTAGGGATCCAACAATCTCCCCATATTTGGGTGAGGTCACTAATACAAATAGAAACATTCACAAAGCAGAAAAGATATATCTAGCAGAAAAATTAAAACATTCAACAGATATTTACAAAGTAGCTTTGTGAAATAACAATAAGAGTTCAGATAATATAAAAAATTAAGCAGAATGTTCAATTCTTTTTCTTCGGCTTTTCCTTTTCCTTGTTTCCTTTATTAGAACTTCTAGAAGGGTGTCTGAATATGATTTCTCTGTTTGGGTTGCCAGCTTCTCTCTTTGACATTATCATATCAGCAGCACCACTTATATTGAGAGAAGTGGCTCTAGGTACTACAGCCTTTGGATTTAATTGCATATAATCATCTACATTAAAGAACTTATTTGCTTTCTCATACCTTTTCAATTCTTCTTTTCTGTATGATGACATGGTAGAGTATTAAGTAGGATCCTTTCCTTCAGCTTTGGCTTTGTTTATCATTGATAATCCAACCAATTCCTAGAACCTTGTAATTCTAGCAGTAGTAGTTGTTTCAGGATCCTCAAATGGAATAGGAGGAGACTCTGGCTTCTTAGGACTATCAGCTTTAACTGGTTCAGGAATTACTGTTGTTGTTGCTGAGGATATTGCTGTTGTTGTTGATGTTGATGCCTGCTGGAAGGATACCTCTACTAGCTGCTTCCATGAGATTTAGAGGATCTATCAGGTTGCCTTTGATAGGTTTGAGCATAAGAGGTAGACCTCTGAGAAGTAAGTCATGAAGCACCAGCAGCAGGTGGAGGAGGAGGTGGTGGGTCTTTCCTGTATCTTTGAGAAGGTGGAGGAGGAGAGTATCTCCTGCTTTTCTTCTTGGCTTTCTGCTCATTCTTTGATAGCCACATCCAAGCTAGCATAGCCTTGTAAGGAGTGGTATTTTGTAGAATATAATATGGGGTATCATGAGTGGGATTAGGTTTTGGTGCAGCTTGAGGAACAACCTTTCTTTTCTTAGAAACTTTCTTCTTATTCTTTGGCTCATCATCAGAATCATCTTCCTCATCTTCATCATCAGAAGTTCCCTGAGGATTATCATATAAGGCATCAATTTCCTTTAGAGCTTCTGCAGATATCAACAACTTTTCAGCCTGAGGAGGAGCTGGAGGTAGAACAACTGATTCAGTAACTTTTTCAGCAACTAATACATTCTCTTGTTCTATATATGCCATCATGATCTCATCCAGATCTGGCATGAGACTATCATCCATCTTGTATGTTGGAGGAGAGATGGCTTTGAGAGGGGATGATACAATGAAAGAATCTGCTCTTGGTGGATATGGAACAACTGGAGCCTCTATACTTGCAAAACTGGCCTTGAGTTGCATGACAACTTTGGGGCTTACTGGAGAAGTGTAAGGAACTATAGCCTTAGAAGGCTTTAGGCTGTTTTATGGAAGAAAGTTCAAATGAACTGTATCAAAAGTATTTAACAAAATCAAAATATTTACTGTGGGATTGATAATATAATCACCAACAGTGTTTATTCCAGCTATAGTTGTCTCATCCATATCTATATCAGAATCAATTAAATCAGCAGGGATAACTATGTATGTTGCTGCTTCTGCTGCTGCTTCTGCTACAGTTTTTGCTGCTGCTTCTGCTGGAGCTGGAGCTACTTCTTCATGGAGTATCTCCCCCTGCCTGGTTTCAGTAGCCACTGGAGCCAGACCCCTGACCGAAGGAGGGACAGAGAAGGTAGAGAGTTGGGCAACAAGGGATGAGATGGAAGTAACAAGAGGGGAAATAGCCTCTGCTATCAGGTTTTTGATGAGTGGAGTGAGAATTGCCTGAAGAGGTTGAATGGAAGGGGGGGGTCCAATTGTATGAACTCAAAAGGTGTCTGAGTTGATACAGAAGGATGGATGGGAGATGATGGTGTAGGAGAAGTTAGAGAATCTGGCATTGGCTCATCTTCATGTGATGGAGTATGATGGGGGGGGGATGATAGTAGGTCAAAAGAAGGTAGTGATAGAAGGTTGGAAAGGGGGATGTTATCTAGATGTTGTGGTAGAGGAGATGAGGGTGGTGTACCATGTTTTGATGGAGTTGGTGTACCATATTGTGATGGAGTTGGTGTACCATGTTGTGATGGAGTTGGTGTACCATGTTGTGATGGAGTATGTATTGGAGAGTGAATATGAGTTTGTGGATGATGCACTGGTGATGATGGAGGTGTTGAAGTATGGACTGTGGTATTAACTGGTGAAGAGAGATGAATTGGGGAAGCTGGAGGTGGTGGAGGTGGAGGTGGAACATCTTCAGCAGGGTGGGGAGTGGCGAGAGCAGCCCTTGTACTCTCAAAAGATCTAGAGGAAGAGGAGGGAGCCTTGGATGGATTGGTGATATTCCTCTCCCACCTGCCAAAGAGGGCACAAGTAATCCTCTTGGAGGCATTAATGAATATGGTCGGTGTGACCAGGGATTCAGGAACCTTGGCTTGAAGGAAGATTCCCAGAATCCTTCCAAAGCACACCTCTTTCTTGGTGTTCTTCTTTCTAATCATCTCAAACATTATTCTAGCCCAGTTCATAGGCTTCTTGTTTACAACAACACACATCACAAGGAATTAATGCCTAGTGATGTAGTCATAAGTTGTGTGCTTGGCCAGCAGTACCTTCCCGACAACATCTGCTAGAAACTTGTAGTCAGCAGATAGATGTTTCTTCAGCAGTTTGTTGGGTGAGTCTCCAGAATAACCCATTTTAATCAACATTGCATCAAATTCAGCACTATCAATCTCTAATTCTTCTTCACCATTAACTAACCCGAAAATGTCTGTTAAGACGACGAGGGTAAGAGATATCACGTTACCCGATATGGTGCCCATCATGGTATCGTCATATGGGGAGGAGGAGGTGTAAACTCATTCTCTTATTTCCATCCCAGCTATCTTCATCCTTGTGGTCATCAGATTCTTTAGCTATTGATCTTCAAATAATTTCAGAATCTTCAGGAAGATTGGGTCAGAATGTTGGAATGACTCGAAGTTGATATCAAAACCCATATCAAATTTCATTCCTCCAAGAACGCCTGTCGGAATCGCTATGAGTTCGCCTGCAACAAAAACAAAGAGATCAAGTGCAAGAGAACTGAAAGCACGAGACGGAGGTCGAATAAAACCTAGATATAAGGTTTTAAAGAATATGAATAGACAAACTCCGTTATGCGAAAAAGAAAAAATTCTTTGATCTGAGGTCGACGAAATATTTTATAGTCAAAAGAATTCGTCGATCTCAGTCAGAAGATATGAAAATATTTCGTCGAGCTCCGTTCTATGAAAGTTTCCCGAAGCAAATTCGTCGATCTTCGGTTGATGAAAATAACTTCACTCATAGAGAATTTGTCGATCTTCGTTCGATGAAGTTCGAAAAATTCGTCGAACATAGACATAAATCAAATTAAGGCTTCTTCATTTATCATACCAAGCTGATTTATGAAGAATAGATGATTCCGCTCATCCAAAAGTTTGGTGAAGATATCTTCCCTTTGTAAATCAGTGTAGATATAGACAAGATTGATTTTATTTTTGTCTACACACTCTCTAATGAAATGATGTCTAATGTCTATATGTTTAGTCCTACTGTGATGGACTAGATTTTGTGCTATGGATATAACACTTGTGTTATCACAAAGTAGAGTTGAATTATTTAAGTTGAACCCATAGTCTATAAGTTGGTTCTGAATCCACAGCATCTAGGAACAACAACTGCCAGCTGTTATATATTTTGCTTCAGCAGTGATGTAGACACAGATGACTGCTTCTTGCTAAACCAAGAGACTAATCTCATACCAATTAACTGACATGTTCCTGAGGTACTTTTTCTATCTACTCTGCATTCAACAAATTCAGCATCTGAGTATCCAGTTAACTCAAACTCTGACTCAGTGGGATACCAAAGTCCTACACTAGGACAACTCTTTATATGTCTCAAAAGCCTTTTTAAAAAAATTAGGTGAGATTCTTTAGGGTTCACTTGGAACCTAGCACAAAGACATGTAGCAAATATTATGTCAGGTCTGCTTGTTGTAAGGTATAGTAGGGACCCAACAATGCCCCTATATAATTTCTGATCAACAAGTTTTCCATGTTCATCAGAGTATATTGCAACATTAGTGGTCATGGGTGTTTTCTATGCTGAGGCATCAGCCATCCCAAACTTTTTGGGAAGCTCCTTAGCATACTTAACCTGAGATATGAAGATGCCATCAGGTAGCTGCTTCACTTGGAGACCAAGAAAGTAGGAGAGCTCACCCATGCTACTCATTTCAAACTTTGAATGCATGAGTTCAGAGAACCTCTTGCATAGTTTGGAATCTGTAGACCCAAATATAATATCATCTACATAAATTTGTACTAACAAAATTTGATTATTATGGTGCCTAGTGAATAATGTCCTATCTACAATGCCTCTAGAAAACTTATGCTCTATAAGAAAGCCAGCTAAGGTTTCATACCAATCTCTTGGAGCTTGATTTAGACCATAAAGAGCTTTATGCAATCTAAAGACATATGAGGGATGAGTTGGAGAGATAAAACTTGGAGGTTGTTCAACATAAACCTCATCTTTAAGTTCTCCATTCAAAAAGGCACTCTTGACATCCATTTGATAGACTTTGAATTTCTTGTAGGCAGCATATGCAAGAAAAATCCTGATTGCTTCCAACCTTGCAACAGGTGCAAAAGTCTGGTCATAATCAATCCCTTCTTTTTGCCTGTAACCTTGAGCAACAAGCCTTGCTTTATTCCTTATGATAACACCTTGGACATCCAACTTGTTTCTATATACCAAATCAGTTCAGAAAGTTAGTTCGACATTCGTCGAACTCAGCTCGATGAACTCAGAGATTATTCTCTGAGCTGAGCTCGACGATATTCGAACTCAGGTCGACGAAATTCTGGAAGCTCAACTTCAACACAATATGTCCAGAATACTTTCTCTGAACTCAGGTTGACGAAGTTAGAATCTCAGCTCGACGAACTCAGACTACAGATTTGGCAAGTCATTCTCAGTACGCAGTTCGCAGAGCTCAGGTCGACGAACTGGAATTCTCAGGTCGACGAACTTTGATCTCAGGTCGATGAAATCTGTCCTCTGGTCAATAATTTCTGTGCATTTCCAGACTTAGTATTTTCCTCAATTTCTGTCTTTATTCCATATTATTTAGCAGTATTGTTCGGATTAATTAATGCATATATTCTCTGAATATAGCCGTTAGTGGCAGCATTGATTATGGTCTTCATCAGGATAATTACTTGCTTGTTTTATTAGGGACAGTTGGGGAAATTCATTTATGACAGACATTCCAGCCGTATTTCATTCTCTCCAGGCAATCAACAATTAATGCTAGAATTCAAAATTCAAATAAGAGATTGACTGAAAAAGATAAAAGAGATTCCTTTCTTTAGTCAAAAAAAAACAAGACAGAAGATAGAACACAGGGAACACAGAGAATAACAGAGAAGAACATTCAGAGCACAAAACACAGATCCTGATTATTCTGAAGTTTATTCTGTGTGCTGAAACATTTTTTGTCCTGGTATCTGAAGAAGAACATTCATCACAAATCAAGAGTCTTCTTCAGAAGTCTTGAATCCTCAGAGACAACCATTCTACATCAGTCTATTGGATTCCTGAACATTGACAGAACAGGCTGAAGACCTACACCCTGAAGCAAAGCTCCAATCTTCCTGAACAATTCAATATCTCAGGGGCAGCTTTGACAACATCAAGATCCACTAGTCTTCTCAGTTGTTTTGAGAAAGAGAAGACACCATAAATCTCTCACCCCCTCTCTGTACAAAGGGTTCTTTAACTCCCTTCAAAAGTTATTCCTTGGTTGCAAGTCTCCTGATCAAAAGACTTGAGTTGGTTTTTGAGTACCTGATCAAAAGCTCAAAGGTGGCAGTCACCTGATCAAAACCTGTAGTGGATTCCTACCAAGGTGGTAGAAGAGTGGATATACCCAGGTTGGGGAACCACTATAAAATTCTTGTATCGTCTGGTTGCTCATTTTCTCTATTGTTCTTATTGTGGCTATGATAAATAGAATATCTTAGGCTGTTGTTCTTTTCTTTATATATTATTGGTATCACTTATTTTCACTCTGATATAAAAACTTAAAACAACCAAAATTTTAAATTACTCTATTCACCCCCCTCTAGAGTAAATCAGGTCTAACCCCTCCTTTCAGTATGTACAAAAGAACAATAGCAACGAAGCAGTAATGTAAACAAAGTAAAGTACAGAGCATTAAAAATAGTAAAGTAAACAAGCCATATTAAAATTAACTTTAATTTATAAGAATGCCCACACAAACTTATATATTAAGGGGTCGTTTTGCAAGGCCTATCGTATAAAAAGTCTCATACCAATTTATACGATAGGGGTAGTGGTTTAAATGCACTGATTACATGATATGCTATATTATGCTGGTTTAATGCTATGTTCATACAAGTGCAACACACAAACCTGACTCTATGCGCACAGACCTTTAGTTCCCCAGTTTTGGAAGCTAGCTTCACTCCCAGGAGCCTTCGTAGTGGACAACGGAGACAGTGGGGTGGGTCACCCCACTCCTAGGCGGGTATCCGCACTACCAGGCCTAGCCCTTACGTATGCCTCTAAAGGACACACCAGAGTCACCACGTACTAATGTTGACAAACCCACCAGACTTTTTCTTAGCTAAGTGAGAACCACACTTATCGAGTCAACGTATCGACATCGGTGCGAACGACTGTCTAATACCGAATTCCCACCACCTTTATGCACATGTAACCATCAATTCCCAAGTCATCGGCTCCCCGGACTAAACCATCCGTCGCAATAACCTTTTGAGCCACTGAATCCCCGTACTAACCAGTCTGTACCTATTACCATCAAGCTTCCCGCTCGTTAGTCTAAACCAGACTATCCTTCGTTGAGGTGGTGGCTATCACCGGAAGGCGGCACGGCAGCCGGAGGGGCTGTTTCTGGCGAACCCGAGAATGCAAAAACCATGATTTTTCATGGAATTCAAAAATGGAAATCAGCCCAATTGGGCTCTATTTCAAATCCTATTGATCTAGGATTGGGCAAGATTTGAAATCCTATTGATCTAGGATTGGGCAAGGTTTCAAATCCTATTGATCTAGGATGCTAGCACAAGGGAGAGGAGGAGAAGTGGACCTTAATTGGAGTCCGACGACGGTGGTGGCGGCGGTTGGCCGTGACTTTTCCCCTCTCTGGCGAGCTTGCCCCATTTCTCGACCCTCCACCAAAACCATCGATACAGTACATTATTTTGACTGGCAAGGATGTTTTGAAGGTGATGGGATGGTCAAAAGTGGGAATGTGGGTGGTATAGGGGGATTTATATTTTTTTCCATGGAGGTGAGGTGAGGGGGTGGTCGGCCATGGTGGTTGGGCTCCCCTCTTGATGTCTATGGGCTGCAGTTGATGGGGAGGTGAATCCTAAGCATCAGGGAATCCCAAAGGCTACTTAGGGGAGGTGGAAGGAGTGACCCATGGCCTCCTCCATAACTCCTCTCTCTTTCTTCTTTCTCTCTCCTCCATTAATGGGAAACTTGGGGTTTCTCTCTCCTAGTCACCACCTCCAAAGTTTTAGTGGCATTTTAGATAATTCATAGCGTCCTAAGGTTAATGGGTAACTCAACTTGGGCTTAGCCCAAGTGAGTTGCGTTAGGTTGGGTCAACTTGAGCTAATTTAACCCAATTTAGGGTTGAGTTGACTTTGGTCAATCTGACCTTTTGAGTTCACCCAATGGGTTCTTAGTGATTCATTGGCCTCCCCTAAGGTCTAGGGAGACTTGGGTAGGGTTGGTTTGACACCTTGATGGTCACTTGACCCTTATAAGGGTACTTTGACCATTTTAGGGTTTGTCTGAATTTGGTCAACTTGACCTATTTGGTTGACCTCAATGGGTGGTTAGTAACCCATTGGACTCCCTTAATGGTTAGGAAGGTCTAGGTGGGGTTATTTTGGCAAGTTGGAGGTCCATTGGCCCTATATAGGCCACTTTTACCATTTTAGGGTTAGGGTAGACTTTGGTCAAGTTGACCTCTTTAGTTGACCCCAATGAGTTCTAGGTGCTCTAAGGGACCCCCCTAACGGGTTAGAGATGTTATGGTGGGGTCAAAGAGTCAAGGTGAGGGCTTAAAGTCAAACCCTAAGTTAGGTAATTGGAATGTGTTATTTGCAGACCAAGGTGATTTTCACCTTCATGCCTTAGTTCACCTGGTCTCCTTGAGCTTCCTAGGATTTTGTCATTACCCAGTCATGACAAAACCACTTCCAGGGGTCTAGTTGTTTGAGGTATGTTACAAGGAATGGCCTAAATCACATTTGCACATGTGAACTAACCAATAAGCATGCTTCGAGAGTTCCTAGGGACTTATTCTAGCCACAGGAAAAAAATCCTTCCACCTGACTCGAGCAATATGTCTCTAGTGGTTGTCTACACACTCGCCTACACTACCGTCAGATTACACTGAATTCACAAATTTCGAGTAGAATAAACAATGTCCACGCAAATAGAAAACTATAAAACTAAAAGCATGAGAAAAAGTTGATTCTACACCAACTCTACATGTGACATGAGCACTTAACTAGGAGCACTATAGGAGTCAACATGTTACTTCACAACTCAATCCTATTCTAGCACACAAATTTCCAAACAACATGAAAAATATAATTTCACTCAGAACGCATCGACAAGTAAGCGCGCGCTCAAGTGAGTGCTCTGGAGTGCTCAAGCGAGTGTATATAATAAAACTAAGGTAGCTACACATTAAAACTACATTACCACAAGAAATACTAAGAACCACAAACATAACATAGACAGGATAAACATCACAACACTAAACCATAGTAAAGAATACGAAGATTTAGCAAGGAATCCATAAGTTCACATATGGGAATGGCAGTCCCAAATATCAAGTTCCACATTACAAAACATAATAAAATAAAATAAAATAAAACGCCAACAACTTAGTGAAGAGACTAGGAGATCACTTAATGACTAACTCAGAGATGGAGAAGTAGGTGTCCTGCAGCGATGCGATGTGGATGAACAACCAGGAGTCATGATAGGTGTCATCCTCAACCATGGTGCCAAAAACTTAATGAGCTATCGGCAAGTGCACTAGTCGCTCAAGTAATATAAAATGAGAAGTGAACCCTGACTGTCGATCTCTAAAGGAACATGACGAGGTGGAGATATCCTTTGAGAAAAGACTTGAGATTGAAGTCCTTTTAATCGGATGGGTTACGAGAGATTTGGTTGGGTGGAGGAGGTAGAGGGAAAGGATGTGACCAATGTGCAGGGGCACTTGCCGCTGCATGATGTATAGGTACATAAGATCCTGCCAGCCAGCCACATTTTGGCTCATAGAACGCATTGATGATGTGTCTGATCAATTAATAAACATAGCAGAGTGCAAACGAGATAGTATGAGTAGACTTTGCAGCATGAACTTCATACGATAGTTTTCTTCTCATGATAGACTACCAGAACTCGCTGGGAGAAACCCCCTCGGGGAACTCATAGGGTAGTTGGTGGATGTTCGTTTCCATGGGTTCCTCGTGGGAACAAGTCCCTACATAGGGCACCAGAGTACCAACACTGTGCGTGAACCATCATACAGAAAGAAACCGACATAGGATCTCCAGTCATCTCGTCCATCGAGTATAGAATGTGAAAGGTAGAGAGGAACTCAAGAGTGAGTTCGCGAAATCCATCCTCATGGGTACAAAATAATTGATTCCACTTACCCACTTTGAGTAATCGCTCTATCACCTCATCTAGAACAATAGTTTCAAAGGCGGAGTCCATGACAAATCTATAGTCAAGGAAGCTATTTTATCGTAATCTATCATACCTCGCCAAGTGTTCTAGAACTTGCTCCCAGAAGGAATCTACTCACAAATTTCTTCCCCCCCCCCCCAATGATAATGACAACGAGGAGAGGATTGTGGAAGGTTGAAGAGCCATTGAGAGATGGATCAAAGGGTGGAAATGGAGGAATCAAACGAGGGAAGAAAGTCAGGATGGGACCTGCAAATCGCATGCTACGAGAGAAATTAGGGGCAGCGTGTGAATAGTGTTGCACGAAAGGTGTATTTATAATATTAAAATTCACACGATTCTGCGTTATAATAATGCACGGCCCATCCGCCCGTGCGATTTGCAAATTATGCACCATGATTTTTAGGATTTTTGGCTTGCATGTTTGCAAATGGAGTAAATACAGAATGAAGTTCAAACAATGTATAAATCAGAACGATTGATCTACAAGTCTCTTAGCGGGCATAGTTACATAAACAACACAAATTAACATGCACAAACTTGAATACTACACAAAACACAATTACTCGAGAACAAACAAGAAAGATTTAAATGGTAGAATTAATTTGTAATCCTAAACCTAGATAACTACTGGGCTTATTGTCATTCCAGGACAACTTATTTATCATTTGTATAGCTCTGACTTATAGGTCGATGGAAAACAAGGTGAATAGGTAATTGCCCTAATATCCGTGTCGGTAACGAGTACCTATACGACGACAGAGCAGTCACCCCCTCACCTGAATAATAATACATGAATTCGGGAAGTAAAAGGGGTATGAAATAAGACGAGGAGGAGGAATTCTCCTCACCAATCTCACCACAACAAATGTCCGTACCCAACACGATGTCATCATCCACAAGGTAGATGTAGGAGGATAAGTGATTAATGAAGCTTCCTGTATGGAGGGGAGATAAACCTCCTCGCATAAATGAATGCTATCCTCATCGACTTTAGCTGCCTGCTCCATGTCTACCTAAAATACATGTGAAAAATCATCTTGCTCAGGCACACACAGTGATGAGGGTTAGAAAATAAAAGGGATGGACATAAATAATCATTAATTATGTGAATGGTCCTGGTCTCACTCCCATTAGATTTCATAGTGGTATCAATCTCGATAATGAGTGTATTGATGTAAGGAGAAAATGAGCTACATGGAACTTTAGTGATGAGTTGGACTTTTTTCTCGTGATGAGGTAACAATCTCATCATAAAAGAATAATATCCTCCTCAGTGCAACTCGACACAGCTTCAAAAACCAAAAGCTCATCCTGCATATTCAAATAATTGGCGAGATCAAAAGACCTAGGTGTAGTGAAGTCAGAAAAAACTGAAGGATAAGCAGGACTCATGATAGAATTAGCTAGAAGACGAGAGCAATCCCCCGACACTAGATCCAACAGTAGTAACGGTAATGAAGAAGAAGGAAACTCTATGATGTATTAGTTGTGGTCTCAGGATGACATGGGGCATAACTCATACATCATCAGTGATGGAAGGAGCCGTGTGATAAGGTATTGGTGAAATAGAAATAAGCGGTGGCTCATCATCCTCCTCTGTTTGCAATTTCCATTTCCCTGAAGTCCTTCAGCACATGATCAAAATTCTGGCAGCACAAGCATCACTTTCTAGTAGGTTTCGACCTTGATGAGGCCGAACTACCTGGATAAGGCGATGCTCGCAATAAGGATGTGTAATGATAATAAGTAGGCTCATTATATGAAGGTCCATATGCGGTGGAGGCTCCATATGATGAGCCATACAAATTATTATTATTCCTTTCTTTATAGCACTCTTCACTGCCATGACTACGAGAATACATCATTTACAAGGTTGATGAGAATGCATTTTTTGTGCAATGATAAATTCAAAAATAAAGCAGGCAAACAAAGACTTAGTATGCACGAACAGAATTATCCTCAGTGAAAACCTGACTCTAATTAGAATAAAAAGTGTTTGCAAGTGAATAAAATAAAAGATGAAAATTAAAACAATGTGGTGTACACATGGAAGAAAACTAATTTTCTTAACAAAAGAAACACAAACCGTCTACATTCCCCATCAATGGCGCCAAAACATGATGCATTGATGACAAGTGAACCATTTTCACAAGTAATATAAAATGGGAGTGGATCCTTAAATATCGATCTCTCAAGAAATGCAGGTTGAGGTCGTGTTTCGATTGATAAAAAATTAATTATAAGGGTTAACAAAAATGATTTGAGTTGTTTTGTTGGTGGGGTTGTGAATGTTAGAAGAAAGAAAAGGATTGCGGGTTGTAGTCACCGCTTCACAACAAGGTGGATTACACGGGCCGTTAGCACCGCTTTGCAAGGCGAGTGGACGTGAGAGCACCCTAATGAATGTGAGAGCAATTTGCGGAAGTGAGGGTCATATTCACCTCTTCACTTGGCTCACACCTAGCAATTTATAGTGTAGCCTATCCAGTCCACAACACAAAAAAATAAGTTAGGGTGCACCTCCAACACTCACAAGCAATAAAACTTTCATAAAAATGAAATAGAACTTAAGATCATGAGTTTATAGTGCATAGATCAACATTGAAATGAAAAAAATATCCATAGGCATCTAAAAGAACGTAGAAGGTGAGAGGGATACAACCAAATCCAAAGGCTCATGGAAGATTCATAGTAGGAATAATTGGGTGTTCACTCCGAGTCCTAACTCAGTCTTTGATTATCATCGGGGTCCAGAAGGTCTCTCACCACCCTCTATTTGTTGATGCGGAAAATGCGAGCTTCCGCTGGCTTGCTCGAGAGTGGAGAACGATCGATCCGGGATGCGGGGATAGAGGAAAGGAGGATGTTGATCCAAGTGCAGAGATGGCAGGGAAGGTTGATCAGGAACTGTCGAGCAGACGGTTACTTTGATGGTTAGGTTTGCAAGTTGATGCCGAGAGAGGTGTGATGAGAAGAAGAGGGGGCTGCTAGCAGCGGCAACAACAGATTTAGCCTGTCGCGGCTTAAATTCCACTCTTGCGACATGCTTTATTTTGATTAATATTCACTTATTACAGCTTGAGTTACACCTTTACATGGAAAGCAAATAAAGGGTACAAAGGGGGAAGCTGGCGGCTAAGGAAATAAGTTGCCAGAAAGGCCGCTCAGACTGAGCAGAGAGGTCGACAGACCGCGCAGATAGTTTATCCCGCAGCTTGCTTGACTAAGCCGAGCGGACTGCGTGATCAGGCAGAGAGGTCTGTTGAGGTTGCGCGGACTGGGAAATTAAGTCTGCAGGACTTGATGCTTTGACCTCGTTGTCGGTTGTCGTTGCGTGTGCGTCTATGTCCCTCCCAACTTAATGAGAGGTATGGGAGGCTATTTATAGGCCCGATGAGGTAACGACTTTTGGTAAAGTCACCCCCGGTGAGTTGGTGAGATTTGCGAGTAGAATGAGGAGTCTGCCGAGTCCGCGCCATGCTGTGCTGTTAGGGACTTGTCTTCTGGAGCTGATCTACTGTTGGCGGACTGGAACGAGTCCGCCTCTGCTGTACTAAGCGAGCTCGTGCCGAGCTATGCAAGCTGAGGAGTTGTCCGCCTCTTGCTGGGAAGAGGTCGTTGCTGGAAAGCTAAGTGGCAGGCTTCATAGTGAGTCTGCCTCTGCTGCAGGGAAGCGTGCTGGTGGAAAGGGTTTGCCAATGCAGGCGGACTGAAGGGTTGGATAGCATAACGAGTCCGGTCAGCCCGTGGTGGACAGGATGAGTCCGCTGAATGTTGTGCGGATTGACGGAGAGCTGGAGAAAGTCCACGCTCCTTGGGCGGACTGAGATAGCGTCCACGAACTGCAAGAAGACGAGAGCTGGTCGACTGGGTGACCTGGCGGACTGAATAAGCAGGCCGCCACCTTTGCTGAAGTCCACCTCCTGTTAGATAGGCTTGCCGCCCCTGCTAGGCGTCCTAGAGGTTGTCGCCCTTTGTTGGACGACCTGAAGGCAGGTCGCCGACTGCCGTGCGGACTGAGATGGAGTAGGTCGTGCCCGCTGGTGGACGACCTGGAGAGTTGTTGCCTGCCTGGCGACCTGAAGCTCGTTGCCTATCATTGAGCAACCTGGAGGCAGTTCGCCTGGTGATGTGCCGGATTGCCTTGCTTGTTGTGCAACTTGCAGGAGTGGGGCTGAAGAAGACCGTGACTCCTGCCGAGTATGTGGCAACCTGGCAGTCTGTGTTGATGGAAATCATGAGTCCGCGACTTAGTTGGGTGGCCCACACCTGTCGGAATAGACAAAACCTTGTCACAGTTAGCTGATCTAACCGAGCGGCCTATAGGGGGTGACTGAGAAAGCAGTCTGCAGCCCCTAAATACCAAGCGGCTGATGCGTGACCTGGGCTATCAGACCGGGGAGTCCGCCCTAGCTGCGCGGCCTGAGCAGACAAAGAAAGCTGTCCGCCCATCCTTATACCGGTTGCGATCTCCAGGCGAAACCTGGAGCAGGCCGCGACTAACATGCTGGCTACCTCGGGAAGGAACGCCGATTTCTAGGTTAGCACTATTGTTCTCGTTTTCTCCGGGCTCACGATCTGGTCATGTCCGTTGCAGATTTCTCTTTGCTTGGTGATGAAAAGACGGCTAGAATCTCCTCCTTGAAGTCCTTGGATGATGCGAGGTGGCCTCGGGTGAATCCCTAGGTGCTAGGTAAGAAGGAATAGAGCAGGAGCTCCTACCCTAGGGATTTCGACGAAACAGGGCGGAACTGGTTGGGTCTGGATTGCCCTCTGGAATAGGAGTGGAACCTGCGCATAAATACAATTTATGGCAAAAAATTAGTCACATTTGGTTGATCGTACGATCGTGCGAATAAAACATGTGTTTCCTTCTGTTAACTATCCAAATTGAGCAAAGGAATGACCCGTGCAATTTTGTTCATGCACAGAGAAAACCGACCATGCAAAAAGAAATTGTATTGGCCGCAACAGATCATGAATTTTCTAGCCCAAAAGATAGCTTGTGTGATTTATTTCACGCACGGTTAAAAACAACCGTGAGGGAAGGAATCACACGGAAACAATAAATTATAAAATTTTTAGACAAACACAGGTCACTCGTACGATTTTGCTCACACATGGGAAAAGACGACCATGCAAGGTAAAATCGCACGGGCGTGGATAAAATTCACTTGTTCAGCGATTGACTGTGCACGACTATAGAAAGCCTATGCGAAGAAATTTCACACGGTCATGCGATTAAGCGGTTGTGTCATCATGACGATCTCAATGATAGCGAAATCGTGTAGGGCAGAATGCCCGTGCATGAAGGAAAATCACACGACCGTGCAAATTGCACAGAATTTATTTATGGATCAGGATCTTCCCTCGGTATCTAAAACCAATTCTCCTGGGCCATTTTCTACCGACAAGCATTCACATTGTCCAACAAAACAAGACTGGCTAATACGAAGCATCATGCGCTCACCCCAATATCCATTGAGTGAGCAATTGCACACAAACACAGGCTTTTTGTGTACTTCTCATGCTAATAACAATCTAGTGAAATATAAGTGAATTCGTATCAAAAGTGAAGTGCATAAACGTGAAAACGAGCCCATATGAGTCTGAAAAACAATATATAAATCAGATTCATCACATGAACGACCGTGCGGCATGCATGCACGTGAGGAGGGCACGCTTGAACGTGCCTGTGCAGAGCGCGTGTGTGCATGGGGAATGCACATGTGGCATGCACGAGCGCTATGGGGGTACGCACACACGTGGTGGGCATGCACCTGCCTTGGGCTCATTCATCCTCCTTGGAGGAGAGCGCGTAGGGCAAGTCCCATTTGGGATGGCTTTATGGTCGTTTGAGCGAGCACGACTCATTCTATCGGCAGAATATCAAGTCGGCATACATTATGTCAACCTGATCTCTAGTCGATATCATTATTTTGACATAGAGTCTGACCGACACAGATTTTCTCCCTAATAATCCATGCTTGGCTCTTCACTCATATCCTATATGAGTCGAGCCATACTGATCAAATATCTAATTTCTCGTATGTTATTATGTGTGATCCCATTAGCTCATATTATGTTAAAAACGAAACTAACTCATTTACTACTTACATATCACATAAGACCCCAATAGTGTCGCCAGGAAGAAGATGATTTTTAATCTATCTACTGATAAGTTAGAGAGATACGACCATTGCATGACTGGGATGCAAAATAGAGTTCCATTCTAGAGCCACAGCTCCACCATAAGATCCGATCTAGTGGAGCTCATACATACTAATATTTACGGACCACTGAAGATCCATATGATAGGAGGAGTGTCTTACTTTATGACATTCATCGATGATCATTCGAGAAAACTTTGAGTCTATGCTATTAAGACCAAGATGAGGTCCTCGAAATGTTTTAGAGATTTTCACGCTGATATGAGAAGATAGTCTGGGAGAAAGCTAAAGATAGTCTCTTTGATGAGTATTATAGAGAACAGGGGATTGGGCATGAAAATACTCCTCCCAAGATGCCGCAGCTGAATGGCGTAGCAGAAAGAATGAATAAAACATTGATGGAAAGAGTGAGGTGCACGTTGTCTGAGTCAAAGCTACCTGACAAGTATTTAGGTGAGGCTTTTGTATACATCTACACACGTCATCAACGTATCACCCAATTATGCATTACATGAGGATGTTCCTAACATGGTCTGTTATGAGAAATACCATTCATATAATCACTTGAGGGTCTTTGGTTGTTGAGTCTTTGTGTATGCCCCTCAGGATGAAATATCAAAATTGGATTCAAAAACCTGAAAATGCATCTATTTGGGATATGGACACAGTGAGGAGTTTGGTTATAGACACTTTGATCTGATTTAGAAGAAACATGTATGCAGTCGCGACGCTATATTTTATAATCATTCGATTGTTGATCCCGAGAAGACTGAAAAGGCTGTCTCTCGCACTAATGCAAAGTATCATATGATTGGAGGTGATAATACTAAGGAGGTCGCAGAGCCTGAGTTGATATAGGGCACTGAGCCACTTTCAAATCATCAGAATGCTACTGATGGCGATCCTATAGAGGACATCACTGATGATGTGCCTACAACACTAGCTGAGCCCGCTCCATGGATGTTTGATAGAGACAGACACCCATCTTTGAGATACTCAACTTTCAAGTATATTCTATTAACTTATGTGATGGATCTCTAGTGCTTTGATGACGCAGTGCAGAGCTCGGAGAAGAAAGAGTGGGTGGTTTCCATGCAGGAGGAGATGTTGTCTCTATAAGAAAACTATATTTATGTTTTGGTGATATTACATAAGGGCAAGAAGGCTCTGAAGAATCAGTGAATTTTCATAGTAAAGCAGGGAGATCCCTCGACACTATTAAAAATAAGACTAGATTAGTAGTGAATAGTTTCAGTCAGAAACAGAGAGTTGATTTTGATGAGATCTTCTCGCCTATTTTGAAGATGCCATCCATTCGGGTTATTCTTCACCTTACTGCAAGACTATACCTGGAAATTGAGAAAATGGATATCAAGACTACCTTTCTGTATTAAGATCTAGATGAGTTGTATATGGAGCGGCCTGAATATTTCAGGGTAAATGGAAGGGAGAGTCTTGTATGTCATCCGAAGAAGAGCTTATATGGCCTAAAGTATGACCCGCAACTGTGGTACAAGAAGTTCGATGCTTTTATAGGGGAGATCGACTTTAGGAAGACCACCATTTATCACTACGTGTTTGTAAAGTAGTATACTCCATGTAATTTCATCATCTTGCTCTTTTATGTAAGTGACATGCAAATATTCAGGATGAGCATTGCACGCATTGCTGAGCTGAAGAGAACATTGAGTTCCACATTTGCGATTAAGGACACGAGAGCTGTAAAGAACATCTTAGGTATGCATATTCAGAGAGATAGATCCTCCAAGTTACTTTAGCTATCACAAGAGAGAGAGAGAGAATTATCAGGAAGGCGCTGCAGATATTTAATATGAATCAAGCGAAGAAGGTGAGCACGCTGCTTGCAGCTCACTTCAGACTTACTACTAACCAATGTCCGAGCACACCTGAAGAGATCAAGGAGATGTTGAAGGTTCTATATGCTTTTGCAGTTGCAAGTCTTATGTATGCAATGGTTTGCACCCACATGGGTATAACACATGTCGTTGGTAGTGTTAGTAGGTTTCTCTCTAATCCTAGAAAAGAACATTGGAACATTGAGAAGTGGATAGCTACATGGGACGTCAGACTTGACATTAAGGTTTAGAAATAATGTATAACACCCTCATCCGTCGCATGAGATATAACAGGAGGTCCGGCCAGGGCCCCACGCTATATACCACGGAGTGTCAGTGGAGTTACATATTAATACCAAATTATCAACATAAAATTTCGAGACCTAACACAGAGCATTCTAGCGGAAGTTTTTAAATAAGTTAGAAGAACCCATCACAAAACATGAATGTCCCTTATAACCCAAAGAAGGAATGAAAGAACAAATACACAGTGAGTCTTGGCCTTATGGCCTTACAATGTTTTCTTAAACGATAAGTGTTTTACATACTTCGGCACGCATGTCGTCCATACATAAAGAGTAAACACTTCGCTTTGGCTTTCAAGGGCCAACACAGCATCAAGGGCTTTAGACCGCTACTTGCCACATGGCTCACCAGTTCCTGCAAGAACAATGCACCGAACGGTGGCAAAACAAGGCAATGGTCAGCTAAAGTTGACCAAATTATAATGACCTCACCCCTTGCTCGGGGCGGCGGAGCTCCTTCCCTGCATTGTATTAGCAAAACCAAATATAGGAATGAAAGTGCAATTTAAGCACACTTCACCATAGGCGTAGGCACGAACAACCACACACGTACCACATGCTCTCATGGCATATTCTCGGTGTTGGGACAAAAACCAGGGACACACTACCGTTCTCCAGATGGCAACATCATGAGCATTTTGGTAGTATTTACGGCCTGCACAAGGCCTAAGACCCGTAACTTTGGTAGCAACAGGTAACACTACCCACAGACGCTCGACATAGTTACTGGGTAGGTTCGGGCCTTTCTCGTTGCTCACATCGCCGGGGAAAAGAACCACGATGTGGGTCGGCCTCCCCATTACCATTTCTCCAAACATTACATAACCCCGTTATGTTACACAAGTGGCTCACATGCCACCAAGCTGGGCTCTCAAAGCTCAGCACCAAATCACAGGCCCCAGGTCTCCACGACACTGGCCACAATTTCTGGCCCCCGGTGTCTCCACGATACAGGCCTCAAACAAAGCTCTCTAGGAGCTACCGCCTGTGGTAGCACTACCGCCATGTGGTATATGGCAGAAATGCGGTTCTACCCAGTTTTCTGGGTGCCCCTTGGAGTTAGTCCCCAAGGTTCCCTGTGGCAATCTACCGTGTAGAAAACCAAAAAAACAAACATCACAGAGTCTTCTCCGGCCATTAACAAGCATAATGAAAATCATCACCAATCCATACCAACCCGTTCGGATGGACTTCACACACCATGCCTATGTTCGTACTTCGCTTCCGAACTTCTAAATGCAAAACTATGGGGATACATTGTATCTCCCCGAAGGAAGACCTCACACTCACCGCACACTCGTGGGACAGGGCTTCCTATTCAAAAGGAAGATGACTACACATATCCAAGTTGATAATCATTACCCTTTGCGCTCTCTTTGGTGCCATGCCAAAGATCTAGACGGATGAAAGCGACCGCAACGATCATGACTCCATAGATCCGGACTTGGCTTGCGAATCGGGGCTTCGGAACTTCAACATCGGCAAGATTTAGCCTCGGGCGCCGCTGCTCCTCCACTAGTAAAATCAGGCCAACTCCAAATCCAGAAGAAAATGAAGTGAAAATGGCCAAACCAGGCATATATACAAAGCTACCGCCGTGAGGTAACTAGCTACTGTCGCGCGGTACCTTAATTCAACGCCTCGTTTCGTGCGCAACTACCCAAACCATCCAATCACAGGACGATACATGGCCACGTCGTTTTGAATACACTACTGCCGCATAATAGGAAGCTAGCGCCGCGCGATAGAGGGCGGCGGTTATGACACGACACCAGCTGTTATCGCTGCATGCTAACTTCTTCCGCCGTGCGGTAGGATCCCGAGAAGAAAATTAATTAAATTGAACTAGCTATGGCCAGCGGTGACACTATCATCGGGCGATAGCTTCCCGAGAGGTCTGCCAAATTAATTCCCTGCTACCGTCGCGCGGTAACAACTTTCCGCCGCGTGGTAACATCTTTCTCAAGAACTCAGCACTTCCTCGAGAATTCAACGCTATCGACGCAAACCCTGGAGCTACCGCCGCACGGTAACTAGCTACCGTCGAGCGATAACCCCCAGAGAAGCATCTTCCACCTTATGAAATTTGGGGCGTTACAAATCTCCCCTCACTTAAAGAAATTTCATCCCTAAATTTGACGTTACGGGAAAATATAAAAAGTAAACAGTGCATATGATTACCTTAGAGAAACAGCTCAGGGAACACCTCCCTCATGGTTTGCTTGCGCTCCCAAGACACCTCCTCTCGGAGATAGTTGCCCCAAAGGATCTTGACCATTTTAATGGAATTGTTCTGTAACTGTTTGACCTTTACGTCTTCGATTCGAATGGGCTTGACCTTCGTCGTCAACCCACTATCGACCAGCACTTGATTCAAAGCAATCACTTGGGTAGGCTTTTGAATATCCTTATACAGCACTGAGATATGAAATACATTGAAAGAAATAGTGTCTAACCACCTAGAGGGGGGGTGAATAGGTGTACTTTTTCTTTTTTACTTTAAAGGCAGACAAACTGTTTTGTACTTTAAGCAGCAAATGCAAATTCTACAGCTATCACAACACAGCAATCACAGAAACAAACATTCACAGAGTGCACACAGTGTTTATAGTGGTTCCCCAAGGTCTGGGTACATCCACTTTCCCCCTTTGCCTATCTAGTAGTGTACTAGATTCGGCCTAACTTCTGCACTTCTCCTCAGATCCTCAGATCTTACAGCTCAGAACCCCAAACAGGTTCCTACAACTCAGAGTGTCCCCGCTCCTACAACTCAGGCAAACAGCCCTACCACTCAGTCTTCAACAAGACCTACACTCAGGCTAAACAGCCCTACCTCAGCCTTCAACAAGGCCTACACTCAGAGAATAGATTCTCTTACACTCAGGCTAAAAAGCCCTACCTCAACCTTTATAAATTTAGGCTTACAACTCAGATCCCTTAGGATCCTACAAAAAGATAATAAAGAGTTTTAAGTCACCACTCTGTTTGAGAGAATGAAGAGGGCAACCTTCTTGATCAGTTCTTGATAGCACTGATTCCTTAGATCAACTTTGTCTTTGCTTTCTTCAAGGCTTCTTGAGTCTGAACTCAGTAAAAGTTGATCTTCTTGAAGTAGACCGGCTCACAACTTCCTTCTTAGGATTGAGAATTAAATCTGGATCCTACTTTGCAGTCTGGTTCAGAACCTGCTTCTTAAGAGATTTGATTAACAAGTCTCTTTCTTGATTTTAGATACTGGAGTTCTCTCTCTCCAAGTAAATCTGAAATTTCTTCAAAATACTGATTTACAGTTTTCTCTGGATCTGTATTGATCTTCTTAAATTTTAATCTTCTGATTGATTGATTCTTTATGTTGAAGAAGAAAGGCCTTTATATAGTCTTCCTCCAAGGTAACCGGCTGATCCGGTTTCTAACGAACTTCTGACAGCTCTGACAGTTGCAGTAGACCGGCTGAAATGGCAGCTGTCAAGTCATCCAGTCACTTCTTGAAAATACTGTCTCTGTCTGAAAGTGTCGAGACTGATCTTCATTATGTGTCGACACAAATAGACCAAGTTTCGACACAAGTGGACTAAGTGTCGACACTTGCCTTGGTGGTGTCGACACAACTCCTTTTGTTGTTGTAATAGCTTCTCGACACTGCTTCTGTTGAATGTGTCGACACTGATTGAGTGTGTCGACACAAGTACTTCTTCTTTAAAACTTGGTTGAATTCTGCTGTGTGTCGACACATCTCCTTTGTGTCGACACAAGTACTTCATCTTTAACATTGTGTTGAAACTTGATGTGTGTCGACACAAGTCCTGTGTGTCGACACAGTTGATGTGACAATGCCTTCAGTGTGTTGACACAGCTTCCTGGTGTCGACACATTGGATGTCGACTAAGCTTCTCTGGGTATCGACACTGCCTCTAAGTGTCGACATGATATATGTTGAGTATTCTTCATAGTGTGTCGACACTGCCTGTATGTGTCGACACTTTTCTTCTGGTGTCGACTCTGCCTTTCCTGGTGTCGACACAAATACTCCAAGTGTCGACACAGCTTCTCTAGGTGTCGACACAAGCCTTCATAAGTGTCGACACAGCTTCTCTAGGTGTCGACACATGGACTTAGAAACTTTTCTGCATTTCCTGCAATTACTTAACCTGCACATATAAACTCAAAGCACATCAAATACACCTTGATGTATATCATTGAGTAGGGTGAGGCTTCTTCAAATCTGGTACACATTTTCCAATGTACCCAACATACATCATGCAAACTGTTCAACTCCGTCGAAAGAGCTAATCGATAGGCGGCCTCACTAACACGCTCCAAGATCTCAAAAGGCCCAACATACCTTAGGCTAAGCTTCTTTAAGCGTTGAATTCTTGATGCGCCCTTAAACGATTTTATCTTGAGGTACACCCAATTGCCCACAGCAAACTCCATATTTCGATGCTTGGCATTGTAGTACTTCACCAGCCTATCTTGAGCAATCAGTAGCCATTCTCGAATCAACCGTATCATTGAAGTAGCATCTTCAACGTCCCTCCGCTTGTACAGCTTTGATTCTCCCGTTTCTACCCAAGCCAACGACATGTGATACCTCCTTCCGTACAGAGCCTCAAAAGTAGCCATCTGAATGCTGGCTTGGTAGCTGTTATTATATGCGAACTCAATCATAAAAAGATGGTCCTCCCACTTTTTTTTTCAAAATCCAAAGCACACATACGAAACATATCTTCCATCGTCCTGTTCACCCTTTCAGTCTGACAATCTGTCTGTGGGTGAAAAGTTATGCTAAAGTTCAACTTGGTACCCAACAAATGATGAATGAGCCTCCAATCGTTAGATGTGAACCGACCATCTCGGTCACTAACGATGCTCCGAGGTATGCCGTGCAAACTGACTATACTATCCACATAAAGCTTCGCCAGTTTCTCCACTGAATCATCCTTCCTATTGGGTATAAAGTGTGACACTTTTGTTAAACGATCGACGATCACCCAAATAACATCGTTCCCCTTATGCGATCTCAGCAAATCGTGCACGAAATCCATGGAGATGTCATCAAATTTCCACTTTGGTATAGACAAGGACTTCAGGAATCTGCCGGGCTTCTTGCTTTCGGCCTTTACTAAGGCACAAGTTTGACATTTTGCCACATACTATGCTATGTATTTCTTCAGACCCGGCCACCGGAACAATTTCTTCATGTCCTTGGACATCTTGGTGCTCTCGGGATGAATCGAGTACTTCGTAAAGTGCGTCTCATACATCAATTCTTCTCACAACTTCCCCACATTGGGGATGCACAATCGGCTGCCTTTCCATAAAAGGCCATTGTCAATAGAGAACTGATCGTTAGACCCATCAACGGCATCCGCCCAGTGAAGTTTCAAGCTCACGTCCAACTCCAAGCCCCGCTGAATCCTATATGCATGGTCGTATTGAACCTCTGTCTAACTCAAGCACGTGTTTGTGCTAGATCCCTTGTCAACACCAGTGATCTTCAAGGCCTCCAGATCCCAAATAAGTCGCTCGTCGTGCATCCATAACCAATTGTCCCGTGCAGGGGTTCTACGGTTCAAAGCATCTACCACAAAGTTCTCTTTCCCAAGAATATAATGAATCTTGTAGGGGTAATTCCCAAGGAACTCCATCCACCTACGTTGACATATATTCAGATCCATCTGATCTATCAGATACATCAAGCTCTTATGATCTGAATAAATATTGACCTTAACCCCATACAGATAATGCCTCCAAAGCTTAAGAGCGAATACCACAGCCGCCAACTCCAAATCATCGACCGGGTAATTCCTTTCATGCACCTTCAACTGATGCGATCCATAGGCTATCACCTTCCTATGCTGAAGCAGAACACAGCCTAATCCACTCCTAGAGGCGTCACTGTATATCTCAAAGCCCTCTGAACCACATGGCGAACATAAGACATGTGTCATGGTCAGACGACACTTTAGTTCTTCGAAAGCTTATGCACACTCTGGAGACCAAACAAACTTCTGATCTTTCCTTGTTAGGGTAGTGAGGGGTAGTAATATCCGCGAGAAGTTCTCCACGAAGCGCCTGTAATAGCCGGCAAGCCCTAGAAAACTCTGGACTTCCGACACAGTTGTCATCACATGCCACTCCTGTATCGCAGCTCCTTTCACCGGATCTACTACAATTCCATCACCACTAACCACGTGACTAAGCAACGCTACTGAGGAAAGCCAAAACTCATATTTGGAGAATTTGGCATACAGTTAGTTCCTCCTCAGGGTCTCCAACACCATATAAATATGCTTGAAATGATCCTCCTCACACGGTGAGTACACCAGTATATCATCGATAAAAACTATCACGAACTGGTCCAAGTATTCTCTGAACGTCCGGTTAATCAAATCCATAAACATGGATGGCGCATTTGTCAGCTCAAACGACATGACGGTGAATTCATAATGCCCATAACATGTGCTGAAAGCCGTCTTGGGAATGCCATCTTCCCTTATTCTCAGCTGATAGTACCCGGATTTCAAATTTAGCTTCAAGTACACAGTCGACCCGACCAGCTTATCGAACAGATCATCAATCCTCGGGATCAGATATCTATTCTTCTCTGTAAGCTTATTCAACTCTCGGTAATCAATACACAGTCGTAAGCTTCCGTCCTTCTTCTTAACAAAAAGGACTGGAGCACTCCAAGGCGACGAACTTGGTCGCATATACCCTTGATCTAACAGATCTTACAGTTGTACCTTCAATTCCACCATCTCCTTAGGCGCTAAGCGGTACAAGGAGCGTGATATAGGCTTAGCACCTGGCACCAGCTCGATGTTGAAGTCGATCTCACGTTAAGGTGGGGCTCTGGAGAGATTTTCAGGAAAAACATCAGGAAACTCTAATATGACTGGGATACTATCCAGACCTAGCTTGGGCTTCGAGGCCTCCACTAAAGTGAAAAATAGCTCTGCACCACTACAAACTGACTTAACCACCTGGATAGTAGACATCAAAGTCTGTCTCAATCCCTTTAAGCTAGAGAATGTCGTCTCAAGCTCTGTATCCACACCCAGTCTAACCACCTTGCGGTTGCAATCAATGTAAACACACTGCTCTGAGAGTCAGTCCATGCCAAAGATCACATCAAACTCCGTTATCGGTAGTAGCGATGCTTGCAAGTCAAACTCTTGACTCCCAATCCGTACCTTCACGCAACAAACTTTATCTGCACACATAAAACACCCGTTAGGCAGCAGGACATCCAATTTATCCATTGCCATCGAAGAAGGCACTCTGATGCGCGATACAAATTCCTCGGACAAAAAGGAGTGTGAAACTACCGTATCGAACAGTGCTCTCATCGGACAATTAAAGATCAAAACAAAGCCTAGCATGACAAGTCGCATGCTAACGCGCATAAGGCAACAAGTATGTAAAGCTAAACGTGTTATTCAATGAAATCATACATGTCACCACATCTGCCTGCTTTATGGCCTCATAGTGGCCAAGGTTATAAACTATAGGCTGGACTAGAGCGTAGTGGGATGCGGTTGACTCCACCACCTTTCCCTTCTTTACATAAGTTGCTCAAGGCTTCTTCTCTGACTTCGGGTGCCCACTCCAACAGTCACGGTCATAGTCTCCCTGCTTTCCACAATTATAGCAAGTAACTGGGCCTCACACTGTAGTAACTCCAAACGCACCTGAAGGTGCGGCTGGCACGAAGTCTGAGCCTTCTTGTTCCACTTACGAAGCCCAGACTTTGACGAGCTCGGAAACTTGAATTCTAACTTCTTCAAGCTTGAGTCCTTCTTCTCTTGAACTCTCTTCATATCCTTGTCGAGATATCGGGTGGTATTGACCAGAGTTAGAAATACCCGCGCCATCGGCATAGAGAGCAGTAACCTTAGGTCATCACGCAGACCCTCATAAAATCGGTTAGTCTTACGCTCCTCGTCAGCAAAAGTAGCGCTAGCATAACAACCCAACCTCATGAACTCGTGTAGATACTCATCAACGCTACTATCTCCCTGCGTCAGTCTCTGGAACTGATTCTCCATGTCGATACTCTACACCGAGGGAAGGTATCTAGCCAGAAATAACCTCGAGAACTTGTCCCTCGAAACATCGGTGAGGATTCTTCCAACCAAGAGATGCAGCTCCAACTCTTCCCACCACAGTCGCGCCTCTCCATCCAACAGGAAAGCGGCTATGGTTGACTTCGACCATTGCTCTATTTCAGTCGTTTTCATGACTCTCTTAACATGAGAGGTCCAATCCTCGGCCTGGATTGGGGTTCCAATCCAAATAAATACTGGAGGATTGAAGCTCGTCACAAGTTTTAGCCGTCTGTCTATCGCTCTTCTCGGTGCCAAAGGTTCTACAACCACTCTTTCCACCACTCCAGGCTCTGCCACACGAAGCGGCACCTGCTCGACAATAGGGGCAGGAGGTTGTGCTTGCCTCCCTGGATAGGAGTTTATCATCACAAACACCACCTCAACTACAAGTCTTATTGTCTCTGTCGAAGGAGGGATTGCAGGTGCATCATTAGGTGCTCTGCTTTCCACAGAGTGCGGATGATCCGACTGTCCAGCGCCACTCCTGGTCACCTGAAAGTTTTGATTTCAAGAACAACTAATCACCTAGAGGGGGGGTGAATAGGTCCAATTCCAAAAACTTAGGCAACTAATCGATTATAAACACAGCACAATAATCAATACCAGCACGACACAGTACACAGAATTTATAGTGGTTCCCTAATTATTGGGTACATCCACTTTCCCCTTCACCTATCTAGCAGTATACTAAATTCGGCCAAAGTTCCTTCTATCTTTCTCAGATCCTCAGATCTTACAGCTCAGAGCTCAACCGATTCCTACAACTCAGGCACAAGCCCTACCACTCAGATCACCATGATCCTACAACTCAAGTTATTCTAAGAACTCTATCTCAGAGTGACTCCACACTCCTACAGCTCAGATAATCCTGCCCAACCTCAGTGTAAATCCGCACAACTACAACTCAGGCAACTCCCGCCCTACCTCAGCCTTTATAACACAGGCTTACAACTCATGCCTATGTTCTCCCCCTAGCTGATGTAAATGTAGCCAGGATTGTAGCTGCCAACATGCCCTTGAAAGTCTCTAGTCCTGTAGCTGCTGATACCACTTGAAAATAAGCATCATCTCTCATCTTCCTTTCCACAAGGTCTGCAGAACCTACAAAAAGAACAAACCTGTACCAAACATAATACCTAAGGGAGTACCTGAAGCTATTCTAAGTTCAACATACCCAAATCAATTTTGAAGGTGTTGAACTTGGCTTCATCTAGAGACTTAGGCTCCGTTTGGGGGGACTTATTTTCACCGGTCAAGCGGTCATGACCGCATGAACCGGGACTTATTTTAAGTCCCGGTTCATGCGATCATGACCGCTTGACCGGTGAAAATAAGTCCCCCCAAACGGAGCCTTAGTGAAGATATCTGTCATTTGCTTGTAAGTGGAGACAAACTCTAGGCAAATGTCATCTCTCTCAATATGCTCCCTAATAAAATGATACTTAATTTCTATATGCTTAGTCCTGCTATGTGAAACAGTATTTCTAGCAATAGAAATTACACTAGTATAATCACAATATAGAGGAGTTCTACTTATCTTAATGCCATAGTCTTCAAGCTGATGTTGTATCCACAGCAATTGAGCACAACAGCTACCTGCTGTAATGTACTCTGACTCTGTAGTGGAGATAACAACACTTGTCTATTTCTTGCTGCTCCATAACACCAATCTTTCACCTAGGAATTGACATGTAATAGTGGTATTTTTCCTGTCTTCCTTGCAGCCTGCAAAATCTGCATCTGAAAATACAGTTAGCTCAAAATTTCTATTCCTAGGGTACCATAGACCAAGATCTGGTGTCCCCTTAAGATACCTTAAAATTCTCTTTGTAGCAGAATAATGAGATTCTTTAGGGCATGGCTGATACCTAGCACAAACACATGCAAAATACATGATGTCAGGCCTACTAGCAGTCAAGTATAGGAGGGAACCAATTATCCCTCTATACAAAGACTCATCAACAGGTTTCCCTGCCTTATCTATGCCTACAGGAATACTTTACCCTATTGGAGTTCTCATGGTGGAGGCATTCTTCATACTATATTTCTTAATTAACTCTCTTGTGAACTTAGACTGGGATATGGACAAGCCATCATCAGTTTGTCTTACTTGGATTCCCAAGAAGAATTTTAGCTCACTCATGCTGCTCATCTCAAACTTCCCTTATATAAGTTTGACAAACTTCCTGCAAAGGTTATTTTCAGTAGATCCAAAGATAATTTCATCAACATATATTTGGACTAGGATGACCTTGCCCTTAGATTCCTTAAGGAATAGGGTCTTATCTATTTTCCCCTTTGAGAATTTGTTCTCAATGAGGAAATTAGACAATATTTCATATCATTCTCTAGGGGCTTTATTCAACACATATAGAGGTTTCTTAAGTTTATAAACATAATTAGGAAAGTGAGGATCTACAAGATCTGGTGGCTGATACACGTATACTTCCTCTTTTAAGTCTTCATTCAGTAATGCTGACTTCACATCCATTTGGAAGACTTTGAATCCTTGATAGGCAGCAAAAGTAAGGAATAACCTTATTGCTTCTAGCCTTGCTACCAGGGCAAAGGTTTGGTCAAAATCTATTCCTTCTTCTTGCATATAGCCTTTTGTCACCAACCTGGCCTTAGTTTTGACAATACTGCCATTCTCATCTAGCTTGTTCCTGTAAATCCATTCTATTCTTATGGCATTATGTCCCTTTGGTCTGGGAACCAGTTCCCAGACCCTACATCTTTTGAACTGATTTAGCTCTTCATATATAGCTTCAATCCAGTAAGAATCTTTGATAGCCTCTTCAAGCTTCATGGGCTCTACTTGTGATAGGAAGTTTGAACATAGAGCTGTGTTGATGCTCTTGCTCCTTGTCTGGACACCATGTCTTACATCACCAATGATTTGTTGTGTTGGATGGTCCCTCAAATGTCTCACAGCTGGAGGCATTCTTGCTTCAGTTAGCTATTCTGCATTGTTCTCAGCTGGATGACCTTCATTGTCTTCAGCTGACTATTCTTCATCCTCAGCTTGTGAGTCTTGGGCTCCCCTTGGAACACACACATCTTCTGCCTTATATTGTCCTGTTGGATCCATTTCCCTGATGGTAAGCTTGTCCATCACATCCTTTAAACCTGCATAACTAGAAGAGGTGCTTGGCAGCTCACAGTTAATTAGGTTTGACTCATTAAAGACAACATGTACTCATTCTTCTACAACTTAAGTAGTCAAGTTATATATCCTATATGCCCTACTATTGTTGTTGTACCTAACAAATATTCCTTCTTGGCACTTGGAAGCAAACTTAGTCACATATGACTTATCATTGTTTAGAACATAGCACTTGCTACCAAAAATCCTAAAGTAGGATAAGTTTGGTTTTCTATCTTTCAGAATCTCATAGGGAGTCTTCTTGTGGCTTTTGGTGATGGAAGCCCTGTTAAGGACATGACATGCAGTGTTCACTATCTCAGCCCAGAAATATTCTCGGAGAAATGTGTCACTTAACATGGTTCTACCAGCCTCTATGAGAGTTCCATTTTTTCTCTTAGCAATCCCATTTTATTGCGGTGTTCTAGGAGAGGAAAACTCTTGATGAATCCCAAGCTCTTCACAGAATCTTGTCATACATTCAGACTGAAACTCAGTCTCATGGTCACTTCTAATTTTGACCACAATATTGTTAAGCTCATTCTAAATCTGCCTAACAAATGTCTGGAAGACATCGGGGGTTTCAGATTTCTTCTTTAGAAAGAACACCCAGGCAAATCTGGAAAAGTCATCAATAACCACAAGGGTGTAGACTTTTCTACCTAGACTATGAATTGGCATAGGACCAAAAAGATTCATATGCAGGAGGTATAAACACCTCACTGATTCTTTGGTATCAAGGCTCTGAAAGGAGGTCCTGGTCTGCTTACCCTTTTGGCATGCTAAGCAGATACCCTCCTTAATGCACTTCACCTAGGTCCATTTCTCACTAACTCTCCACTAAAGAGTTTGTCTATGGTCTTGTAATTCAGATGAGCTAGCCTCTTGTGTCATTGGACACAATGTGAAGCTTTCTCATCTGCAACTAGGCATATAGGAGAATCCTTACTCTCATAAATAAAATTGAGACAATACACATTTCCTCTCCTAGTGCCTGTCAAGATGACCCCCTGGTCACTTGACCTCTTAATTTGGCACTCATACTTGAGGAAACAAATGTCATAGCCAAGATCACAAAGTTGGCTTATACTTATCAGGTTATGTTGAAAACCTTTCACATAAGTTACTTGTGTGATAGTGGTTATGTCATTAGATATCTTACCAAACCCTTTGGTTACTCCTCTTTCTGAACCACCAAAGATGACTTTGGGTCCATTTTCAACTGGAGTGTACTCCTTCAGCATGCTCCTTGTTCCAGTCATGTGCTTGAAACAACCACTGTCCAAGTACCATATAGCGATATGGCCACTTGGACTCACCTGCAAAAATAGATCATCTTTCCTTAGGACCCCAATTCTTATTGGGTCTTAGGTGCAGGTTAGACTGAAATTGAACATGGCTACCTGCAGCTCTTCTGATAGGTAAGCTGGCATTATCTATCTAGACACTCTTATTGTGTCAGCAATCAATAACATAGTGGCCCACTTTTCCACAGCACCAGCACTCATAAATGTTGTACCTTCTTTTGAGAGCTGGCTTTACTACATAAGAGTCTGCAACCCTCATTCCTGCATGTACAACAGACTTTTTCTTAAGTCTTCCAGCCACAACCTGATTTGGGATTTGTCTGGCAGCAGCGGTACTAGGGATATCTTCGACCACATCAGCAGCTGCCTTCTTTTCATAGTGTAAGCTCCTGATAACTTCAGATATAGCCAAGTCTGGTGTGCTGACAGACTTTCCTTTAGTCTGATTGTGGACTGGCAGACTTTGAGAATGAGTTGCTGCCTTGTTTTTGAGTGTTGGGGCTGGTACACCAAACACAAATGGTCTAGGATGAGACATTTTGATTTTTTCATATGCTGCCTTGTAGGCACTAGCACCCATGACATTCCTAACACCATACTCCCAGTGACCATGAATGCTGTCACAGTCATACCTGTTAGATTGTAGCTCCACTTTCCTAAAAGGAATTGAAGGCATGGAGGCAAGTGGCTGCACTGGAGCATTGCTCTTCCTTTTGGAATAGGCAGCTCTAGTTCTCTCATTGAATCCTAACCCCTTCTTACCCTTTTGGGAGGAGAAGGAATCAATCAAAGGCGATACTGAACATGGCTTTGAGAACTTAGCCACTAGCTCATTCTCCTTTCGGAGTTTACCTTCAAGATTCCTAATGTGGTTATTTTTAAAAGTGATTGTGTCCATCTGAATAATAGTGATGTTTTTCAGCTTGTTGACTTCTTGTATCTTCAGGTTCAGCATGTTTGTTGAGTCTGAAACAGCCAGCTTCAGAGAGGCAATCTCCTCAGCCTGTTTTTTTGGCTAGGAGCTTGCTTCTCTTTAGTGCTTGCAGGAGTTCACCATAATCATCAATAAATTGATTAACATCTCCTTCAAATTCAGAACAATCTTCATCTCTTAATGCAGACACTTCTGATTCTGGACTAGTTACATAATCTGACACTGAAGGTGTAAAATGTACCTTAATAGGGCCAGGTTGCTCCTGGCTGGGTCCTTCCTTAGTCAAAGCCATTAGCCCTAGGCAATGGCTGACTTGTTCTCCTTCTTCAGATCTGGCAGCATCAACAGCTTCTCGAGTGATTGCAGCTAACATCTCTAAGAAGTCTGCTTCTACAGATTCTTCTTCAGTAGTAAATAACCCAATGAGGGCTTCAGCTTCACCTTCCTCTTCTGACTCTGATGATGGGGAGTCAGTCTAACTCTTTTGCTTCTTGGCAATAAAGGACTTCTCCTTTTTTCCCTTCTGTTGATGTTCCTTATTTCCACCAACATCTTTCTTTTGACAGGGCAGTCTGCTATGACATGCCCTGCCTTGCTGCAAAAATAACACACAACTTTAGAAGAAGTATGTTTACTAGGATTAGAGCCATACATGTCCTCTTTAGAGGATTTCTTCTTGCCTTTTTAGTAATCTTCATTGGGATGAGAAGAAGAGGATGGTCTGCTCCTCCAGTGCTTCTTCTTCATAAATTTCTGAAATTGCCTAGAAAAGGCAGCAATGTCTTCATCAGAAATGTGGCACTCTGATGTGCTATTATCTGAGCTTTTTGACTCAGAATCAGCAAATCTCCTTAGAGGAGAAGGAATCTTTCTCCTGCTCTTCCTTATGGCTTCAGCTTTGAAGGCCACTGACTTGTCTTTAACTGTAGGCTTGCTGATTTTCTCCTCCTCCTTTCTAGCAGTCAGCTACATTTCATATTACAGCAGCTTTCTAAATAGGGTTGATGGTGGAGTTATATTCATCATAACTTAGTTGATTTTCTGGATTCTTTCCTTCTTGCTGAAGTTTGGTGTTGATAGACACAGCATAACGTTGAATGATGAAGATTCACTCAACGCTTCTAGCTGTATGGCGTTGAGTGAGTTGAGCTCACTCAACGCTTCTGAACTTAGCTGATTTTCTCAGGCTTTGTCACATCGATCTCAACGCTTTCTTCTCAGCGGTCTTAGCTGTCTCAGCGCTTTTTGCCTTAGTCAACTTTTCTGGTTGTCTCAGCGCTTTTTGCCTTAGTCAACTTTTCTGGCTATCTCAGCGCTTTCTTCTCAGCGGTCTCAACTGTCTTAGCGCTTTTTGTTGAATGGCGTTGAGTGAGCTTGTCTCACTCAATGCTTTTGGACTTAGGTAATTTTCCTGCCCACCTTCTCTCAATGCTATTAGTTGGATGGCGTTGAGTGAGCTTACCTCACTCAATGCTTTTGGACTTAGGAAATTTTCTGAGTTTCCAACTCCACCTTGAGTCCACCTGTCATTGTCTCTTGAACTAGCTGTCCAATCATTGTGACAAAGACTAACATGTATGCATGAACTTAACCATACATTAAATACAACTATGTCTATCTCATTGACATGTTTGACAACATCAAATCAGGGCCATTGGGATCAATGGACCCAACATCACCTATTATTGCAGGACACACCAATAAGTGACCAAACAAATTTGCAAAAAGCAATCATAGGAACACGCAGGTTCCTCAAACATGTGTATTTTCCATTCCTAAGTGGACATTCATGAGTTCTTTTCATATTATAACGATGACGCACATACATCACATGAGATATAACAGAAGGTCCGACCGGGGCCCCACGCCATATACCACGGACAGTCAGTGGAGTTACATATTAATACCAAATTACCAACATAAAATTTTGAGGCCTAACATAGAGCATTCTAGCGGAGGCTTTTAAACAAGTTAGAAGAACCCATCACAAAACATGAATGTCCACTATAGCCCAAATCAGGAATGAAAGAACAAATACATAGTGAGTCTTGGCCATATGGCCTTACAATGTTTTCATAAACAATAAGTGTTTTACATACTTCGGCACGCAGACCGACCATACATGAAAAGTAAACACTTTGCATTGGCCTTCAAGGGCCAGCACAGCATCAAAGACTTTAACCCGCTACTTGCCACAGGCTCACCAGTTCCTGCAAAAATAATCCACCAAACAGTGGTAAAACAAGGCAACGAACAACTAAAACTGACCAAATTATAACGACCCCGCCCCTTGCTCGGGGCGGCGGAGCTCTTACCTGCATTGTATTAGCAAAACCAAACATAGGAATGAAAGTGCAATTTAAGCACACATCACCACTGGCGTAGCCCGAACAGCCACACACCCCTTGCTCTCAGGGCACATTCTCGCTATCCGGACAAAAACCAGGGATGCACCACCGTTCTCCAGATGACACAATCATGAGCATTTTGGTAGTCTTTACGGCCTGCGCACGGCCTAAGACCCGTAACTATGACAGCGACAAGTAACACTACCCACAGACCCTCGGCATAGTTATTGGGTTGGTTCGACACTTTCCCGTTGCTCACATCGCCAGGGAAAACAACCACGAACCAGGTCGGATTCCCCATTCCCATTTCTCAAATCATTACATAATCCTGTTATGTTACATAAGTAGCTCACAGGACACCAAGCTGGGCTCTCAAAGCTCAGCACCAAATCACAGGCCCAGGTCTCCACGACACTCGCCACAATTACTGGCCCTAGCTGTCTCTAAGACACAGGCCTCAAACAAAGCTCTCAAGGAGCTCCTGCTTGCGGTAGCACTACCGCCACGCGGTGTAACGCCCCAAAACTCAAAAGAGCGATGGGAGGCGTTTTGGGCCAAATCTGGTATTTGGCAGGGGGCACACGGCCTGGGACACGGGCATGTCCCAGGGCGTGTCAGGCTCGAGTCGACGATTTGGTCGCTAGGTCGACGAAATTTGAAGTCGATGATCGTCGAGCAGCGAACACGGCCTGAGACACGGGCGTGTCTCAGGGCGTGTCGAGCCCGTGTCGACGATTGGCCCGGGGAGTCAACATTTTGCCTCGACGATGTGTCGAGATAGGGAACACGGCCTAGGACACGGGCATTTCCAAGGCTGTGTCGTGTGGTCGACGAACTTCACTCGACGAAGTGTCGAGACAGTGAACATGACCTGGAGCCCAGGCGTGTTCGGGTTTGACACGGGCGTGTCAAATAGGAGACGGGCGTGTCCAAGACCCGTGTGAGTCTCGGGTTGTTTTCGGGGCTGTGTCGATGGGGGCACACAGCCAGCCACACGACCGTGTCAGTTTGAACACAGGCATGTCAGGTTAAACACGGGCGTGTCGGGACCCGTGTAATTTTTGTAACGCGTTGATTTTGCCGGGGCCCGACGCCATATACCACAGACAGACCGGGTGGTTACTTATGGAAACCATCCAACCAATCTCAACGTCCTACACAGAGCATTCTAGCGGAAGCAATTTATTAAAGTTGCAAAACAAGAACTCAGCACAAGCATGAATGTCCACTAGCAAGATAATAGGAATGTTATTACAAAATACTCAAAAGTCGGCCTTAAGGCCTTACAAAATGTTTCACTTGTCTTTTACATGATTTCCAAACCTCGGCACGCAGGCCGGCCATACATGAACAAAACATAAAACATTTCCATTCGGGCCTTCGAGGGCCAGCTTCGCAAAAAGGGCTTTAGCCCGCTATTGACCGCTTGGTCCAGCTGCACCTGCAAGCAAACAAACCACCGCACGGTGGCAAACAAAGCAACGGTCAGCAATGCTGACCAAATTATAACGATCCCGCCCCCAACTCGGGGCGGCGATGCTCTTTCCCTGCATTTCATTAAGCGAGCAATATAACCATATAAACATAGCCATTTCATCACAGACGTTGGCTCGTACGGCCACACGTCCCGTGCACTCAGGGCACATTCTCGGTGAACCGGTCGATGTTACGTCAAATAAAGCCATGAACATTCCGGACTCACCACCGCCTCTTGGACGGCCATTCCTATGAGCAATTTGTCTTCATGGTATTGGTCACGTCAAATTAAGCCATGGACCACCGAAGACCCCCATTTATGCCAACGGCGAGTCCCATGTAACCTTAGGTCGCTCTAACCGGACGACATAAAGCGGGTACGGCTCCATCTAACCCGTGCTCACATCGCAACGACAATTTAAGCCATATGCGCGGGTCAAACTTTCACCGAGTCCCATTCTACCGCAAGTCACATAACCTCGTTATGTTCAAGTTGGCTTCCAAGCCACCAAGTTGGCAAGACCTCGTGTCCGCCCAGTTTTCCGGGTGCACCTTTGGGTTAGTCCCCAAGGCTCCCTGCTGCAATCTACCGCGTAGAAAACCCGAAAACACCAAATAGCACGGAGTCTTCTCCGGCCTTATGCAATGCAACATCACCGATCCGGACTAACATGTCCGGGTAGGCTTCAACCAAAATGCCTAAGTCCGTTCTCGCATACGGACGCTAAACAACGGGGACTTTACATATCTACCCGAAGGAATGCCTCCAACTCTTCGCAAACTCGCGAGAGGGGGCTTCCTATGCAAAGAAAGAGAGCTACTCATGCTCAAGATGAGGATCGTTACCCTTGCGGTCCTCTTTGGCGCCATCGAAAAGTAATCGGATGGAAATCACCGCACTTGCGTTGCCTCCGTGGATCCGGAGTCGGCTTGCGATTCGGAGCTCCGAAGCTCCTCCAATGGCGGATCTAGCTCCTCTTCTTCTTGCCTTAGCTTTTCTTTCTCCAAGGGTTTGGAGAGATAACAAGTGGAAAAAGTGAGGGTTTTCTAAGTCAAAACCCGGGTATATCCCTTCAGGAACAACCCCCAGTCATTGGATCCTCAGTCAAAGAAATGAACGGCTTCGATTCGGGACTGAAATGCCCAATCTGGGCCGAACACGGCCTGGCACACGCCCGTGTCCAGGGCCGTGTGCCTCATTCGCCGTCAAAATCGAATCACCTGGAACCTCACACGGGCATCGAACACGCCCGTGTTCGATCTGACACGCCCGTGTTCCAACTGACACGGCCGTGTAGCTGGCCGTGTACCCCATGATTTTCTCCCGTTTCCAACCCGAGCGCTGACACGGGTTCGGACACGCCCGTGTCCTTGCCCGTGTCACCTTGACACGCCTGGGCTCCAGGCCGTGTACAAGGTCTCGGCACTTCACGGCTAAGTGTCGACACGGGTCGACACGCCCTGCGACACGCCCGTGTCGCAGGCCGTGTGCCATGTCTCGACACACTGTCGACACCAAAGTGTCGACTTCGCGGGACGAGTGTCGACACGGGTTGACACGCCCTGCGACACGCCCGTGTCGCAGGCCGTGTGCCGTGTCTCGACACAACGTCGAAGCACTGTGTCGACTTCACGGCTAAGTGTCGACACGGGTCGACACGCCCTGCGACACGCCCGTGTCGCAGGCCGTGTGCCCAGTCTCGACACAATGTCGAGACCAAAGTGTCGACTTCACGCCTTAGTGTCGACACAGGCTTGACACGCCCTGGGACACGCTCGTGTCCCAGGCCGTGTGCCTGCAGCCAGAACTCAAACTGGCCCAAATTATTCCCCTTTGCTCCTTTGAGTTTCGGGGCGTTACAACTCTACCCCTCTTAAAAGAATTTCGCCCACGAAATTACATAAAGGGAAAAACATGTACAAAACAAAATTTGTACCTGAGCGGAACAACTCTGGATATTCGTCAAGCATCTTCTGCTCTCACTCCCAAGAGAGCTCCTCACGACCGCAATTGTCCCACCGGACTTTGACCATCCTGATCTCTTTATTGCGTAGCCGCTTGACCTCCGAGTCCTCAATCCGCACGGGCTTGACTTTTGTCGTTAGCCCACTATCCACCGGCACTTGATTGGCCGCGATCACTTGCGTAGGCTCTTGCACCGCCTTCCGAAGCACCGAAATATGGAATACATCATGTAAACCACTTAGCTCCACTGAAAGCTTCAGCCGATAGGCCGCTTCTCCTACTCGCTCCAGAACCTCGAACGGTCCAAGGTACCTCGGGCTTAGCTTTTTCAATCGCCGCACCCGCGAGACACCCTTGAACGGCTTGATCTTCAAGTATACATAATCGCCCACAGCGAACTCCACGTTCCTGTGCTTGGCATTATAGTACTTTGCTTGCCGGTCCTGAGCGATAAGCAACATCTCCCGAATGGTTCTCACCAAAGAAGTAGCATCATCCACTTCCGTTCGCTTATACAACTTTGACTCGCCCGTTTCTAACCAAGACAACGGCGTGCGACATCTTCTACCATATAGGGCCTCGAAAGGCGCCATCTGAATACTTGCTTGGTAACTGTTGTTGTATGCGAACTCCACCAAATAAAGGTGGTCCTCCCATTGCTTTCCAAAGTCCAAGACACACATGCGAAGCATGTCTTCCATCGTTCTATTGACCCTCTCGGTCTGCCCATCTGTTTGAGGATGGAAGGCTGTGCTAAACTTCAGCTTTGTTCCCAACATTTGCTGCACCAGCCTCCAATCATTGGACGTGAACCGCCCATCTCGGTCACTCACGATGCTGCGGGGCACACCATGAAGCCGCACTATGTTATCCACATAAAGCTTCGCCAGCTTCTCCACCGGATCATCCTTCCTATACGGAATAAAATGCGACACCTTTGTTAATCGATCGACCACCACCCAAATGGCGTCGTTCCCCTTCTGCGACCTTGGCAAACCATGCACAAAGTCCATAGAGATGTCGTCGAATTTCCACTCCGGAATAGGCAAGGACTTAAGAAATCCTCCCGGATTTTGGCACTCCGCCTTTACCAAGGCGCAGGTTTGGCACTTCGCTACATATAGCGCCACATCCTTTTTCAAACCCGGCCACCAAAATAGCTTCTTGATATCGCGGTACATCTTCGTGCTCCCCGGGTGAATCGAGTACTTGGTATGGTGCGCCTCGTACAACAACTCCACCCGTAAATCGCCCACGCTTGGGACGTACAGACGACCGTCTTTCCACAGCAATCCCGTCCACCACGCCGAATTGAGAATTTGACCCATCCAGAGCCTCTATCATGAACTGCTTCATATGAGCATCCATATCCAAAGCCTGCCGAATCCGATCAGCCAGGTCATATTGGACTTCAGTCCAATTCAGTACTGCTTCAGCACTTGCTTGCTTATCCACACAAACAATCTCCAACGCCTCCAACTCCCGCACCAACCGCTCATCGTGCACCGATAGCCAATTGGCTTGAGCTGGGGCTCGGCGACTCAACGCGTCCGCAACCGCATTCCCTTGCCAGGCACGTAGTGGATCTTGAATGTATAGTCTCCCATAAACTCCATCCATCTGCGCTGTCGTATATTCAGATCCTTCTGATCAATCAGATGCTTCACGCTCTTGTGACCGGCGTAGAGATCCACTTTCACAACGTATACAATTATGCCTTCATAGCTTCAAGGCAAAACTCACGGCCATACGCTATTATGCTTCCGTGTTGCAGTAGTACGCAACCCAAATCGCTGCCCTACGCGTCATTAAAAATCTCATTGCCTTCGGTTCCACTTGGCGAAGTCAGCACAGGCGTTGTAGTCAACCGACCTTATAACTCCTCAAAAGCTCGCGCGCACTCCGGCGTCCAAAAGAACTTATGCTCCTCCCTCGTCAAAGTAGTGAGAGGTAACGGTATCCGCGAGAAGTTCTCCACGAAGAGCCTATAGTAGCCGGCAAGCTCCAGCAAACTCCGGACTTCCTCTACCGTAGCCCGCTCAGGCCACTCTCGTATCGCAACAATCTTTGCCGGATCCACCGCAATACCCTCTCCACTCACTATATGCCCGAGGAACGCCACTGAGGATAGCCAAAACTCGCACTTCGAGAACTTGGCATACAACTGATTTCTCTTTAGCGTCTCCAACACCAAAGGAAGACGCTGGAAGTGATCTTCCTCCCTTTGCGGGTACACCAAAACATCGTCGATGAAGACGATCACGAACTGGTCCAAGTACTCCCTGAATGTCCTGTTCATAAAATCCAGGAACACTGACGGCGCATTAGTCAGCCCAAACGGCATGACCGTAAACTCGTAGCGCCCGTGTCCTGTACTCAACATTTTCTTAGGGATATCCCTCTCCCTTATCTATTTAGAGTACGCCGTTGACCCTACCAACTGATCACAAAGATCATCGATCCTTGGGATTGGGTACCTGCTCTTTTCCGTCAACTTGTTGACCTCCCGATAATTAATACGCAGCCTCAGCCTTCCATCCTTCTTCTTAATAAAGAGGGTCGGTGCGCTCCAAGGCGAAGAACTTGGACGCGCATTCCCTTGCTCCAACAACTCTTGCAGTTGAACTTTCAGCTCCGCCATTACCTTAGGCGTTAGCCGATACGGAGATCGCGACACAGGCTTTGCACCTGACACTAGCTCCAGGAAGATCTGCGGGGAACAGATCAGGGTATTCCGACACCACTGAAATACAATCCAACGCGGGCTTCGGCTTTGCAACCTCTACTAGTGTAAAGAACAGTTCTGCTCCAGCACGAACCGCCTTCACCACCTGAAGAGCAGACGTCAACGTCTTGCTCGACCCCCTTTAAGTCCGTAAAAGTCGTCTCACGGTTTGCTCCCAGCTTGACTTCCTTGCTACCGCACTCTATAAGGGCCTGCTGCTCCGAGAGCCAGTCCATGCCAAATATAACGTCAAACTCCACCAACGGAAGTAACGACGCTTGCAGATCGTACTCCTAATTCCCAAACCACAAACTAAGAGCAACGAATTCTACCCTCGCCGAACGAGCACCATTGGACTATAACGCATCCAATTTATCTCTTTCCATCGAAGGAGGTATTCCAAGGCACAATAAGATTCCTAATAAAGGAACGCGAAGTTCCCTAAACGAACGGTGCTCTTGAAGATAAAGTAAAGCCGCAGCAAAACTTAGCACAAATAGTTCTAAGCTAACATGCACAAGGGCGACAAGTATTTAAGGTAGAACTATCTTTAAACCATACCTGTCATCACGACGGCGTGTTTCCTCCAGGGTTTTAGGCACTCACGGGCATAATGCCCCGGCTCCCCACAATTGTAACATGTTCCCGGGGTTTGGCTTGTAGTTGCCCCCGAAGTACCAGAAGGAGCTGAACCCGAAGTCCTATGCTTCTTATACCATTTTCGATATGCCGACCTTGAGGTGTTCGGCACTTTGAATGCCGTTTCCTTCGCACTGACATCCTTGACTGCTCCTGACATAGGTTTCTTCCCCTTCCGAGCACCATTCCAACAGTCTCGGGCAAAGTGCCCTTTCTTTCCACAAGTATAACAAGTGTAAGTAGCTTTACTAGTCGATTTCATAACCCCTTTCTCCAGCATTCTGCTGGATGCAGTTCTTATGGGGTTTATATAGTTCGATACCATGGTCGCTGGCATCGGGAGGGTCTTCTTCAACTCTGCCTCCAATGATCTAGCTGATTCCACTAAGGCTCGGAATCCCAACAACTTTGGTCCTAGCAGTAGGACTCGTAACTCGGCGCGTAGGCCATTATAGAATCTATCGACTGTAGCTTGCTCATTATCCGACTCAAAGCATGGGTAGCGACTTATCATAAGAAAAGCTTGCAAATATTCCTCAACCGTGTGCGCTCCCTGCACTAAGTTCATAACCAGCTGCTGCCCCAATGGTCTACCAAAGGTCATCTGCTGCATCGCGCCCACCGGCGTTGAAGCCACAGCAGGGGCGCAGGGTTGTACATTTCCTCCTAGCTGTGCACCCGTCACAGCGAACACCGCTTCTACAATCCTTCTAACGGTTTAATACGAAGGAGGAGGCTCAAACACCTCACCGGGTGCACTATGCTCCTCAGAAACCGGACATTCAGGCTGTCCAACACCGCTTCCGGTCACCTATAGTGGTACAAAACACCGTTAAGCGACCAAATAACATTGCAAACAGCAATTATAGGAACACGCAGGTTCCTCAAACACGAGTATTTTCATTCCTAAGTGGACATTCATGGGTTCTTTTTACTGTTATTACGATGACGCACACAATGTGCTCACCACCCCTTAAAAAGAATTCGCCCACGAATTCACTTTAAGCCCGACCAAAACCAGTAGTCTGATACCAAATTGTAACACCCCCTATCTGTCGCATAGCATATAGCAGTAGGTCCGGCCGGGGCCCGACGCCATATACCACAGACAGACCGGGTGGTTACTTATGGAAACCATCCAACCAATCTCAACGTCCTACACAGAGCATTCTAGCGGAAGCAATTTATTAAAGTTGCAAAACAAGAACCCAGCACAAGCATGAATGTCCACTAGCAAGATAATAGGAATGTTATTACAAAATACTCAAAAGTCGGTCTTAAGGCCTTACAAAATGTTTCACTTGTCTTTTACATGATTTCCAAACCTCGGCACGCAGGCCGGCCATACATGAACAAAACATAAAACATTTCCATTCGGGCCTTCGAGGGCCAGCTTCGCAAAAAGGGCTTTAGCCCGCTATTGACCGCTTGGTCCAGCTGCACCTGCAAGCAAACAAACCACCGCACGGTGGCAAACAAAGCAACGGTCAGCAATGCTGACCAAATTATAACGATCCCGCCCCCAACTCGGGGCGGCGATGCTCTTTCCCTGCATTTCATTAAGCGAGCAATATAACCATATAAACATAGCCATTTCATCACAGACGTTGGCTCGTACGGCCACACGTCCCGTGCACTTAGGGCACATTCTCGGTGAACCGGTCGATGTTACGTCAAATAAAGCCATGAACATTCCGGACTCACCACCGCCTCTTGGACGGCCATTCCTATGAGCAATTTGTCTTCATGGTATTGGTCACGTCAAATTAAGCCATGGACCACCGAAGACCCCCATTTATGCCAACGGCGAGTCCCATGTAACCTTAGGTCGCTCTAACCGGACGACATAAAGCGGGTACGGCTCCATCTAACCCGTGCTCACATCGCAACGACAATTTAAGCCATATGCGCGGGTCAAACTTTCACCGAGTCCCATTCTACCGCAAGTCACATAACCTCGTTATGTTCAAGTTGGCTTCCAAGCCACCAAGTTGGCAAGACCTCGTGTCCGCCCAGTTTTCCGGGTGCACCTTTGGGTTAGTCCCCAAGGCTCCCTGCTGCAATCTACCGCGTAGAAAACCCGAAAACACCAAATAGCACGGAGTCTTCTCCGGCCTTATGCAATGCAACATCACCGATCCGGACTAACATGTCCGGGTAGGCTTCAACCAAAATGCCTAAGTCCGTTCTCGCATACGGACGCTAAACAACAGGGACTTTACATATCTACCCGAAGGAATGCCTCCAACTCTTCGCAAACTCGCGAGAGGGGGCTTCCTATGCAAAGAAAGAGAGCTACTCATGCTCAAGATGAGGATCGTTACCCTTGCGGTCCTCTTTGGCGCCATCGAAAAGTAATCGGATGGAAATCACCGCACTTGCGTTGCCTCCGTGGATCCGGAGTCGGCTTGCGATTCGGAGCTCCGAAGCTCCTCCAATGGCGGATCTAGCTCCTCTTCTTCTTGCCTTAGCTTTTCTTTCTCCAAGGGTTTGGAGAGATAACAAGTGGAAAAAGTGAGGGTTTTCTAAGTCAAAACCCGGGTATATCCCTTCAGGAACAACCCCCAGCCATTGGATCCTCAGTCAAAGAAATGAACGGCTTCGATTCGGGACTGAAATGCCCAATCTGGGCCGAACACGGTCTGGCACACGCCCGTGTCCAGGGCCGTGTGCCTCATTCGCCGTCAAAATCGAATCACCTGGAACCTCACACGGGCATCGAACACGCCCGTGTTCGATCTGACACGCCCGTGTTCCAACTGACACGGCCGTGTAGCTGGCCGTGTACCCCATGATTTTCTCCCGTTTCCAACCCGAGCGCTGACACGGGTTCGGACACGCCCGTGTCCTTGCCCGTGTCACCTTGACACGCCTGGGCTCCAGGCCGTGTACAAGGTCTCGGCACTTCACGGCTAAGTGTCGACACGGGTCGACACGCCCTGCGACACGCCCGTGTCGCAGGCCGTGTGCCATGTCTCGACACACTGTCGACACCAAAGTGTCGACTTCGCGGGACGAGTGTCGACACGGGTTGACACGCCCTGCGACACGCCCGTGTCGCAGGCCGTGTGCCGTGTCTCGACACAACGTCGAAGCACTGTGTCGACTTCACGGCTAAGTGTCGACACGGGTCGACACGCCCTGCGACACGCCCGTGTCGCAGGCCGTGTGCCCAGTCTCGACACAATGTCGAGACCAAAGTGTCGACTTCACGCCTTAGTGTCGACACAGGCTTGACACGCCCTGGGACACGCCCGTGTCCCAGGCCGTGTGCCTGCAGCCAGAACTCAAACTGGCCCAAATTATTCCCCTTTGCTCCTTTGAGTTTCGGGGCGTTACACGGCCCTAGACACGGGCGTGTCGCAGGCCGTGTTCGGCCCATGTTTTACTTTTCAGCTATAAATCGTAGCCGACGATTGGGGGTTGTTCCTACTGGTATATACCCGTGATTGGGCCTTTGAAACCCTCATTTCACTTGAGTGGTTCTCTTTCTAAGTCAAGAGAGAGGGGAGAGCAAAGGAAGAAGAAGAAGCCTAGATCCGGTCATCGGCGGAGCTTCAGAGCTCCAAATCGCGAACCGACTTCGGATTTACGGAGGCAAGGAGAGAGCGGTGCTTTTCATCCGCTTACATTTCCATGGCGCCAAGGAAGAACGCTAGGGTAACGATTCTCTACTTGAGCATGTGAAGTTCTACTTCTTTTGCATAGGGAAGCCCGCTCTCGCGAGTTTGCGGTGAGTTTGAGGCGTTCCTTCGAGTAGACATGAATAGTCCCCGTTGTGTACATGTAGAGTCCGTAACCGAGAACGGATATAGGCATGATGTGTGAAGCCTACCCGGACAAGTTGGTCTGGATCAGTGATGTTGCATTGCATAAATGGCCGGAGAAGACTCTGTGAGATTATGTGTTTTTCGAGTTTTCTACGTGGTAGATTGCAACAGGGAGTCTTGGGGATTAACCCCAAGGTGCACCCGGAAAACTTGGCAGATGCGTGATTCTGCCAACTTGGTGGCATGGGAGCCAACTTGAACATAACCGGGTTATGTGAAGTGTGTAACGGAAACGGGACTCAGAGAAGTTTGACCCGCGTATATGGAATAAATTGCCGTTACGATGTGAGCAGGGGTTAGACGGAACTGTACCCATTCTATATCGTTCGGTTAGAGCCGTTAGCATAGATGAGGGTGGTCTTCGGCGGTCTATGGCTTAAATTGATGTGACCCATGCCGGGAAGACAAAATGCTCATAGTTTGGCTGTCATAGTGGCGGTGGTGAGACCGGGGTGTCTATGACTTAAATTGACCTGACATTGACTGGTTCACCGAGAATGTGCCATGAGTGCACGGGGTGTGTGGTCGTGCGTGCCTACGCCTGTGATGTAATGTATTTATATACTGCTTGGTTATGCTAATAAAGTGCAGGGAAGGAGCATTGCCACCCCGAATTAGGGGCGGGATCGTTATAATTTGGTCAGCATGGCTGAACGTTGCTTTGATTTGCCACCGTTGCGGTGGATTGTGCTTGCAGGTGCTGCGGAGCCGAGAGGAAAATAGCGGGCTATAGCCCAAGTTGCTACGCCGGCCCTCGAAGGCCTAATTTTGAGTGTTTTAGTTTATTCATGTATGGCCAGTCTGCGTGCCGAGGTTTGAAAACATGTAATTGGAGGAAAACATTGTAAGGCCATAAGGCCTGTACTTGTGTATTTGTACTTCATTCCTTTTGGCATATTAGTGGACATTCATGCTGGTGTTGGGTTCTTTCTTAATGCAACAATTTTAAATTGCTTCCACTAGAATGCTCTGTGTAGGATGTTGGATTGGTTGGATGGTTTTCATAGAGTAACCACCCGGTCTGTCTGTGGTATATGGCGTCGGGCCCCGGCCGGACCTACTGCTATATGCTATGTGACGGATAGGGGGTGTTACAATTTGGTATCAGACTACTGGTTTCGGTCTAGCTTAAAATGAATTCGTGGGCGAATTCTTTTAAGGGGTGGTGAGCACATGTGTGTGCGTCATCGTTATAACAGCAAAAGAACCCATGAATGTCCACTTAGGAATGAAAAATACATGTGTTTGAGGAACCTGCGAGTTCCTATAATTGTGTTTTGCAATTTTGTTTGGTCACTTAACGGTGTTTTGTACCACTATAGGTGACCAAAAGCGGTGCTGGGCCGTCGGAACGCCGTGTTTCTGAGGCTAGTAGTGCACCAAATGATGCTCCTGCAACACCTCCATCAGCTGAGACCATACGATTGGTGGTCGAAGCAGTGTTTGCCATGATCAATGCGCAGCCTGCAAGGCAAATGCAGCAGCCCACTCTTGCGATGGAGCAGGTACCTCTTCCAGAGGTTGAGCCGAGAAGAGTAGAGCAGGTAGTAGTGGAGCCATTGTTGCCAAGGAGGGCAACCGAGAGACAGCTCAAACATGTCATGAGCTTTAATCCTCCGGTATTCTTGAGGTTGGCAACCCCATCTCAAGCTGAAGACTGGCTCTCCCGTGTGAAGAGAGTCTTGACAGCGACGGAGACGGAGGAGTGGTAGATGACCATTATAGCTGCGTTCCTATTGGATGGAGACGCTAGGCTGTGGTGGGAGGGTTTGGAGCTGCATCTATCAAGAGGTAGGCAACTTACAGATGTCTCGATGGAGGAGTTCTCGAGACTGTTCTTGGCTAGGTACCTCCCTTCGACTCAGAGGATAGCTTTGGAGAATAAGTTCCAGAGGTTAGTACAAGGGGAGAGTAGCGTGGATGAGTATCTCCACGAGTTTACTCAGTTGGATCGGTATGCTAGCTCCACCATCACGGATGAGGAGCGTAAGACCAACCGTTTCTACAAAGGTCTAAGAGATGACTTGAGGCTACTACTCTTGGGGTCAATGACGCATGGTTTCTTGACCTTGGTCAACACGGCCCGGTCCTTAGAGAAGGACATGAAGAATGTTCAAGCGAATAAAAGCTTGGGTGATAAGAAATCTGAGTTCAAGGTGCCGACTACCTCAAAGTTTGGGTACCGTAAATTCTTTAAGAAGGCTAGGACTTCGGGTCCAGCTCCTTCTTCCGGTGCTTCTGGGGCGACTACGGGTCGGACCCCGGGTGCATGTTTTACTTGTGGGAAGCCGGGGCACTTTGCCTGTTTTTGTTGGAGCAGATGTCCCAAGTCCAAGAGAAAGCCGGGAGCAACTTATGAAGAGAAGGGCAAGGCGGTGGAGTCAACCGCGTCCCATTACGCTCCGGCTCAACCATGGGTTTATAATCTTGGCCAACAGGAGACCATCAAACAAGCGCATGTGGTGACATGTACGATTTAATTTGTAGCAAGTTAAGTTCCTTTAAATACTTGTTATGTATATGTTACCTTACCACTGCTTGTTTAGGATTTGTTTTGATTTGTGAGTTTCCGGCGAGAGCACTCTTTGATACGGGAGCTTCACACTCCTTCTTGTCTGAAGGATTCATACCGCGCATCGGAGTACCTTCTTCGATGGCAAAGGACAGGTTGGATGTGTTGTTACCGAATGGGTGTTCGATGCATGCAGATAAAGTCTGGGTGTTAAGATTCGCATTGGGAATCAAGAGTTCGATCTGCAAGCGTCGTTACTACCGTTGGTGGAGTTCGACGTTATATTTGGCATGGACTGGCTCTCGGAGCAGCAAGCCTATATTGATTCCGATCGCAAGGAAGTCAAGTTGGGAGCAAGTCGTGAGATGACTTTTACGGGCTTGAAAGGGTCGAGCAAGACGTTGATGTCTGCTCTTCAGGTGGTGAAGGTGGTTCGTGCTGGTGCAGAGCTGTTCTTTACACTAGTGGAGGTTGCAAATCCAAAGCCTATATTGGATAGTATTTCAGTGGTAGCTGAGTACCCTGATGTGTTCCCCGCAGATCTTCCTGGAGCCCCGCCTCAACGGGAGATAGATTTCACTATTGAGCTAGTACCAGGTGCGAAGCTTGTGTCACGATCTCCGTATCGGCTAGCGCCTAAGGAAATGGCGGAGCTGAAGGTGCAACTTCAAGAGTTGTTGGAGCAAGGGTTTGTGCGTCCAAGTTCGTCGCCTTGGAGCGCACCGATGCTCTTTGTAAAGAAGAAGGACGGAAGCTTGAGACTCTGTATTGATTATTGGGCGTTAAACAAGCTAACGGAAAAGAACAAGTACCCAATCCCAAGGATCGATGATCTTTTTGATCAGTTGGTCGGGTCGACGGTGTACTCTAAGTTGGATCTCAAGTCTGGTTACTATCAGCTGAGGATAAGGGAGAGTGATATCCCTAAGACAGCGTTCAGTACAAGATACAGGCATTACGAGTTTACGGTCATGCCGTTTGGGCTGACGAATGTGCCGTCAGTGTTCATGGATTTAATGAACAGGACCTTCTAGGAGTACTTGGACCATTTTGTGATCGTCTTCATCGACGATATTTTGGTGTACTCGTAGAGTGAGGAAGATCACTTCAGGCATCTTCATTTGGTTTTGGAGACGCTAAGGAGGAATCAATTGTACGCCAAGTTCTCGAAGTGTGAGTTTTGGTTGTCCTCAGTGGCGTTCCTCGGTCATATAGTGAGTGGGGAAGGTATTGCAGTTGATCCGGCAAAGATTATTGCGATACGAGAGTGGCCTGAGCTTTCTACGGTAGCGGAAGTCCGGAGCTTTCTGGGGCTTGCCGGCTATTATAGGAGCTTCGTATAGAACTTCTCGCGGATAGAGTTACCTCTCACTACTTTGACGAGGAAGGACCAGAAGTTCGTTTGGACGCCGGAGTGCGCGCGAGCTTTTGAGGAGTTGAAATGTCGGTTGACCACGGCGCCTGTGTTGAGTTCGCCGAGTGGGACCGAAGGTTATGAGATTTATAGTGATGCTTCGGGCAGTGGTTTGGGTTGTGTGATGTTACAACATAGAAGCATTATAACATATGGCTCGAGACAGCTGAAGGTGCACGAGAGGAACTATCTGGTCCATGACTTGGAGTTAGCAGCCGTGATTTTTGCCTTGAAGCTGTGGAGACATTATTTGTACGGTGTGAAGATTGATATCTACACCAATCACAAGAGCCTGACGTATTTGATTGATCAGAAAGATTTGAACATGCGGCAGTGTCGATGGATGGAGTTCTTGGGGGACTATACATTGAAGATCCACTACGTGTCTGGTAAAGGTAATGCGGTTGCGGACACATTGATTCGTCGGGCCCCAACTCAAGCCAATTGGTTGTCGGTCAATGACGAGTGGTTGGTTCGGGAGTTAGAGGCGTTGGAGATCTTTTGCGTTGATAAGCAATCAGGTGCTGAAGCAGTATTGAATTGGACGGAAGTCCAATATGACCTGGCTGATCGGATTCGGCAGGCGTTGGATATGGATGTCCACATGAAGCAACACATGATAGAGGCTCTGGATGAGTCAAATTCTCAATTCGTTGTGGAGGATGGATTACGTTGGAAAGACGGTCGTCTGTGCGTCCCAAGCGTGGGCAATTTGCAGGTGGAATTGTTGTACGAGGCGCATCATACCAAGTACTCAATTCACCCGGGGAGCACGAAGATGTACCACGATGTTAAGAAATTGTTCTGGTGGCCAGGACTGAAAAAGGATGTGGCGCTCTACGTGGCGAAGTGTCAAACTTGCACGTTGGTGAAGGCAGAATGCCAAAAGCCGGGAGGATTCTTGAAATCCTTGCCTATTCCGGAGTGGAAGTTCGACGACATTACTATGGACTTTGTGCACGGGTTGTCAAGGTCGCAAAAGGGGAACGACACCATTTGGGTGGTCGTAGATCGTCTAACGAACGTGTCGCATTTCATTCTGCATAGCAAGGATGATCCGGTTGAGAAATTGGCAAAGCTATATGTGGATAATATTGTACGGCTTCATGGTGTGCCCCGCAGCATCGTGAGTGACCGAGATGGGCGGTTCACATCCAATGATTGGAGGCTGGTGCAGCAGATGTTGGGAACAAAGCTGAGTTTTAGCACAGCCTTTCATCTGCAAACGGATGGGCAGAACGAGAGGGTCAATAGAACAATGGAAGACATGCTTCGCATGTGTGTCCTGGACTTTGGAAAGCAATGGGAAGATCACCTATACATGGTGGAATTCACTTACAACAATAGCTATCAGGCGAGCATTCAAATGGCACCCTTCGAGGCCCTTTATGGTAGAAAATGTCGCACGTCGTTGTCCTGGTTGGAAATGGGTGAATCAAAGTTATATAAGCGATTAGAGGTGGAGGATGCTACTTCTTTGGTAAGAACCATTCAGGAGAGGTTGCTAATCGCTCAGGACCGCCAGGCTAAGTACTATAATGCCAAACACAGGAACGTGGAGTTCGTTGTTGGCGATTGGGTGTACTTGAAGATCAAGCCGTTCAAGGGTGTCTCGCGGGTGCGGCGCTTGAAGAAGCTAAGCCCGAGGTGTAACATCCCGCCTTTTATTGGGCCACCAGAGCCTTAGTGGGCCCAATAAAAGTGGCCCGAACCCTACCCATGACCCGGTGGGAAATAACTCTAAGCGGGAAATAGATCTAGAGAACTCTGAATTGAGTTCTGTCAGTTCATGTGGCCTCGTATAGTCAATACGAGCGCATCGGAACTCGTTCAGTTGGACTCCGAGGTCTAACGACAATTTTACACATTTCGACCATTTTAGCGCGCTGCGACGCGCAAATTTCGGACTTTCGTCAAACGGACTCCGATTCAACCCCAGTCAGTGGAGTTAGACTCGTGTGGTCAATACGAAGTCAACGGAAGTCGTCCCGGTCAATTTCGATGACGATTGGTCAACCCGTGGTCAAATCAAGCATAGTTGTGCACCGAAAAGCGTGCGCACACCAATTATGACACGACACCCAAACTTTGACCCGACCCCGACGACTTGGACCCACTTTGACTTTGACCAGCAAGGGGGACCCAACCTAGGGTTGACTTGGTCAAACCCTTATAAAAATCCACTTTTTGGATTTTTCTCCAAATGAGGGGCCCACCTCCTCTCCAAAGAAGGATGGCCCATGCCCCCCTCACTCTCCATGGGCCCCAACCAGCAAGCCTCCCAAAGCTCAAGTGGAGGCCCACCCTCTTTTTCTTTTCTCCCACTCTCCCCCTCTCTTTCTTCACCATAAAGGCCCAAGCTTCAAGCCCATAAAGGGCCCATCCATTTTCCCCACATGGGGGAAAATGGGAGACTTCCAGCTGTCATTGGACAGCTGGAGGGTGGGGATTAATCCCTCCCTAAGGAGGGATTAGTCCCACACCACCCAAAGGGAGGGAACTCTCCCTCCCCCTCCATATAAAAGGACCCCCCCCTCCCCTAATCCTCCTCACAGCTCTCAGAGAAACCCCCTCCCCCTGCTTCCCCCTCTGCTGGAGCTCAGGTGGCCGGAAAACGCCAAGTCGGAGCTCCTCCTCCCCTCCTCCACCACCTTGAGCCATGTCCGACCAAGGCCGGCCGGTGGCCTGCCGGCGCCGGAGAAGCCCCGAAGGGTGCGGGTGATCGGTACAGGGGAGATGATGAACAGGGATTCGGTTTTATATATATATATATATATATATATATATATATATATATATATATATATATATATATATATATATTATATATATAAATATATTATTATTATAATATTTATAATAAATATTATAATATTATAATAGGCTCCTAAGGAAAAAGTGTTGAACATGAAAAATGTCCCCTTTTCTAAGGGCTTCCTCCACAAAAAGTTTGAAATTTTTTGGAGTCGATTTGGTATTTTTAAAAGCCCAAAAGAAAATTATTTGTCCAAATTAAACGGCCAAAATTATTCGAAAAATTATGAATATTTTTCTAGGCTCATTTTATACCCTTCCAAGAGTTGTGTCAAAAGTTGGACTCATGGGGATAAGTTTTGATATTTTTTTCCAAACTATGGAAGGCTAGGGTCGCGCTCGAAATTTATTACGCTCATTTTCCTCGAAAGTGAAAATTGGAGCGCGCGACCATTCTCTCTATTTTGAATAATAAATTCAAATTGTCTTATCGACGAGAGTGGCTGAGGCAAGTGACCAAGCTCCGGGTGTTTTGAAACCATCGAGCGCCTCGACTCTCGGGTGATTTGGGCACGCTCGGAAGTGAGAGTACGAGTAGTGAGTTGCATATTATTCTCGACGAATAATGAAACTATAACTCCAGATAATCCCCAATCTGATTAAGCCGTGGTTAATAAGGCGCAACCAACTCATAATCGGATCTTAATAAAGGTGTAACCCAAGGAAACCTTATTAAAAACTGGGATGGAACTGAAAAATCTCTCCTGAGAACGGAGATGGAACTGAAGCCTCCTGTATGGAGTGATTGGACTACTAACCATTTTCTTTATGAATATTCCAGTTTTGCACTGGTCCAGTTCCTTATTCTTTTCAGTTCAGTACTTTCAATTCAGTACTACTCCAGCCTCGTACTGGTCAAGATTATTTCATTACTTTCATTTCAGTACTACTCCAGTCTCGTACTGGTCAAGCTTATTTCAATACTACTCCAGTCTTGTACTGGTCACATTTCTTTCCAGCACTTTAAATAAGCAGCATAACCACCGCACTTGATCTTATCGCAATTTACTTTTATATTCCCGGGTCTTGCTCTGACGAGCAGTTGTTGTTTAGGTTGAGCCTTAGTTGGGGATAACCGGAGTTGAGGTAGTCCTCCAGGTCTAGCCCCCAATAAAGCGCTCCCACGCTCCTTGTCGAAAGTAGAGCAAAGTACCGATGCCCGAAGTGTAAGCCTAGTAAGGCAGGTCGTCGTAGACCCGATGTTATATTGTTTGCAATTATTTGATTGATTGTAAATTGCTTGCGGTGAAATGGTGGCGGGTCAGTCCCTTCCGCAGACCGTTCATACCGGTGCGGCAAGGTTGACGACTCAAGGCGACAGGGAGATGAGTACCACGAGTGACCGACCGTTATATTCCCCGTCGGGTTTTCCTCCGCTGGTCGGCCAAAATGATTCGCCGGATGTCGCTCACATCCAAGAGTACACAAGGTTGTACGTGAGGGCCTGGGGTTGTGCGGTACGGTCACCCCCAGAAGTGGCAGGACTGGCCACTATCACCGACGGCCACATCAGTGAGGCCCGCGGGGCTCGCTACCCTGCTGGAACAGAAGCGGTCCAAACTATGTCGACATAGGGTTTGTGTGCACGGCTATGAATGCCTGCGGTTTGTGTGCGCGGCTATGAATGCCTGCGGTTTGTGTGCGCGGCTATGAATGCCTGCGGTTTGTGTGCGCGGCTATGAATGCCTGCGGTTTGTGTGCGCGGCTATGAATGCCTGCGGTTTGTGTGCGCGGCTATGAATGCCTGCGGTTTGTGTGTGCGGCTATGAATGCCTGTGGTTTGTGTGCGCGGCTGTGAATGCCTGCGATAGAATTCAAGATATGAAAACCTGTTGTGCTGATGAGCTAGTAGAGCCTTGCTATAACCGTTTTATGTTATTGCTGCTTTTTCGGTTATACTGCACTCTTTTATAATTGCTCCTAGTTGTTCATATATGAAATGTTGTGATAACCCTCTCTTGCTTCGGCTATTTACTTTTGTTGGGTGGGTGCGTGCTCGTCCCCAGGATGTGGATCCGGGGAGGAGATTTGTTTCCACTTAGCTCTGTGACTAACGGTTATTTGATTAACCATTCACAGGAGGTGGAGCACCGTAGTGACCCGCTGCCGCAGGAGATTACGCCAGCAGCTAGGTCTACTCGAGCAGATGCACCCCCGCCGTCTCCGGTGTTTAGAGACGTGAGTACCGCCGAGCAGTTTAGAAGAGAGAGTGTGTGAGAGACTTATGTAGTACATGTATAGCCCACGAGCATTTATAAACGCATAAGGCTTCGGCCCTAGAACCTCTGTATTAATATGATGTGTAGTGGTTTCCTGTTAATGCTTCCGCTATATTCTGATGGGTTGTGAATGTTATGATTCGAACCACTCAAGACGACCATCTAGTGCTTGAATAGGGTGGATTGTTTCCCCTATGAGCCCTGGGTAGACGTCTTGGGCCAGTAGTACCCCTCCGGCCCGACCCGGGCAAAAGGTTGGGGGGTACTACAAATGGATCAGAGCCATCATGATTCATCCTTGTGGAGCAGTCTCAGGATCCCTCCGTCCCTCGCTTCGTTCTAGGTTCGGGACGAACCTTGCAGTGGAAGCCTGGTGGACCCTAGTGTAGAGGCTTAGGGATTCTAGACTGTGTGTTAGTACGCCCATACACCATTGTTTTCCGCTTGGGTTGTCGCTTTTGCAAATTCCCTTACTTTTGCAAAATACTGACACTCTTTCATGTTACTTCTCCAGATACCGGAGTACAGTAACGGGGGATCCTCGTCCAGAGGATACGTTCCAGCCACCCCACCACCAGACCCGGTTTCTCCCGCAGCCGTACCGTTTGCCGAGTCAGATATAGGGCAGACACTGACGGCTATACTAGCGACTTTCTGAGATGCCCTGGCACAGCCACCGCGGGAGATGACCGCACCCACAGATCTGCTGACGACTTTTCGAGGACTGAGGCCTCCCCCTTTCAGGGGTACAGAGACGGCCATTCAGGTAGAGGAGTGGGTGGAGCGAGTGGAGGAGCTGTTGGTAGGGATGATGTGCCCAGCTGTGGCAGCAGTCTCTTTGGTGGTGACCCTCTTGGAGGGATATGCGAGGGATTGGTGGAGAGCGTCTAGTCGCTCTACCTTCCGAGGTCGGCCAATGAGCACGATCCTTTGGGGGGAGTTCTCCGTGGCTCTGCTAGAATTTTTCATCACAGATGCAGACCGAGCCGTGCTGCAAGAGAGATTCTTGCTCATTCGACAGGGCAACCGCACTGTGGCAGAGTGTGAGAGAGAGTTCATACACCTGTCACGCTTCGCCGGGAATCTGGCTGCCTCTGACAGGGATAGGGCTTCTCGGTTCTACCGAGGAATACGAGACGACCTGAGGCAGGCCTTGATTATGCTCTCTCAGGCCACCTTCCACACCATAGCCACCCATGCGGCAGCTCTAGAGTTGGACCAGCAGATGGTGGCTCAGCGGCGCAGAGGTCAAGTAGAGCTTCCTCGAGACCAGAGGCGAGACGTTGGAGTCACTCCTCATAGACAGGATAGAGAGAGCAGACAGTGATGTCGCAGGCTGCCTTATAGGCGCCCACCAGCACCCCCAGCACCCCCAGCTGCACAGCAAGACAGTAGACCAGCTCCAGCTCCACAGCCCCCACTAGTGGCCCGACGAGATGTTCCCTTCGCAGGGAACTGCTTCTTGTGTCAGCAGCCGGGACATATGAGGGCCTTCTGCCCTTAGGCGATAGGGAGACCAGGACTAGGAGCAGTCCAGGGTGGACAGCCGGCACGGGGACAGGGTCAAAGAGGCCGTAGAGGCCGAGCTGGCAGGAGAGGCCAGCAGGGCCGAGCAGCTCCCCAGGAGGCCTATGCACTGGACCTGCAGCATGGACCAGCCCCTGACATAGTCATAGGTATATATCTTAGGCGATAGAAGATATCAGATCTTCCACTATTGTTGTATATTTCATATATATATATATATATATATATATATATATATATATATATATATATATATATATATATATATATATATGTATATTAGTTGGATGATATATATCTATATGTTTTTCCTATGACGTCAGGAATCTTGTTGGTAGAAGGTCACCCTGCCAAAACCCTTTTTGACACAGGAGCGACTCATTCTTTCGTCTTCCACGATTTCATCGCAACAAAGGGAAATATTATTCGCTCAACCAGACTGTCTATACGAATCCATTTACCAGACGGGTCGGATATGACATCCACCGAAAAGTGTTCGTTCCAGGCTATGCTGGGAGAGGTAGAGTTTGAAGTCTACGCAACCATCCTAGCTATAACTGGGTTTGACATAATTCTGGGAATGGACTGGCTGGCTGAGCACCAAGCCCAGATAAACTGTTCCACGCGAGAAGTCCGGCTACAGAATCTAAATGGCCAGAGCGTCGCGTTGACAGGTGTGCCATCTGTCTCTCGTATTATCTTGACTTCTACACAGATGGTGAAGTCAGTCCGTCAGAAGGATGAAGTATTCCTTATTTATTTCGAGATGGAAGATAAGACCCAGGTGCTCGCCAAGGTCCCAGTAGTCCGAGACTTTCCAGATATCTTCCCTGAGTCCTTCCCGGGATTGCCACCTCAGCGAGAGGTCGACTTCCAGATCGAGCTCGTGTCCGGAGCACGACCAGTATCGCGAGCCCCGTACCGGATGGCCCCAAGGGAGCTGACTGAACTAAAGATCCAGCTACAAGAACTAATAGATGCTGGATTCGTCAGTCCAAGTTCATCGCCCTGGGGAGCCCCGGTACTTTTCGTCAAGAAGAAGGACGGGACTCTGCGACTGTGCATCGACTATAGGGAGCTAAATAAGCTTACTGTACGCAACACGTATCCCCTTCCTAGGATCGACGAACTGTTCGATCAGTTACAAGGTGCTTCGGTATTCTCCAAAATGGACCTGAGGTCCGGCTATTATCAGCTTCGGATTCGAGAGGAAGATATTCCTAAGACTGCCTTCAGCTCCCGATACGGTCTTTACGAGTTCCTAGTGATGCCCTTCGGGCTCACCAACGCTCCCTCCGCCTTCATGGCCCTGATGAATAGAGTCTTCGAACCCTTCTTGGATCACTTTGTCATCGTCTTTATAGACGATATCCTAATCTACTCGAAGACCAAGACGGACCATACCCGCCACCTGCAGATGGTCTTATTAAAGCTCCGGGAGCACTCTCTCTTCGCCAAATTCAGTAAGTGCGAATTTTGGCTAGAAGAAGTTGGATTCTTGGGCCACACGATAAACAAGGAAGGAGTGGCAGTGGACCAAGCTAAGATCCAGGCAGTACAAAATTGGCCGCCACTCAGGACGGCTGCGGATATCCGGAGTTTCCTCGGCCTTGCCGGATACTACAGGAAGTTTGTCGAGGGATTTTCCAAGATTTCCCTACCCCTGACTGCTCTCACCAAGAAGGACGCCGTATTTCGATGGACGCCGGAGTGCGAGGCTGCGTTCATCGAACTGAAGAAGCGTCTGACTTCCACGCCAATCCTTACGATTCCTTCAGGGACCGAGGGATTTCAAATCTACACTGATGCCTCCCTGAAAGGATTGGGAGCAGTCCTAATGCAGCATGGTAAGGTAGTGGCCTACGCTTCGCGGCAATTAAAGCCGCATGAATTAAACTACGCAGCACACGATTTAGAGTTGGGCGCCGTCATCTTCGCCCTTAAAATCTGGAGGCATTATCTGTACGAAGTAAAATGTGAGATCTTCTCCGACCACAAGAGCCTCAAGTATATTTTCACGCAGAAAGAGCTGAATCTCCGGCAGCGCCGATGGTTGGAATTCTTATGCGATTACGACTTCACTCTCCAATATCACCTCGGGAAGACTAATAGAGTCGCTGACGCCTTGAGCCGCCAGCCTACGATAGTCGGGAGTTGGATGGAGCAGATCCCTAAGGAACTTTTCCAGTCTTTGATAGACTTGGAGATTACCCTGGTTGCCCGAAGAGATCCGGAAGAGTACTATTCTCAGCTGTATTGGATGGAGATCCAATGCGATATCCGGGACCGGATACGAGAAGCCCAGAAGATCGACCCAGAGGTAATGTCGATCATCCGATCTCTGCAAGGAGGGGCACAGGAGGATTATAACTTGCATGATGGGATTCTACAATTCAAGCATCGCATATTTATTCCCGCTACTGGAGGGATTCGTGGGGAAATTCTGCAAGAGGCCCATCAGTCGAGGTACTCGATTCACCCTGGCGTAGTTAAGATGTACGTGGACTTGCGTAGGACCATTTACTGGCCCGGAATGAAGAGAGATGTCACCGACTTTGTGGCCCGGTGCCAGACCTGTCAGAAGGTCAAAGCTGAATGCCGTAGTCCAGGAGGCCTATTGCAGCCCCTGCCGATACCAGAATGGAAGTTCGAAGACATCTCCATGGACTTCGTCCACGGCCTACCTTGATCCCGTGCTGGGAATGACTCAATATGGGTGGTCGTAGATCGACTCACCAAGGTAGCGCGGTTCATTCCAAACCGACAGGGTGACGGAGTAGATATCCTGGCCAGGATGTTCCTAGAACAAGTGGTACGATTTCACGGAGTACCAAAGTCCATCATGTCTGATCGTGACGGTCGTTTCACATCTAAGGAATGGAGGCGGGTGCAGGCATATTTGGGAACCAAGTTGGCCTTCAGCACTGCCTTCCACCCGTAGACAGACGGACAGACGGAGAGGACGAACCGGACGATGGAGGATCTTCTTCGACTGTGCATAGTGGAGCACAATGAGCCGTGGGAGCAGCTGTTGCCGTTAGTCGAATTTTCGTACAATAACAGCTACCAGGCTAGTATTAAGATGGCTCCGTACGAGGCATTATATGGAAGGCGTTGTCGAACACCGTTGACATGGGCTCAGGAAGAGGACCCGGAAGCCTTGGGAGTGGCTTACATCGATGACGCTATGACAGCGATACGGCTGATTCAGGAGCGAATGCGGGAAGCGCAGAGCCGGCAGGCTAAGTACTATGATGCGCGACACCGACCGGTGGAGTTCAGCGTGGGGGAAATGGTGTTTCTGAAAAATAAAACCCATGCATGGTGTCTCCCGGTTGAGGAAGCAGAAAAAGTTAGATCCCCGCTTCTTGGGCCCCTATCCGGTGATAGAGCGTGTTGGCCCCGTCGCCTATCGTTTAGCCTTACCCCCAGAGTTGGGGAATCTTCATAATGTGTTTCATGTCTCTTCCTTGAGACGAGTCCTCCGGCAACCAGAGCAGTACCTTCCTACCCCTCCGGCGCAACTACTGTCAGATAGATCCGTTCGGCTCGAACCCGTCAGAGTGGTAGATTACAAGGTGAAGACACTACGGAACAAAACCATTCCGATGGTTAAGGTGCTATGGTCAAACTGTGGACGAGAAGAGTTCACATGGGAACCGGAAGCACTCCTCCGAGAAAAGCACTCAGAGCTCTTTCCCCAGGTATGTTACTTTTTCCCCCTACTTCAAGCAAATTTTCGGGGACGAAAATCCTTTTTTTATTGGATTGTAACATCCCGCCTTTTATTGGGCCACCAGAGCCTTAGTGGGCCCAATAAAAGTGGCTCGAACCCTACCCATGACCTGGTGGGAAATAACCCTAAGCGGGAAATAGAGCTAGAGAACTCTGAATTGAGTTCTGTCAGTTCCTGTGGCCTCGTATAGTCAATACGAGCGCATCGGAACTCGTTCAGTTGGACTCCGAGGTCTAACGACAATTTTACACATTTCGACCACTTTAGCACGCTGCGACGCACAAATTTCGGACTTTCGTCAAACGGACTCCGATTCAACCCCAGTCAGTGGCGTTAGACTCGTGTGGTCAATACGAAGTCAACGGAAGTCGTCCCGGTCAATTTCGATGACGATTGGTCAACCCGTGGTCAAATCAAGCATAGTTGTGCACCGAAAAGCGTGCGCACACCAATTATGACACGACACCCGAACTTTGACCCGACCCCGACGACTTGGACCCACTTTGAATTTGACCAGCAAGGGGGACCCAACCTAGGGTTGACTTGGTCAAACCCTCATAAAAATCCACTTTTTGGATTTTTCTCCAAGTGAGGGGCCCACCTCCTCTCCATAGAAGGATGGCCCATGCCCCCCTCACTCTCCATGGGCCCCAACCAGCAAGCCTCCCAAAGCTCAAGTGGAGGCCCACCCTCTTTTTCTTTTCTCCAACTCTCCCCCTCTCTTTCTTCACCATAAAGGCCCAAGCTTCAAGCCCATAAAGGGCCCATCCATTTTCCCCACATAGGGGAAAATGGGAGACTTCCAGCTGTCATTGGACAGCTGGAGGGTGGGATTAAACCCTCCCTAAGGAGGGATTAGTCCCACACCACCCAAAGGGAGGGAACTCTCCCTCCCCCTCCATATAAAAGGACCCCCCCCCCCCCTCCCCTAATCCTCCTCACAGCTCTCAGAAGAAACCCCCTCCCCCTGCTTCCCCTCTGCCGGAGCTCAGGTGGCCGGAAAAAGCCAAGCCGGAGCTCCTCCTCCCCTCCTCCACCACCTTGAGCCATGTCCGACCAAGGCCGGCCGGTGGCCTGCCGGCGCCGGAGAAGCCCCGAAGGGTGCGGGTGATCGGTACAGGGGGAGATGATGAACAGGGATTCGGTTTTATAATATATATATATATATATATATATATATATATATATATATATATATATATATATATAATATTATATATATATAAATATATTATTATTATAATATTTATAATAAATATTATAATATTATAATAGGCTCCTAAGGAAAAAGTGTTGAACATGAAAAATGTCCCCTTTTCTAAGGGCTTCCTCCACAAAAAGTTTGAAATTTTTTTGGAGTCGATTTGGTATTTTTAAAAGCCCAAAAGAAAATTGTTTGTCCAAATTAAACGGCCAAAATTATTCGAAAAATTATGAATATTTTTCTAGGCTCATTTTATACCCTTCCAAGAGTTGTGTCAAAAGTTGGACTCATGGGGATAAGTTTTGATATTTTTTTCCAAACTATGGAAGGCTAGGGTCGCGCTCGAAATTTATTACGCTCATTTTCCTCGAAAGTGAAAATTGGAGCGCGCGACCATTCTCTCTAATTTGAATAATAAATTCAAATTGTCTTATCGACGAGAGTGGCTGAGGCAAGTGACCAAGCTCCGGGTGTTTTGAAACCATCGAGCGCCTCGACTCTCGGGTGATTTGGGCACGCTCGGAAGTGAGAGTACGAGTAGTGAGTTGCATATTATTCTCGACGAATAATGAAAGTATAACTCCAGATAAGCTCCAATCCGATTAAGCCGTGGTTAATAAGGCGCAACCAACTCATAATCGGATCTTAATAAAGGTGTAACCCAAGGAAACCTTATTAAAAACTGGGATGGAACTGAAAAATCTCTCCTGAGAACGGAGATGGAACTGAAGCCTCATGTATGGAGTGATTGGATTACTAACCATTTTCTTTATGATTATTCCAGTTTTGCACTGGTCCAGTTCCTTATTCTTTTCAGTTCAGTACTTTCAATTCAGTACTACTTCAGTCTCGTACTTGTCAAGATTATTTCATTACTTTCATTTCAGTACTACTCCAGTCTCGTACTGGTCAAGCTTATTTCAATACTACTCCAGTCTTGTACTGGTCACATTTCTTTCCAGCACTTTAAATAAGCAGCATAACCACCGCACTTGATCTTATCGCAATTTACTTTTATATTCCCGGGTCCTGCTCTGACGAGCACTTGTTGTTTAGGTTGAGCCTTAGTTGGGGATAACCGGAGGTTAGGTAGTCCTCCAGGTCTAGCCCCAAATAAAGCGCTCCCACGCTCCTTGTCGAAAGTAGAGTAAAGTGTCGATGCCCGAAGTGTAAGCCTAGTAAGGCAGGCCGTCGTAGACCCGATGTTATATTGTTTGCAATTGTTTGATTGATTGTAAATTGCTTGCGGTGAAATGGTGGCGGGTCAGTCCCTTCCGCAGACCGTTCGTACCGGTGCGGCAAGGTTGACGACTCAAGGCGACAGGGAGATGAGTACCACGGGTGACCGGCCGTTATATTCCCCGTCGGGTTTTCCTCCGCTGGTCGGCCAAAATGATTCGCCGGATGTCGCTCACATCCAAGAGTACACAAGGTTGTACGTGAGGGCCTGGGGTTGTGCGGTACGGTCACCCCCAGAAGTGGCAGGACTGGTGATGAACTGTAAATATGCGTATTTTTATGCACATTAATTTAGTCATTTTCATTTATTTTCGTCGTTTTTACTTATTTTTGTTCAATAAAATGTTCCTATTCTTGTAAATTTTCTCCTAACTTGTTTTATTTGATTTTTCAGAAAAATTTCAAAATCTGCCAAAATTTGGGAAGTACACGCCCGTGACACATGGGTCACGCCCGTGACCGAGCCGTGACTGTGCATTTCCCGTGAAATCGGAAAATTTCTGAAGAAAAGGCTTGACACGCCTGGCGACACGCCCGTGTCACCCGACACGGGGCGTGACCCAAGCCCGTGTCCTCTCCTCTCGACGAATTCCGCTCGACGATCGTCGAGTGTCGACACCAACTGTCACGCCCAGTGTCACGCCCGTGACCTGGGGCGTGACCCAATTTCAGCTCAACGATTTCGACTCGACACTTTCCGCTCGACATTCGTCGAGTGTCGACCCCAACTGTCACGCCCATAGTCACGCCCGTGATATGGGGCGTGACCTTTCCAGCTGGCCCGACAAGATGCTGCCGAAGGACATTTGACGCAACCCGCGCCCGGTTCTACCTCCCCGACACGCCCATAGTCACGCCCGTGACCTAGGGCGTGACTGCTGCGAACTCAGCCCGAAGTCAACTTTGCTGTCCAATCGCCGGCCGCCTTCATGAATAGTACTGTCACGCCCCCCATACACGCCCGTGACCGAGGGCGTGTACTTAGAAATTTTTTCCTATAAATAGCCCAGTTCTGTAAGGTCCAAGGGTTCAGATTTTTGGGCCAAGTTAGTGTCTTTTTGTGGGCTTAATCCGTGGATTCTAGTGCTATGTAAGGAGATTTCTCCCTTCTTATTTCATGTTTTGTTTTGCTTTACCTTTTAGCTTTGTAATAGCTTGAAAATTTTAATAAAAATGTTAGATTTTCTCTCTTTATTTAGCATGAAAAATTCATTTGGATGGCTCACCTCTTTCCCTTTTTATCCTTGGTTTTATCTTTGTTCTTCACTTGTTCTTCATTTATGAAAAGTGTGTGTGTGTGTGTGTATGAGTGCAACATGCTTAATATTCATGTTTTTAACTTGTTTTCATGCTTAGGAATGTTAGGTTTTCCTCTTTACATTCCTTTGATTTTTCAAGTTAGGTTTTGCTTGAAATTCATGAAATGATGAATTAGGTTTTTCTTTTTTTTCTTGTCTTCTTTTAATTCCTTCAACATCTTCACTCTTATGAGTGTGTAAAAGAGTTACTAAACTTTCTTTTGTTTTTTTTACTTAGCTTTATTTTAGGATGAAAACCTTTTTTTCCTCTTTCTCTTTTATTTCAACTTTTTTAGCTCTTTTATGAAATCTTAGGAATGAAAATGTTGAAATTTTTATTTTCCAAAAATTTTGGTTTTTAATTTGTTTTGAAAAACTTTTGTCTTCTAAAATTATAATTTCTTCTTTTTATTTGTTTTTGGCAAAACCTATGCTTGAAATAGTTAAAGTTTTAATTTTTAGGTAACTTTGATTTTTCTTTGTTATTAGTGTGTGTGAGTGTATGAGAATAAACTTTCTTTTGTTCTTCTTAAATTTTCATGAAGTGTGTGTGAGTGTAGGTGTATTAACTTTTATGCTTTGATTCAAATTATGTAGAGTGTGTGAGTGTAGGTGTATAGTTTTATTGCTTTCTTGAAATTTTCATATGGAGTGTGTGTGTTCGTGTGCATTTATTTCCGCCTACTCGTTAAGAGTTAAATGCCGCATCGTTTTCATTTTCAGTCCTACTCCTTTGAGTAGGACTTGTAATTTTTCTTTCTTTATTTTTTCGCCTACTCACTTGAGTTAAATGGCCGGACCTTATTTCAGTTCTACTCGTTTGAGTAGGACTTGCAAATTTTCTTTCTTTATTTTTTCCGCCTACTCACTTGAGTTAAATGGCCGGACTTTTTAGCCCTGTAATCGCATTTATTTTCTCCTACTCATTTGAGTAGGACCCGCTTTCATTTCAGTCCTACTCGTTTGAGTAGGACTTGCAATTTTCAGCCTTTATTTACCGCCCCCACTCGTTTGAGTGGGACTCGCAAATTTGAATTATGCAAATTTTCTTTCATGTGTAACTTAGTTCCTTTTTTATTTATAATTTGGAGTGTGCGTGAGTTCTCGTTTAGTTAACTTTTTAGCTTTCTAAATATTGTTATTTTTCTTTTGTCCCTTTCTTATAAACGTTTAGTGTTTAATTTCGAACTCGCGCCTCACTAAATTATAAGCCGTCCCCATACCGATGTGTGGCTAATCTCTATTAGCCTCGGCATCGAAGAGCATTGGGACATTTAAAATGATTTATAATAATTAAAGTTCTTTATTTTCATTTTAATTTAAGCACTTAGGGTTTACCCCGGGTTTACGACGCGTAGGACCACATATCGATGTGTGGGCCCTATTTCCGTAGTCCATATGCTAGCTAGCCGAGAGGCCGTGCATATGGACCGATCACCCCTGGGTAAATAGAGTTGCGTGCATACCCTCGAGAGAGGACAAGCGTAATTCTACCGGATTGGGTTCCCCACCCAATAGCGGGGTTCTTAGCGTAAAGCGGACGTTAAGAGGAATCCTTCGTCGGACTAACGTTCGGTCGAATAGTCTTAACGTTTAGGTGAGCGATATCCCTATAGCTAGGTGAGCTCACATTTGTGGAACCTCCACGGCCAAGTTGCCTTATTATTAATTTGAAAACTAAGTCTTTTTATTATTAAAAATTGTTTTAGTCTTAATCCGATTCGATGCCGAGCGTTAACCCTTCATCGAATATTGTCTAAATCGTTTTTTCGCTCCTTTGCTTTTCCGTCTTTTATTAAGTAAAAAAAAATCCATCTTTCTTTCAGTAAAATAATAGTCCTCCCGGAGGAGTAAGAATAGTCAACGCGACCCCGAGAACAATACGACCTCGGTATTCCCCGAATATCGAGTACTACTTGCGATAGGTGCACTTGCCTACCCGAGCAAGCCCGCGGCGATCGACTCACCGAACCAACCACAGTAAGAGTCTGTTCGCGGGCACATCAAGTTTTTGGCGCCGTTGCCGGGGAGTCTCTTTTCGAGTTGCTATTTCGAATTCCGGAGTCTATTAATTTTACTTATTTTCTAAAAAAAAAAAAAAACTAAAAACTTTATTTTAAAAACACAAAAAAAAAAGTTTATTTTTGTTTTATTTTTGTTTGGGTGTATGACCGAGGACAACCCTCAGAGTCTGAAGATTTAGACTTCGACCCTGAGATCGAACGCTCTCTTGCGCGTATCCGATCTCATCGCCGAAATCCTTCTTTAGATCCCGAGGAATCTATCGGAGAACCCACTGTTGTAGTTATGGCCGCCCCTAACATTCCCCCGGCGGCCGAGCGTACTATGTCTTATTACGCCCGGCCTAACCTGGATGATTCAGGGTCGAGTATTGTTCGCCCTGCGGTGGCCAATAATAATTTTGAAATAAAGTCAAGTGTCATTCAAATGGTCCAAAACGCCGTGCAGTTCGATGGACTGCCGGATGAGGACCCGAATGTCCACTTGTCCAATTTCTTGGAGATATGCGACACCTTCAAGATCAATGGCGTCACTGATGACGCCATTCGTTTGCGCTTATTTCCTTTTTCCCTTAAGTCCAAAGCCAAGGCGTGGTTGAATGCCCTCCCGCGAGGATGTATCACCACGTGGGCTGAGTTGACGGAACGGTTCCTAACAAAGTACTTTCCGCCCGCCAAAACTGCAAAGTTGCGGGCGGACATTTCTTCGTTTGTGCAGAACGATCCCGAGTCTCTATACGAGACTTGGGAACGATTTAAGGAATTCCTCCGCCGTTGCCCGCACCACGCGCTGCCAACGTGGTTGCAAGTTCAAATTTTTTATAATGGGCTGAATTTTCAGACGCGTCAAATGATTGACGCGGCTGCCGGGGGAACGCTTAACAACAAAACCCCCGAGGCCGCCCAGGCTTTATTCGAAGAGATGGCTATGAACGCCTATCAATGGAACGTCCCGCGGGGACGGCCAAAGCCGGCGGCTGGTCTTTTTCGAAGTGGATGCCACTGCTCTCTTGACCCTTCAAGTTGAAAGGTTAACAAAGCAGGTGGCGGAGATGTCTGCTGCCTCCTCCACTCCGCCTTGTTTTATTCCCCCTAACGTCTGCGTAGCTGAAGAGTTCGTGGACTTCATGGGAAATTCGGGTCGTCCTCCCTTCAACCCCAACAACAACCCTTATAGTAATAACTATAATCCGGGTTGGAGGAATCACCCCAACTTCTCGTGGAGCAACCCGAATAATGCTCAGCGTCCCCCTATTTCTTATGCGCCCGGATTTCTTCCTCCCCCTCCTCTTCCGAAACCCTCCCCGATGGAGGAAAATTTTTCGAAGTATATTGCGTCCAACGAGTCAAATATCCGGAACATCACCGGATCGCTAAAAACACTCGAACAACAGGTTGGACAGCTGGCGAGGATGATGTCCGAGCGCGCGCTCGGGGCACTGCCGGGAAACACGGAGCCCAATCCGCGGGAAAACGCCAACGCTATAACCCTCCGTAGCGGAAAGGAGGTGGTCGATCCAAAACGGACCGACCCTCAGGTACATATTTCACCTCCGACCCCTCTTCCCCTTTCTTCGCTCACGCCGCCTTTACCTATTATAAAAGAAAAAATTATTTTAAACAAGGCTCTCCGTATCCGCATAAGCATAATTTTAGAAAACGAGCGTAAGGACGCGCAATATGAAAATTTATTTTATTATTAAAACAAATTCACATTAATGTTCCTTTTTGCGAGGCTATCTCGCAAATGCCCAAATATGCGAAATTTTTAAAAGAACTACTTTCTAATAAACGCAAATTAGAGGATATTTCGCATGTATCTCTCAACGCTGTCTGCTCGGCGGCCCTTACTAATAATTGCCCGCAAAACAAAACGACCCGGGACGGTTTTCCATCCCGTGCCTTTTTGGCGATATATTAGTAAAGTACGCCTTAGCTGATTTAGGGGCTAGCATTAATCTGATGCCGTTCTCGCTCTTTTCGCGTTTAGGTTTGGGTACTCCTAGTCCTACGAATATGCGCATCCAATTAGCGGATCGCTCGGTTAAGTTCCCTATCGGGGTAGTGGAGGACGTCCTTGTCCGAGTCGACAAGTTTACCTTCCCGGTAGACTTCGTCATCTTAGATATCGAGGAGGACGCCGAGGTACCAATAATACTCGGTCGCCCTTTTCTCGCCACCTCCCGCGCACTAATAGATGTTAGTAATGGTAGCCTTCTCCTCCGAGTAGGCGATGACCAAGTTACTTTCTCTATTAATCCCTCGATGGACAATTTGTCATCGAGCGACGATTTCTGCTATTCTTTAAATACTTTTTTCGGAGATCGTTCTTCTCCCATTTTCGAGTCCGTATTTTTAAATGACGATATTTATGCGCTCGAAAATTTTAACTGCGATGAGGATACGTCTATAGACTTGCCTTTCGAACCAATTGGTAAGAAAGACATAGGCATTAAAACCTCCCTAGAAGAACCGCCCATCCTAGACCTCAAACCCTTACCCGCCTCGCTCAAGTACGCTTTTTTGGGAAAAGGTGATACGCTCCCCGTTATCATTTCTTCGGACTTGAGTGATTCGGAGACTTCCGATTTATTGGAAGTTTTATTTAAACATCGCCACGCAATTGCGTGGCAAATCTCTGACCTAAAGGGGATTAGCCCCTCCTTTTGCACCATAAGATTTTCCTAAACGATAATTGCCGCAAAACGATTCAGCCGCAACGTCGTCTTAACCCAAACATGAAAGACGTCGTTAAAGCCGAAATCATTAAGTTATTAGATGCGGGGATTATCTACCCTATTTCGGACAGTGCATGGGTTAGTCCCGTGCATGTCGTGCCCAAGAAGGGCGGTCTTACCGTAGTGGCGAATGAGCATAACGAGCTTGTCCCAACTCGTACTGTTACGGGTTGGCGAGTGTGCATCGACTATAGGAAACTTAACGACGCCACCCGCAAGGACCATTTCCCTCTGCCATTTCTAGACCAGATTTTAGAGCGTTTATCCGGTCATCCGTATTATTGTTTTCTTGATGGTTTATCGGGGTTTTTCCAAATCCCCATTTCCCCCGATGATCAAGAGAAAACAACTTTTACTTGCCCGTTTGGCACCTTCGCCTATCGAAGAATGCCATTTGGACTCTGCAACGCGCCAGCTACATTCCAAAGATGTATGCTAGCGATCTTTGGCGAGCTAGTAGAAGACATTATGGAAGTCTTTATGGATGACTTTTCTGTTTTCGGACGCTCTTTTCCCGATTGCCTTCAAAATTTAGATCGTGTCCTTCAACGGTGCGAGGACACAAGCCTTGTTTTAAATTGGGAAAAATGCAACTTTATGGTTCGAGGAGGTTTGGTCCTCGGCCATATGATTTCGTCTAAGGGGATAGAGGTGGATAAGGCCAAGATAGAAATTATAGAAAAACTTCCGCATCCAACCAACGTAAAATCTATTAGGAGTTTCTTAGGCCATGCGGGCTTTTATCGACGCTTTATTCAAGATTTTTCAAAAATAACAAAGCCGCTAACTCACCTCTTGGAAAAGGAATCACGTTTCATCTTTAGTAGCGAATGCGAGTCCGCCTTTAATTTGATAAAACAAAAACTTATCTCTTCACCAATTTTAGTGGCCCCTAATTGGTCCCTTCCGTTCGAAATAATGTGCGACGCTAGTGATATTGCCTTAGGTGCCGTTCTTGGCCAACGCGTAGAAAAACATTTTCATCCTATTTATTACGCTAGCAAGACGCTCACTTCCGCACAAGTAAATTACACGACAACGGAAAAGGAACTCTTAGCCGTCGTTTTCGCTTTCGATAAGTTTCGCTCGTATATAACGCTATCTAAAGTTATCGTTTTTACCGATCACTCCGCGCTTAAATATTTATTAGCTAAAAATGATGCGAAGCCCCGCCTTCTTCGATGGATTCTCCTCCTACAAGAGTTTGATTTGGAGATCCGAGATAAGCGGGGAGCGGAAAATCTAGCGGCGGACCACCTCTCCCGTTTAGAAAATCCAGGTGCGGAAGCGCTCGTCGAATCTGAAATAAATGACAGATTCCCCGAGGAACGCCTTCTTGCCATTAATAAATCTTCGTCATCTTCGCCTTGGTTCGCAGATTTTGCAAATTTTTTAGTAGCGCGGGTCCTTCCAAAAGAATTTTCCAGTCATCAAAAGAAGAAATTCTTTTCTGACTTGAAAAATTTCTTTTGGGAGGACCCATTTCTTTTTCGTATCTGCGCGGACCAAGCGGTTCGACGATGCGTTGCGGGTGTGGAGTGCTTACAAATTCTTAAGCACTGCCACGAGGGTCCAGCCGGTGGGCATTATCAAGCCAACCGGACCGCTCGGAAGGCGCTAGAGGCGGGCTACTTTTGGCCCACTCTCTTCAAAGACGCGCATAATTTTGTGCGCGCATGCGATAGCTGTCAGCGGTCGGGTAACATCTCTCGTCGCGACGAGATGCCCCAAAACATGTTTTTAGAGTGCGAAGTCTTCGATTTGTGGGGCATAGATTTTGTTGGCCCCCTACCTCCGTCTTTCAAAAATATGTATATTTTAGTGGCGGTCGACTACGTATCGAGGTGGGCGGAAGCGCAAGCTCTCCCCACCAACGATGCGCGAGTCGTCGTTACATTTCTTAAAAATTATTTTCTCGCTTCGGCACGCCTCGCGCAATTGTTAGTGATAGGGGAACGCATTTCTGTAACGCTCTTATGGCTAAGACGTTAGCTAAATACGGAGTCACGCACAAGCTTGCCACCCCCCTACCACCCGCAAACAAGTGGCCAAGTCGAGGTAGTAAATCGAGAGATTAAGCGAATTTTAGAAAAAACCGTTTCGCTAAATAGGAAAGATTGGTCCGTTAAACTCGACGATGCGTTGTGGGCGTATCGGACGGCTTACAAAACCGCTATTGGATGTACGCCGTTCCGGTTAGTCTACGGCAAAGCGTGCCATTTACCCGTAGAATTAGAACATCGCGCACTTTGGGCTTTAAAACTCTTAAACCTCGACTCCAACTTAGCCGCTCAGAATAGAAAACTGCAACTAAACGAGCTCGATGAATGGCGTGCGAACGCTTACGAGAGCAATAAATTCTATAAGGAGCGCTCTAAGTTATATCACGATCGAAAAATCAAGTCCCAAAAATTATTTTCTCCGGGCGATCTTGTCCTTCTTTACAATTCACGTCTTAGGCTTTTTCCAGGTAAATTAAAATCTAGATGGTCCGGTCCCTTCCTAGTTGAAGAAGTTTTTCCTTATGGAACCGTACTCGTCTCCCACCCGGACAAAGGTTCTTTTAAAGTAAACGGTCATCGGTTAAAGTCTTACATCGCGGGCGACCCAGTGATCGGTTTTAGCGAAACCATAACTTTCCTCCACATTATAAACCCGCCAAAATAGTCAAGCTACACGACTATAAACAAAGCGCTCCTGGGAGGCACCCCTCGCTTATCTTTTTCGCTCTTTCCTTATTATCTTTGTTATTTTTTTCTAATAAACGCAGGGTTTCTGATCGGCCTCCCCCTCCGCGTTTCAGGGAAGCTTCTACCCCCTTCCCTTTCTTTTCTTTGTACATATTGTCTTTCCTTTCTGTTCCGCATACTTACGATACAACATTGGGGACAATGTTGGACTTAAGTATGGGGTATTTTCGTGCTTTACTTTCTGCACTTCAATTTTTCTGCATCTCCAAAAAATACAATACATATAACAACAAAACAAAAACAAAATTTTCGTCTTAAATTTTCTGCATCTCCAACAAAAAAAAGAAAAATACAAAAAATACATATAACAACAAAACAAAAACAAAAAAATTAAAAAACATCTTAAAATGAAAAAAAAAATTTAAATGAAAAAACAAAAAAATTTTAAATGAAAAAAAAAAATCCAAAAAATTTTTTTTTGTTTTGTTCTCTTTCTCTTTTCCAAAACTCAAAAAAAAAAAAAAACAAAAACAAAACAAAAAAAATTATTTTGTTTAGTTTCACTTTGTATATATTTTTTGTTTTTTTCTCTCTCCCCCTTCCTCATTCTTGTACAAACCTTTTTCTTTTTCTCCCTTATTTTTGTACATATTATGAAAATTCTCTAAAAAATACAAAAAAAAAAATACAAAAAAAAAGATAATAGTTCAAAAAAAAATTTCAAAAAAATTGAGAAAAACAAAAATACAAAAAAAGATAATAAATGAAAAACAAAAAAAATTGATAACAAAAACTATAAAAATCAAAAAAAATGTTTTGAAATAAATAAATTAAATATTCCATACTTAACTTTTCTGCTATCCAAAAATTCTGTTATGAGTTTATTTATATGTGAATACTATTAATTCTCTGTTTGCTACCCGTTTGTTAATTATTGATTGAAACATTTAAATAGCCGGGGTTAAGTTTTAAAGAATTCTTTATGCTTTGTTAAAACTAGCGAACTCGTTTTAGGCACTACTTCTAATTTTTCATTAATAGGAGCACGTATATTATGTTAGGAAATAACGACTATAGAATTCAATTATACTTACTTTTAGCTTTCTGAAAAAAATTGGAACGTACAAATTATTAAGGTTGCTCTCAAAAAATTTTAGGATTACAATCTAGTTTTCCTTTCTCCCCTCACTTTTCATGACCTACTTGGCATGAAAAATTTTATCCTTAAAAGATCTTATGTCAATGGGAACAAGATTTCGTTCCGTAAACATAGGCACCCAATAATTTTAAAAGATTATATAGGGAGTAAGAGGATAAAATTCATTACTCCTACAAATATACATTGGGTTAATTTTATTATTATGAAGTTGAAAAACAAAAATCATATTAGGAAAATAAGATTTCGTTTTCCTAATAATCCAAAAGAAAAAAAAAAATGGAGGTTCGAGAAAAAATTACCTCACCTCAATATCAAAACCCTCTTCATAAACACACTACCCCCTTAGCCAATTACACGATTCTAGAATTAATTCAAAAATCTTTTTGAGAGCATAATTAGTAAATTGTATTATTTCCGGTAGCACTCGTATAAGCTAGAGTTCTTATAATTCCAAACTATTTTCGTTAATCTAACCATTACAAATGTTGCCTTCTATTTGATTACATCAAGAAGTCTTTTGGCCAAAACTTTTGCGCTATTTAAATCATCTACATAATTTTAGGACTTAACTCTTACACCCCGTATATTTATTTCGATCTCTCTTATAATTGATTAAGCGATAGCCAAAACTTAGAGTTTTTTTTATTCCTTATAGATTCACCTCAAACTTTTGCTCTAGAATAGCAAAAGCCTAAGTATGGGGGTATTTGATGAACTGTAAATATGCGTATTTTTATGCACATTAATTTAGTCATTTTCATTTATTTTCGTCGTTTTTACTTATTTTTGTTCAATAAAATGTTCCTATTCTTGTAAATTTTCTCCTAACTTGTTTTATTTGATTTTTCAGAAAAATTTCAAAATCTGCCAAAATTGGGAAGTACACGCCCGTGACACATGGGTCACGCCCGTGACCGAGCCGTGACTGTGCATTTCCCGTGAAATCGGAAAATTTCTGAAGAAAAGGCTTGACACGCCTGGCGACACGCCCGTGTCACCCGACACGGGGCGTGACCCAAGCCCGTGTCCTCTCCTCTCGACGAATTCCGCTCGACGATCGTCGAGTGTCGACACCAACTGTCACGCCCAGTGTCACGCCGTGACCTGGGGCGTGACCCAATTTCAGCTCAACGATTTCGACTCGACACTTTCCGCTCGACATTCGTCGAGTGTCGACCCCAACTATCACGCCCATAGTCACGCCCGTGACATGGGGCGTGACCTTTCCAGCTGGCCCGACAAGATGCTGCCGAAGACATTTGACGCAACCCGCGCCCGGTTCTACCTCCCCGACACGCCCATAGTCACGCCCGTGACCTAGGGCGTGACTGCTGCGAACTCAGCCCGAAGTCAACTTTGCTGTCCAATCGCCGGCCGCCTTCATGAATAGTACTGTCACGCCCCCCATACACGCCCGTGACCGAGGGCGTGTACTTAGAAATTTTTTCCTATAAATAGCCCAGTTCTGTAAGGTCCAAGGGTTCAGATTTTTGGGCCAAGTTAGTGTCTTTTTGTGGGCTTAATCCGTGGATTCTAGTGCTATGTAAGGAGATTTCTCCCTTCTTATTTCATGTTTTGTTTTGCTTTACCTTTTAGCTTTGTAATAGCTTGAAAATTTTAATAAAAATGTTAGATTTTCTCTCTTTATTTAGCATGAAAATTCATTTGGATGGCTCACCTCTTTCCTTTTTATCCTTGGTTTTATCTTTGTTCTTCACTTGTTCTTCATTTATGAAAAGTGTGTGTGTGTGTATGAGTGTAACATGCTTAATATTCATGTTTTTAACTTGTTTTCATGCTTAGGAATGTTAGGTTTTCCTCTTTACATTCCTTTGATTTTTCAAGTTAGATTTTGTTGAAATTCATGAAATGATGAATTAGGTTTTCTTTTTTTTTCTTGTCTTCTTTTAATTCTTCAACATCTTCACTCTTATGAGTGTGTAAAAGAGTTACTAAACTTTCTTTTGTTTTTTTTTTACTTAGCTTTATTTTGGATGAAAACCTTTTTTTCTTCTTTCTCTTTTATTTCAACTTTTTTAGATCTTTTATGAAATCTTAGGAATGAAAATGTTGAAATTTTTATTTTCCAAAAACTTTGGTTTTTAATTTGTTTTGAAAAACTTTTGTCTTCTAAAATTATAATTTATTCTTTTTATTTGTTTTTGGCAAAACCTATGCTTGAAATAGTTAAAGTTTTAATTTTTAGGTAACTTTGATTTTTCTTTGTTATTAGTGTGTGTGAGTGTATGAGAATAAACTTTCTTTTGTTCTTCTTAAATTTTCATGAAGTGTGTGTGAGTGTAGGTGTATTAACGTTTATGCTTTGATTCAAATTATGTAGAGTGTGTGAGTGTAGGTGTATATTTTATTGCTTTCTTGAAATTTTCATATGGAGTGTGTGTGTTCGTGTGCATTTATTTCCGCCTACTCGTTAAGAGTTAAATGGCGCATCGTTTTCATTTTCAGTCCTACTCCTTTAAGTAGGACTTGTAATTTTTCTTTCTTTATTTTTCCGCCTACTCACTTGAGTTAAATGGCCGGACCTTATTTCAGTTCTACTCGTTTGAGTAGGACTTGCAAATTTTTCTTTCTTTTATTTTTTCCGCCTACTCACTTGAGTTAAATGGCCGGACTTTTTAGCCCTGTAATCGCATTTATTTTCTCCTACTCATTTGAGTAGGACCCGCTTTCATTTCAGTCCTACTCGTTTGAGTAGGACTTGCAATTTTCAGCCTTTATTTACCGCCCCCACTCGTTTGAGTGGGACTCGCAAATTTGAATTATGCAAATTTTCTTTCATGTGTAACTTAGTTCCTTTTTTATTTATAATTTGGAGTGTGCGTGAGTTCTCGTTTAGTTAACTTTTTAGCTTTCTAAATATTGTTATTTTTCTTTTGTCCCTTTCTTATAAACGTTTAGTGTTTAATTTCGAACTCGCGCCTCACTAAATTATAAGCCGTCCCCATACCGATGTGTGGCTAATCGCTATTAGCCTCGGCATCGAAGAGCATTGGGACATTTAAAATGATTTATAATAATTAAAGTTCTTTATTTTCATTTTAATTTAAGCACTTAGGGTTTACCCCGGGTTTACGACGCGTAGGACCACATATCGATGTGTGGGCCCTATTTTCGTAGTCCATATGCTAGCTAGCCGAGAGGCCGTGCATATGGACCGATCACCCCTGGGTAAATAGAGTTGCGTGCATACCCTCGAGAGAGGACAAGCGTAATTCTACCGGATTGGGTTCCCCACCCAATAGCGGGGTTCTTAGCGTAAAGCGGGCGTTAAGAGGAATCCTTCGTCGGACTAACGTTCGGTCGAATAGTCTTAACGTTTAGGTGAGCGATATCCCTATAGCTAGGTGAGCTCACATTTGTGGAACCTCCACGGCCAAGTTGCCTTATTATTAATTTGAAAACTAAGTCTTTTTATTATTAAAAATTGTTTTAGTCTTAATCCGATTCGATGCCGAGCGTTAACCCTTCATCGAATATTGTCTAAATCGTTTTTTCGCTCCTTTGCTTTTCCGTCTTTTATTAAGTAAAAAAAAAAATCCATCTTTCTTTCAGTAAAATAATAGTCCTCCCGGAGGAGTAAGAATAGTCAACGCGACCCCGAGAACAATACGACCTCGGTATTCCCCCGAATATCGAGTACTACTTGCGATAGGTGCACTTGCCTACCCGAGCAAGCCCGCGGCGATCGACTCACCGAACCAACCACAGTAAGAGTCTGTTCGCGGGCACATCAACTGGCCACTGTCACCGACGGCCACATCGGTGAGGCCCGCGGGGCTCGCTACCCTGCTGGAACAGAAGCGGTCCAAACTATGTCGACATAGGGTTTGTGTGCGCGGCTATGAATGCCTGTGGTTTGTGTGCGCGGCTATGAATGCCTGCGGTTTGTGTGCGCGGCTATGAATGCCTGTGGTTTGTGTGCACGGCTATGAATGCCTGCGGTTTGTGTGCGCGGCTATGAATGCCTGCGGTTTGTGTGCGCGGCTATGAATGCCTGCGGTTTGTGTGCGCGGCTATGAATGCCTGCGGTTTGTGTGCGCGGCTGTGAATGCCTGCGATAGAATTCAAGATATGAAAACCTGTTGTGCTGATGAGCTAGTAGAGCCTTGCTATAACCGTTTTATGTTATTGCTGCTTTTTCGGTTATACTGCACTCTTTTATAATTGCTCCTAGTTGTTCATATATGAAATGTTGTGATAACCCTCTCTTGCTTCGGCTATTTACTTTTGTTGGGTGGGTGCGTGCTCATCCCCAGGATGTGGATCCGTGGAGGAGATTTGTTTCCACTTAGCTCTGTGACTAACGGTTATTTGATTAACCATTCACAGGAGGTGGAGCACTTTAGTGACCCGCTGCCGCAGGAGATTACGCCAGCAGCTAGGTCTACTCGAGCAGATGCACCCCCGCTGTCTCCGGTGTTTAGAGACGTGAGTACCGCCGAGCAGTTTAGAAGAGAGAGTGTGTGAGAGACTTATGTAGTACATGTATAGCCCACGGGCTTTTATAAACGCATAAGGCCTCGGCCCTAGAACCTCTGTATTAATATGATATGTAGTGGTTTCCCGTTAATGATTCCGCTATATTCTGATGGGTTGTGAATGTTATGATTCGAACCACTCAAGACGGCCATCTAGTGCTTGAATAGGGTGGATTGTTTCCCCTATGATCCCTGGGTAGACGTCTTGAGCCAGTAGTACCCCTCCGGCCCGACCCGGGCAAAAGGTTGGGGGGGGTACTACACGAGGTACCTTGGACCGTTTGAGGTTCTGGAGCGGATTGGTGAAGCAGCGTACCGGTTGAAGCTGTCTGTGGAGCTTAGTGGTCTACATGATGTATTCCATATATTGGTGCTACGGAAGGCGGTGCAAGAGCCTACGGAAGTGATCGCGGTCGATCAAGTGCCGGTTGATAGTGGGTTGATGACGAAGGTCAAGCCCGTACGTATTGAAGACTCGGAGGTCAAGCAGATACATAATAAAGAGATCAGGATGGTCAAGTTCCGATGGGACAATTGCGGTCGAGAGGAGCTCTCTTGGGAGCGAGAGCAGACTATGCTTGAGGAGTACCTGGAGTTGTTTCACTCAGGTACCATTTAAGTTTTATGTTTCTTTCCTTTATGAAATTTCGAGGACGAAATTCTTTTAAGAGGGGGAGAATTGTAAAGCCCCGAAACTCAAAAGAGCGACGGGAGGCATTTTGGGCCAAATCTGGTATTTGGCAGGGGGCACACGACCTGGGACACGGGTGAGTACCAAGGCATGTCAGGCTCGAGTCGACGATTTGTCCGCGAGGTCGACGAAATTTGGAGTCGACGATCGTCGAGCAGCGAACACGGCTTGAGACACGGGCGTGTCTCAGGGCGTGTCGAGCCCGTGTCGACGATCGGCCCGGGGAATCAACATTTTCGCTCGATGATGTGTCGAGACAGGGAACACGGCCTAGGACACGGGCGTTTCCAAGGTCGTGTTATGTGGTCGGCGAACTTCGCTCGATGAAGTGTCGAGACAGTGAACACGTCCTGGAGCCCAGGCATGTTCGGGTTTGACACGGGCGTGTCAAATAGGACACGGGCGTGTCCAAGACCCGTGTGAGTCTCGGGTTGTTTTCGGGGCTGTGTCGATGGGGGCACACGGCCAGCCACATGGTCGTGTCAGTTTGAACACGAGCGTGTCAGGTTAAACACGGGCGTGTCGGGACCCGTGTAATTTTCGTAACGCGTTGATTTTGACGACGAATGAGGGACACGGCCCAAGACACGGGCGTGTCGCAGGCCGTGTTCGGCCCAGGTTTTACTTTTCAGCTACAAATCGTAGCCATTCATTTCCTTATTTTGGGATCCGACGGTGGGGGGTTGTTCCTACTGGGATATACTCGTGATTGAGCCTTTGAAACCCTCATTTCACTTGAGTGGTTCTCTTTTTAAGTCAAGAGAGAGGGGAGAGCAAAGGAAGAAGAAGAAGCCTAGATCCGGTCACTGGCGGAGCTTCGGAGCTCTAAATCGCGAACCGACTTCAGATTTACGGAGGCAAGGAGAGTGCGGTGCTTTTCATCCGCTTATATTTCCATGGCGTCAAGGAAGAACGCTAGGGTAATGATTCTCTACTTGAGCATGTGAAGCTCTACTTCTTTTGCATAGGGAAGCCCGCTCTCGCGAGTTTGCGGTGAGTTTGAGGCGTTCCTTCGGGTAGACATGAATAGTCCCCATTGTGTACATGTAGAGTCCGTAACCGAGAACGGATATAGGCATGATGTGTGAAGCCTACCCGGACAAGTTGGTTTGGATCGGTGATGTTGCATTGCATAAATGGTCGGAGAAGACTCTGTGATATTGTGTGTTTTTCGGCTTTTCTATGTGGTAGATTGCAACAGGGAGCCTTAGCGATTAACCCCAAGGTGCACCCGGAAAACTGGGCAGATGCGTGATTCTGCCAACTTGGTGGCCTGGGAGCCAACTTGAACATATCTGTGTTATGTGAAGTGTGTAACGGAAACGGGACTCGGAGAAGTTTGACCCGCGTATATGACTTAAATTGTCGTTGCGATGTGAGCACGGGCTAGACGGAACCGTACCCGTTCTATGTCGTTCGGTTAGAGTCGTTGGCATAGATGAGGGTCTTCGGCGGTCTATGGCTTAAATTGACGTGACACATGCCGGGAAGACAAAATGCTTATAGTTTGGCCATCACAGTGGCGGTGGTGAGACCGGGGTGTCTATGGGTTAATTGACGTGACATTGACCGGTTCACCGAGAATGTGCCCTGAGTGCACGGGGTGTGTGGTCGTGCGTGCCTACGCCTGTGATGCAATGTATTTATATACTGCTTGGTTATGCTAATAAAGTGCAGGGAAGGACCATCGCCGCCCCGAATTGGGGGCGAGATCGTTATAATTTGGTCAGCATTGCTGACCGTTGCTTTGATTTGCCACCATTGCAATGGATTGTGCTTGCAGGTGCTGCGGAGCCGAGCGAAAAATAGCGGGCTATAGCCCAAGTTGCTGAGTCGGCCCTTGAAGGCCTAATTTTGAGTGTTTTCGTTTATTCGTGTATGGCCGGCCTGCGTGCCGAGGTTTGAAAACATGTAATTGGAGGGAAACAATGTAAGGCCATAAGGCCTGTACTTGTGTATTTGTACTTCATTCCTTTTGGCGTATTAGTGGACATTCATGCTGGTGTTGGGTTCTTTCTTAATGCAACAATTTTAAATTGCTTCCGCTAGAATTCTATGTGTAGGACGTTGGATTGGTTGGATGGTTTCCATTGAGTAACCACCCGGTCTGTCTGTGGTATATGGCGTCGTGCCCCGGCCGGACCTACTGCTATATGTTATGCGACGGATAGGGGGTGTTACACGTGGTATCTGGCATAAATGTGGTTCTACCTAGTTTTCTGGATGCCCCATGGAGTTAGTCCCCAAGGTTCCACTGCGTAGAAACCAGAAAAAACAAACATCACAGAGTCTTCTCCGGCCATTTACAAGCATAATGAAAATCATCACCAATTTAGACCAACCCATCTGGATGGTCTTCACACACCATGCCTACGTTTGTACTTCGCTTCCGAACTTCTAAGTGCAAAACTACATGGATACATTGTATCTACCTGAAGGAAGATCTCAAACGCACCGCACACTCGCGGGACAGGGCTTCCTATGCAAAAGGAAGATGACTTCACATATCCAAGTTGAGAATCATTACCCTTTGCGCTTTCTTTGGTGTCATGCCAAAGATCTAGACGGATGAAAGTGACCTCAACGATCTTGCCTCCATAGATCCGGACTCGACTTGCGAATTGGGGCTTCGAAACTTCAACAGCGGAGAGATTTAGCCTCCGGCACCGCTTCTCCTCCACCAAAAAAATCAGGCCAACCCCAAATCCATAAGAAAATAAAGTGAAAACGGACAAACCAGGCATATATACCAAGCTACCGCCGCGCGGTAACTAGCTACCGCCGCACGGTACCTTAATTCAACGCCTTGTTTCGAGCGCAACCGCCCAAACTCTCAAATCACATGCCGACACGTGGCCCCGTCATTTTGAATACGCTAATGTCGCGCGATAAGACTCTAACGCTGGGCGATAGAGGACAGAGGTTACGACACGACACAAGCCGATATCGTCGTGCGTGAACTTTTACCGCCGCGTTGTAGGATCCTGAGAACCAAATTAATTAAATTGACCCAGCAATCGCCAGCGGTAACACTTTCACCGGGCGATAGCTTCTCGAGAGGTCTGTCAGATTAATTCCCCTGCTACCACAGCGCGGTAACAACTTTCTGCCGCTCGGTAACATCTTTCTCGAGAACTCAACGCTTTCTCGAGAACTCAACGCACTCGACGCAAACCCTGGAGCTACTGTCGTGCGGTAACTAGCTACCGCAGAGCGATAACCCCCAGAGAAGCATCTTCCGCCTTATGAAATTTGGGGCATTACATAATGAGCCAGAGCTACTAAGTTACATTGATGCTGATATGGCTGGAGATTTGGACTCTAGGAGATCGACTTCTAGGTACTTTATCATGTTTACACGGTGAGTTGCATCGTGGTAGTTGAGACTGCAAAAGTGCTTTGCATTATCGACTACTGAGACAGTATTTATTTCAGTCATTAAGGCGAAAAATATCTTTTTTGGATAAAGCACTTCATCAATAAGCGGGATTTCACTCAAGAGTGTTACACACTCTTATGTGATAGTCAGAGCGAGATTCATTGCGGAAGAACCCCGCCTTCTCGAGATCTAAGCATATTGACACACAATATTATTGGATATGAGATACTTTAAAGTAGAAATAGTTGGATTTGCAGAAGGTGCACACAAATGACAATGAAGCTGATATACTTATGAAGAGCATATCGAGGGGGAAGTTTGAACCATATGTGACGATCGCCGACATGACATTCTCTTTTATTTAATATCAAAGAAGAATAAATTGTTGGGTATAATTTTGTCCTTTGTGGGGAAAACTGTTGTATTTGAGCTTTACTAACTCGAATATGGTGGTACCAAATTCACTGAACGAAGGTGGTGACATATTGATGGAGGATCTAAAGGGAGACAAATTGGAGATTTGAAGAAAGATTGTCAGAATGACAAGTTTCATCACTTAGTCGAAAATAGAGAGATTTGAAGAGATATTTTTCTCTTAAGTGTGAAAGCAGCTAGTCACCTTTTGATCATGTTTTTCAAGCATTTGTTTCATGCAAAGTAGGAAAAGGTGTAAATGTCTTTGACCATGAAATATGACGTATTTTTGACCGAGAGATGCTTCTAGGAAAGAGGTCAAGGAAAGCTTCTTCCACATCTATCTCATGCCATCTGTCACCGCTACTGCCATGAATTTGTCCCTATAAATAGCCATGATAGAGGATGAATAAGACATCCACTTTTATCCAAACTCAAGCATTAAAAGTTTTCTAGAAAAACCTTTGTGATAATCATCTTAATTTGGAATAGCTTTCGGACGTCGTTCTGCGAGATTGACGAGAAATACTTCGGCTACACGGATTGAACCTGAAACAGATTTGGGCAAGGATTCAAAGATACATCTCAGAGAGAATTTGTGCAATCCGTCTCGTTCGCCGATGTGGGTAACTTAACAATTTTTCTGTTACTATTTACTGTGTAATATTGTGTACTGCAAAGTTTGTGAAGATCATGTATGGATTAAGCAGAGAAAGCATTGAAATTGCCTTTTTGTTTTAGACATACTTAGACTCTGTTTTGGAGCACTAAATTTCACTGGTCAAGCAGTTACAACCGCATGAACCAGACCTTAATTAAGATCTGGTTCATAAGGTCCGGTTCATGCGGTCGTAATCGCTTGACTGGTGAAAATAAGTTTTCTCAAACGGAGCCTTAGAAGCGATTTCTGAGTTGGACTCTGATCGTCCAGTTGTTTTCAACATATTGAGTTTTCACGTTAAAACTGTGTCACTTTAATGTTGTTATTTTTTGTGGTGTGTTTTGGTTGTGTATCAGCATACTACTAAACGATTGTGTAGGTACTTGCTCATGCTAACTTACAACTGCTCCTATCGGTCTTTCATGCTCTCTCTCTCACGCTAGCTCAAAATGTTGAAGGTGCTCCCACTAAAAGTACATACACATTGGCTAAAAAATTAACTATTTTGAATTTCCACATCACTTAGGTTATGTTCGTTTCAACGACATTGATATTAAAATATTTGCTTTAAGAAAATGAAAGTCATTTTTGTTGTTCGTATCAACAATTGTAGAGTGAAATTGACATTCTGGTGGAAAGTTGTTGATATTCACCCAAAACTAAAAACTCATTGGTTCAATGTCTACTTCCACGTGCAGATATTGAGATTGCGAACATTAGCTTTTCATAAGAAAAGAAATTTTTTCGGCATGAATGCGATTTTTTCGGACCAAACACAATTCTTTCGCCTGGACGCGACTTTTTCACCCTGGTGCGATTATTTTGCCCGGACGCGATTTTTTCGTCTGGAAGCAATTTTTCGCCCGGAGGCGATTTTTTTGCCCCGACGCAATTATTTCGCCAGGATGCGAATTTTTAGCCCCGACGCGATTTTTTCCGCCCGAGCGTGATTTTATTTCCATGGGCGCGATTAGTTCGCCCGGGGGCGCTATTTTCGCCTGGGGGCGCTATTGTCGTCTGGGGTCTTTTTTTTCGCACAAGCGCGATTTTTTCGTCAGGGCATGATTTTTCTGCCCGGGCGCGATTTTTCCGACCGGGCACGCATTTTTTGCCCGAGCGCACAATTTTTACACGGGTGCGGTTTTTTCGCCCGAGCGCTTTTTCTTCCCCCGGGCGCGTTGTTTTTGCCCGGATGCGAATTTTTCGCCCGGGAGCGAATTTTTCGCTCGGGCGCAAATTTTTCGCCCGTGAGGGATTTTTCCCCCGGGCACGCTATTTTTGTCCGGGAGCGCGTTTTTCGTCCGGGCGCGATTTTTTTGTCCGGGCGCGATTTTTCCCCCTGACGCGATTTTTCCGCCCAGGCCGCTTTTTCGCCCGGGGGCCCTATTTTCGCTCGGCTGCGTTTTTTTCGTATGACCGCGATTTTTTCGCTAGGGCGCAATTTTTCTTCCCGGGTGCGATTTTTCCTACCGGGCGCGCATTTTTCGCCCGGATGCGCATTTTTCACCCAGGCGCGTTTTTTTCGCCCGGGCGCGAATTTTTATCCCGAACGCGAATTTTTCGCCCGGGCGCGAATTTTTGCCCGGGCGTGATTTTTCGTCCGGGCGCGATTTTTCCGCCCGGACGCACTTTTTCCATCCGGGCCTGCTTTAACTGCCCGATCTGCCCAGGCGCGCTTTTTCCGCCCGTAGCGCTTTTTCCGCCTGGGCGAGCTTTTTCCCCCGTGTGCGATTGTTTTGCATGGGCGCGATTTTTTTCGCCCGGACACAATTTTTTTGTTTGGCAGCGGTTTTTTTGTCGGACGCAATTTTTTAGCCCGTACGTGATTTTTTCTCCCGTGCCCGTTTTTTTCTTCCGGGCGAACAAAGTCGCGTCCGGGATTAAAAGTTAAGTCCGAACAAAAAAATGACGTCTGGGAGAAAAAATCCCGTTTGGGAGAAAAATCGTGTCCGGGATAAAAAAACTCGTCCGGGCGAAAAAAACGCCTCGGGGAAAAATCGCGTCCGAGCAAAAAAGTCACGTACGGGCGAAAAAATCGCGCTCGGGCGAAAAAATCTTGTGCGTGCGAAAAAACGTGCCCGAGCAAATAAAGCGCGTCCGGGAGAAAAAAAGGCTTCCGGGAGAAAAAGTCGTGCACGTCCTGATGGAAAAGTCGCACCCGAGCGAAAAAATCGTGTCCTAGCGAAAAAAGCCCGCCCGGGCAAAAAAAGCGCACCCGGGCAAAAAAATCCGTGTTTGTAATTTTTAATTGAGAGTATTGACATCAAATTCCTATGATTGAAAATCTTTCTGCAAACGAAAAATAAAAAATGATTAATGTCAATTCGTATGACAGAATGTTATCATGTGACCGAACAAAAGAATTGGATTTAAAATCAATTTCATTTTCCATTTGTATTAATATTGGATTGAAAACCAATACTTCAATATCAATGTCGTTGAAACGAATGGATACTTATAGAAATCCGATTTGTCCCCCCTTCTTCGGCCAAAATGGCTCTGATTCACTCTCATTTGTGTTAGAGTCATCCCTTCAAGAGTCAAGGCTTCATTTGATTTAGCGGTGGCGGTTCGATCCGGCGGGTGGAAATGGAGTGTTCAAATCGGAGGGGGTAGGTGGCTGTTCCAAACAGAACTTTTTGGGACATTTCTCAAGACGGACGGATTGAAACGAAACAAACGCCGCCGGAGATTCATTTGTTTACCTTCCTTCCGGCGACGTTTGGCCAAAACAGAGCAGCGAAACGGCCAAATAAATAGAGCCTAAGAATTTATAATTAACACGTCGGCGTTTTCACAAAATAATCTACTCCATTCGATTCTGGTCGATATTTGGAATCATTTTATACACATTATCAAGCTTATTCACCTTTAAGGCTTTGTTTGGGGGGCGTTTACACAGTGGGGTGTTGTTGTTTATTCTCCCGTCCCGCCAAACAGGTTTTGTACTCTAGCAGTGGAAAATGCCACCGCCGCCAAATCGTGAAAAAATTGCGATTTGGAGTCATGAAATTTTTTCACGACTCCTAAATCGCGGAGAGGCGCGATTCTTCTCGCCAGGATTCGCTCCAACCTCCTGGCCGCGTCCTGTTTTAATTTTCTGACGTCCTCGCTGCCTCGCCACAACTCCGCGATTAGAGTTTTCCAGGTTCGCCACCTCCTGTTCGCAAACAGCGCGTGCTTCATGCCCTAAACCCGAAGTTCATCCCTGGTGTTTAGTCTTACGTTTCTCCCCTCGCCCCACGATCATCACCATAGACCGCCGATCTCGCCGGATTAGAGCACGGACTGTTCGCCATCACCGGTAAAGGGCCTTCCATCGCTGTTCACCATTACCGAGTTTTTGTTCAAAGAAGGTACCGAGTTCGCTCTGCAGGTTTTATGCACATTCAATCCTAATCTTCCATATTCGCATATTAGTATATACTGGATTTCTATGGTAGATTTCTCATCTTTTTGAAAATGGAGGTCGATTTCAATTCTAATCTTCCTGCATTTTCAGTTTTCTGGGTCCATGTCCATGGTGACCTGATGATCAAAAAAATTTGTCAAAAAAAAATCGGGTCAAATTATTGCTTATGTTTTTTTTTAATTTATGTTAAATGATAAATTTCAAACTGCACTATAGACGTTGTTCTTCCAAACAGTTTCATAGATTCTGCCACCACTCTGCAAAACAGCTGATTATTTCACGCTGCTTCTCACCACTGCTTCTCTAGGCGCCGCAGCCACGCCAAACAGAGCCTAAATGTGCCTTCATAATGTTTCCATAAGTCATTGTCCTCATTTTTCTTTAAATACTTTTAAAAAATTGCAACGTGGCTTATTAATGCTATATTTTATATTATAAATATATTACTTTATTTTTAATGGTGCGAAAATAAAGTAGGATAAAATTAGATTGTTTTTTTCTACAAATCAATTTGGAACATCGGCATTCAATTTTAGGTGTTTTATCTATTCAAAATTAGATAATCGCAAAAAAAAATTTGACTATCCGATATTTTATTATTTTCTACTCTTATCTTATATCATTTTTGAAAGTCTTGTTTAATTTTTCTGGTGATCAAATGAGTGTTTGATTATAGTGTGGAAAACATGGATGTGAACCAACCGTCATCGCCAACCGCCATCATCATCGCCGCACCAAAATCGGCATAGCCGCCGCCGCGCCAACCGCCATCGCCGTCACATCCCCAACCGCCATCACCATCGCCACACTGAAACCGCCATCTAGGGGTGCAAGCGGTTCGGTTTGGACCAAAACCGAAACTAAATCAAAAAGGGTCGGTTATTTTTTTCTCCAAACCGAACCAAACCTAAACCAATTGGTTCGGTTCACTAATCGTTGCGGTTTGAGGCGATTTTTGATTTTATTATAATAATTTATAGGACAAACTGATATCATTATTTATGTATTATAGTTATTTTAAAAACGTTTTTCTTTAATTATATAATATATAATAAAGTAGTGAAAATAACAAATGTGTAAACAAAATTTATATTGTTAAAAATAATGGTTTTCATCATACTTTAATCAATTTATAGATCATATAATACGCGCCCTGTGTCTCTATACTATATTAAAATGAATAACATTAAGTATATGTCATGGTTATCAATTAGGACCATTAAACAAATTAGAATCATTTAATCATTTTGTAATATCATATAAGCTTTGATCCATACAGCAGCCAAGGTACTCTTATCGCTCGCAACAAAATAGTTACTTTAAACAACATTGATTTTCAATAGTGAAAACAAAATGCAAAAATATATATTAACGGCATTGCTCTCAATCCACTAAGCGGCAAGTACCTATATGATGTAGAGGTATAAAACAGTGAATTATGTGATGGCCTAACAGACTAACAGTGATTGTAAAACAGTGTTATAAGAATATTAAAATAAATTATATAGGTTTGGAAAAGCATGTTGATGGCGATATTATTTTAAACCAAACAGTGATTGTAAAATTCAGTAAAGTATGTTGAAACAGTGATTTTAAAATTATGTGATATTTTATTATATCGTCACGAATAACATTGAATTCAGTGAAGTATGTTGAAACAGAGTACTGTAAAACAGTGAATTATGTGATAGGCCTAACTTTGATTGTTTCTATTCGAATCACAATCATGTGACTTTTCGGTTCGGTTCGGTTTTCTCGGTTTACCGAAATTGAAAACCACACCAAACCAAAAAGGGGGTGGTTATCCAAAATGAAAAACCGGCTAACAAAAGTGGCACACTTCCTGCCGAACAGACGGGATGATTCGGTGGAAAGTTTGGCAAAATTGTATGTTGAACAGATTGTGCGGCTCCACAGTGTTCCTCGGGGCATCGTAAGTGATCGAGATGGGCGGTTCACATCAAATGACTGGAGGCTAATTCATCAGTTGTTGGGCACGAAGTTGACATTTAGGACGACCTTTCATCCCCAAACAGATGACCAAACTGAAAGGACCAACAGGACAATGGAATATATGCTCAGGATGTGCGTCCTGGACGTTGGAAAGAGATGAGAAGATCATCTCTACATGGTGGAATTTGCCTACAATAACAACTACCAAGCGAGCATCAGTATGGCCCCGTATGAAGCTTTGTATGGTCTTTGTGTCGTACTCCTTTAGCTTGGGTAGAAGCGGGCGAAGCCAGAGTTTATAGGCATAATGAAGTCGATGAAGCAAACTTGACAATACGCACTATTCGGGAGCAGCTATTAATAGCTCAAGATCGACAAGCGAAATACTACAACGCCAAGCACCGGAACGTGGAGTTCGCGGTAGGCGATTGGGTATACGTGAAGATCAAACCCTTCAAAGGCGTATCCATGATTCGACGTTTGAAAAAGTTGAGTCCAAGCTATCTGGGCCCATTTGAAGTGGTCGAGCGAATCGGGGAAGCTACATATCAGCTATCTCTATCGGCAGACTTGGGTGGATTGCATGATGTGTTTCACATCTCGGTGCTATGGAAAGCCGTTAAAGATCCAGCTCAAGTGCTCACGGATGATCGTGTATCGCTGGAGTATGGGCTAACAACGAGGGTTAGGCCCATTCGGATCGAAGATCATGCCGAGAAACAGTTGCGGAACAAGACGGTCGGGATGGTCAAAGTCCGGTGGGACAATTGTGCCCGTATAAAGCTTACATGGGAGCGAGAGCAGACCATGCGAGCTGATTTTCCTGAGATGTTTCTGTAAATCAATTGTATGGTGAACATTTTATTGTAACATAATGTGTGACGTTATAACATTTTGTTTGTTGTTTTCTTTCCTGTGTACGAATTTCGAGGACGAAATTTCTTGTAGGAGGGGAGGGTTCTAACAGCCCAAATTTCAGCATGGGAAATTTTTGGGTGACACGGCATGGGACACGGGCGTTGTAACGCCCCGAAAATTGTATTTGAGTTGGTCGCGTAAAAAGGGATTTTTGGTGCATGTATAGGGGTACACGGCCTAGGACACGGGCGTGTCCAATGTCGTGTCTGGCTGGTGTTTTGGCCGTTTTTCATCCCGAGAAGGACACGGCTAGAAACACGGCTAAATGACACAGGTTTGTCATTTGACACAGGCGTGTGCCTAACCGTGTCTGTACCCGTGTTCCCGAAAGCCGATTGAGTTCGACGAAAAGTGTTCGGGAGGAACACGGCAGGCGACACGGGCGTGTCGGGAGGGCGTGTCCCCCTGCGTTCGACGATCGCCGAACGGAGCTCGACGATTGTCGAGTGACCCTCTGCATTCGATGATCGACGATTGTCGCGTGACACGGGCATGTTCATACCCGTGTTCCGACCCGTGTTCAGTTGGGTCGTGTCCGTTGCCGTGGTGGTTATATGTGACACGCCCCCTAGTCACGGGCGTGTCAAGGACCCAACACGGGCGTTTTAGGTAAGACACGTGCGTGTCTTTATCCGTGTGTCTTTTCTTCGTTCGATGATCGTGCCTCGATCAAGGAACACGGCCTGGAATACGGTCGTGTGCGAGGCCGTGTTCGGCCCAGGTCTGGGGAATTTTGTGCAGATATAAGCCGTTCATTTTCTTTAATTGAGATCCAATGGCCCAGATGGTTTCCTGCTCTGTTAAGGCCGGGAATGGGGGAGTTAACTCTTCATTTTCTCCAAGCCATTCTCTTTCCAAGGAGTTAGAAAGAGGAGGAAGAAGGAGGAGGATTCCGGCCGCCGGCGGAGCATCGGAGCACCATTTTGAGATCTGAGAGCGGATCCGTGGAGGAAAGGTCATTGCGAAGACTTCTATCCGTATAGTTTTTCCTTGGCGCCAAAGCAGACTACAAGTGTAACGATTCTCTACTTGAGCATGTCAAGCTCTCTTCCTTTCTGCATCGGGAATCCCGCTCCCGCGAGTGTGCGGTGAGTGTGTGGTGTTCCTTGGGGTTGATGTGAATAGTCCCCCTTGTGTTGCATATAGAGTCCGGAATCGAAGTACGGGCATATGCATTGTGTGTGAAGCCTACCCGGACGTGTATTGTGTAACACCCCCTATCTGTCGCATAGCATATAGCAGTAGGTCCGGCCGGGGCCCGACGTCATATACCACAGACAGACCGGGTGGTTACTCAATAGAAACCATCCAACCAATCCAACGTCCTACACAGAGCATTCTAGCGGAAGCAGTTTATAAGTTGCAATTAAAGAACCCAGCAACAAGCATGAATGTCCACTAAACACCAAATAGGAATGTAGTACATACACAAGTACAAGCCTTAAGGCCTTACAATATGATTTACTTCAAATTACATGTTTTACAAACCACGACACGCAGGTCGGTCATACATGAATAAAAGCAAGTAAACACTTCAATTAGGCCTTCAAGGGCCGGTTTCGCGCTTTGGGCTTTAGCCCGCTATTGAGCGCTTGGTCCAGCAGCACCTGCAAGCAACAAACCACCGCACGGTGGCAAACAAAAGCAACGGTCAGCAATGCTGACCAAATTGTAATGATCCTGCCCCCAACTCGGGGCGGCGATGCTCCTTCCCTGCACTTATTAGCATAACCAAGCAGTATACAAATATACATTGCTCTCAGGGCACATTCTCGGTGAACCGGTCGATGTCACGTCAATTTAATCCATAGACATTCTGATCTCACCACCGCCACTTTGACGGACAAACATATGAGCATTTTGTCTTCTTGGCATGGGTCACGTCAATTTAAGCCATAGACCGCTGAAGACCCTCATCTATGCCAACGGCTCTAACCGAACGACATAGAACGAGTACGGTTCCATCTAACCCGTGCTCACATCGCAACGACAATTTAAGCCATATGCGCGGATCAAACTTCTCCCGAGTCCCGTTTCCAACACAATTCACATAACCCGGTTGTGTTTCAAGTTGTCTCCTAGGCCATCAAGTTGGCAAGATCACGCATCCGCCCAGCTTTTCGGGTGCACCTTAGGGTTAATCCCCAAAGCTCCCTGTTGCAATCTACCACGTAGAAAACCCGAAAAACAAACAATCGCATGGAGTCTTCTCCGGCATTTATGCAATGCAACATCACCGATCCAGACCAACATGTCCGGATAGGCTTCACACATCATGCTTATGTCTGTTCTCGTTTACGGACTCCATACAACGGGGACTTTACATATCTACCCGAAGGAATGCCTCCAACTCACCGCAAACTCGCGAGAGCGGGCTTCCTATGCAAAGAAGGAGAGCTTCACATGCTCAAGAAGAGAATCATTACCCAGGCATTCTTCCTCGGCGCCATGGAAATGTAAGCAGATGAAAAGCACCGCACTCTCTTTGCCTCCGTAGATCCGAAGTCGGCTCACGTTTTGGAGCTTCGAAGATCCTCCAATGGCCGGATCTAAGCTTCTTCTTCTTCCTTTGCTCTGCTCTCTCTCTTGACTTAGAAAGAGAACCACTCAATAGAAATGAGGTTTTCAAGGGTTCAATCTCGGATATATCCCATCAGGAATAACCCCCAGCCGTTGGATCCCAAATTAAAGAAACGAACGGTCTTGATTCGGGACTGAAATGCTAAAACTGGGCCAAACACGGCCTACGACACGCCCGTGTCCAGGGCCGTGTCCCCCATTCACCATCAAAATCGACGCGCCTGGAATAACACACGGGCATCCAACATGCCCGTGTTCGACCTGACACGCCCGTGTTCCAACTGACACGGCTGTGTGCCTCCATCGACACAGCCCCAAAAACAACCCGAGACTCACACGGGTATGGGACACGCCCATGTCCTAACCCGTGTCTAACTCGAACACGCCTGGGCTCCAGGCCGTGTTCACTGTCTCGACACTTCGTCGAGTTAAGTTCGTCGACTGCCTGACACGGTCTTGGACACGCCCGTGTCCTAGGCCGTGTGCCTTGTCTCGACACTTTGTCGAGTGAAATTCGTCGACTCCCCGGGCCGATCGTCGACACGAGCCCGACACGCCTTGAGACACGCACGTATCTCAGGCCGTGTTCTCTGCTCGACGATCGTCGACTCCAAAATCGTCGACCACTCGACCAAATCGTCGATTCCATCTTGACACGCCCTGGGACACACCCGTGTCCCAGGCCGTGTGCCCCCTGCCAGATTCCAACTTTGGCCCAAAATGCCTCCCGTCACTCTTTTGAGTTTCGGGGCGTTACAACTCTCTCCCACTTAAAAGAATTTCGTCCTCAAAATTTCATAAAGGAAAGATATGTACAAAATTAAAATTGTACCTGAGCGGAACAACTCCGGATATTCGTCAAGCATAGTCTGCTCTCGCTCCCAAGAGAGCTCCTCACGACCGCAATTGTCCCATCGGACCTTGACCATCCTGATCTCTTTATTGCGTAGCCGCTTGACCTCCGAGTCCTCAATCCGCACGGGTTTGACCTTTGTCGTCAACCCACTATCAATCGGCACTTGATCGACCGCGATCACTTGCGTAGGCTCCTGCACCACCTTCCGAAGCACCAAAATATGGAATACATCATGTATACCACTAAGCTCCAGTGAAAGCTTCAACCGATAGGCTGCTTCACCAACTCGCTCCAGAACCTCAAACGGCCCAAGGTACCTCGGGCTTAGCTTTTTCAATCGCCGCACCCGCGAGACACCCTTGAACGGCTTGATTTTAAGTACACTCAGTCGCCCACGCGAACTCCACGTTCCTGTGCTTGGCATTATAGTACTTCGCTTGCCGGTCCTGAGCGATAAGCAACCTCTCCCGAATGGTTCGCACCAACGAAGTAGCATCCTCCACTTCTAATCGCTTATACAACTTTGACTCACCCGTTTCTAGCCAAGACAACGGCGTGCGACATCTTCTACCATATAGGGCCTCGAAGGGCGCCATTTGAATACTCGCCTGGTATCTATTGTTGTACGCAAACTCCACCAAATAGAGATGGTCTTCCCATTGATTTCCAAAGTCCAAGACACACATGCGGAGCATGTCTTCCATAGTTCTATTGACCCTCTCGGTCTGCTCATCCCTTTGCAGATGAAAGGCTGTGCTGAATTTTAACTTTGTTCCCAACATTTGCTGCACTAGACTCCAATCATTGGACGTGAACCGCCCATCTCGGTCACTCACGATGCTGCGGGGCACACCGTGAAGCCGTACTATATTATCCACATATAGTTTTGCCAACTTATCCACCGGATCATCCTTCCTATGCGGAATGAAATGCGACACCTTCGTTAGCCGATCTACGACCACCCAAATGGCGTCGTTCCCCTTTTGCGACCTTGGCAAACCGTGCACAAAGTCCATAGAGATGTCGTCGAATTTCCACTCCGGAATAGGCAAGGACTTCAGAAATCCTCCCGTCTTTTGGCACTCCGCCTTCACCAAGGCGCAAGTTTGGCACTTCGCCACATAGAGTGCCACATCCTTCTTCAAACCCGGTTGCCAAAACAGTTTCTTTACATTGCGGTACATCTTTGTGCTCCCCGGGTGAATTGAGTACTTGGTGTGATGTGCCTCGTACAACAATTCCACCCGCAAATTGCCCACACTTGGGACGCACAGACGATCGTCTTTCCAAAGCAATCCGTCCTTCACGACGAATTGGGAATTTGACCCATCCAGAGCCTCTACCATGAACTGCTTCATATGGACATCCATATCCAAAGCCTGTCGAATCCGATCAGCCAGGTCATATTGGACTTCAGTCCAATTCATTACTACTTCAGCACTTGATTGCTTATCCACACAAACAATCTCCAACGCCTCCAACTCTCGCACCAACCGTTCATCATGGATCGACAGCCAATTGGCTTGAGCTGGGGCTCGGCGACTCAACGCATCCGCAACTGCATTCCCTTTACCAGGAATGTAGTGGATCTTGAATGTATAGTCCCCCAGGAACTCCATCCATCTACGCTGCCGCATATTCAGATCTTTCTGATCAATCAAATACTTCAGGCTCATGTGATCGGTGTAGATATCAATCTTCACACCGTACAAATAGTGTCTCCACAGCTTCAAGGCAAAAATCACGGCCGCTAACTCCAAGTCATGGACCGGATAATTCCTCTCGTGCACTTTTAGCTGTCTCGAGCCATAAGCTATCACACTTCCGTGTTGTAGTAGCACGCAACCCAAACCGCTGCCTGAAGCAACGCTATAAATCTCATAACCTTCGGTCCCACTCGGCGAACTCAGTACAGGCTCCGTGGTCAACCGACATTTCAACTCCTCAAAAGCTCGCGCACACTCCGGCGTCCAAACGAACTTCTGCTCCTTCCTCGTTAAAGTAGTGAGAGGTAACGCTATCCGCGAGAAGTTCTCTACGAAGCGCCTATAATAGCCGGCAAGCCCTAGAAAGCTCCGGACTTCTGCTACCGTAGAAAGCTCAGGTCACTCCCGTATCGCAACAATCTTCGTCGGATCCACTGCAATACCTTATCCACTCACTATATTACCGAGGAAGGCCAATGAGGATAACCAAAACTCGCACTTCGAAAACTTGGCATACAATTGATTCCTCCTTAGTGTCTCCAAAACCAAATGAAGATGCTTGAAGTGATCTTCCTTACTCTGCGAGTACACCAAAATATCATCGATGGAGACGATCACAAAATGGTCCAAGTACTCCCTGAAGGTCATGTTCATCAAATCCATGAACACTGACGGCGCATTAGTCAGCACAAACGGCATGACCGTAAACTCGTAATGTTCGTATCTCGTACTGAACGCTGTCTTCGGGATATCACTCTCCCTTATTCGCAACTGATAGTACCCGGACTTGAGGTCCAACTTTGAGTACACCGTCGACCCGACCAACTGATCAAAAAGATCATCGATCCAGGGGATCGGGTACTTGTTCTTCACCGTCAACTTGTTGAGCTCCCGATAATCAATGCATAGCCTCAAGCTTCCGTCCTTCTTCTTAACAAAGAGGACCGGCGCGCTCCAAGGTGAAGAACTTGGGCGCACATACCCTTGCTCCAACGACTCTTGCAGTTGAACCTTCAGCTCCGTCATTTCCTTAGGCGCTAGCCGATATGGAGATCGTGACACAGGCTTTGCACCTGGCACTAACTCAATCGTGAAATTTATCTCCAGCTGAGGCAGGGCTCCAGGAAGATCTCTAGGGAACATATCAGGGTACTCTGATACCACTGAAATACTATCCAATGCAGGCTTTGGCTTTGCAACCTCCACTAGTGTAAAGAACAGTTTTGCACCGACACGAACCGCCTTCACCACCTGAAGAGCAGACATCAAGGTCTTGCTCGACCCCTTCAAGCCCGTAAAAGTCGTCTCACGACTTGCTCCCAACTTGACTTCCTTGAGACCGCAATCAATATAGGCCTGCTGCTGCGAGAGCCAGTCCATGCCAAATATAACGTCGAACTCCACCAACGGAAGTAACGACTCTTGCAGATCGAACTCTTGATTCCCAATGCGAATCTTAACACCGTAGATTCTATCTGCGTGCATCGAACACCCATTGGGCAACAACACATCCAACTTATCCTTCGCCATCGAAGAAGGGACTCCGATGCGTGATATAAATCCTTCAGACAAGAAGGAGTGTGAAGCTCCTGTATCGAAGAGTGCTCTTGCCGGATTTTCACAAATCAAAACAAATCCTAAACAAGCAGTGGTAAGCTAATATGTGCATAACAAGTATTTCAAGAAATTAACTTGCTATAAATTAAACCGTACCTGTCACCACGTCCGCCTGTTTGATGTCCTCCTATTGGCCAAGATTGTACACCCTTGGTTGGGCCGGAGCATAATGGGACGCGGTCGACTCCACCGCCTTGCCCTTCTCTTCGTAAGTTGCTCCCGGCTTTCTCTCGGACTTGGGACGTCCGCTCCAACAATCGCGGGCAAAGTGCCCCGACTTTCCATAAGTAAACCAAGCACCCGGGGTTCGACCCGTAGTCGCCCCAGAAGCACCAGAAGAAGGAGCTAGACCCGAAGTCCTAGACTTCTTAAAGAATCTTCGATAGCCGGACTTTGAAGTAGTCGGAACTTTGAATTCAGACTTCTTGTCACCCAAGCTTTTCTTTGCTTGTACATTCTTCATGTCCTTCTCCAATGACCGGGCCGTGTTGACCAAGGTCAAGAAACCCTGCATCATCGGCCCCGAGAGTAGTAACCTCAACTCATCTCTCAACCCTTCGTAGAATCGATTCGTCTTGCTCTCCACATCCGCGATGGTGGAGCTAGCATATCGACTCAAACGAGTAAACTCGTGGAGATATTCATCCACGCTATTGTCCCCTTATACCAACTTCAGGAACTCGTTCTCCAATGCTATCCTCTGCGCCGAAGGGAGGTATCTAGCCAAGAACAATCTCGAGAACTCCTCCATCGAGACATCAACAAGTTGCCTACCTCTCAATATGATGTAGGGGTGTCCGGAATCGGAGACCTCCACGAAGCTAACGCTCTATCTACGCTCTACACGTCGTAGATCTACCGCATCTACACAGCACCTATCGCCCACAATAGCTTCTCGTCGCAAGAACAAAACACAAATAACAAAGGAGGAATGGTCGACTCGAAAACGACGATCAAAATTTGAGTCGGAATATTCCCCAAGAAAACACAAAGGTTGCCACTCCTTTTTGAGAGCAAGACCAAGGCTATAGGCCAAGATCCGCTCAGGCAAATAGGATCCACCCGATCTGGAAATAAAAAGCCTAGCAACGGCGATTTCGATTCAAAACTTGCAGCGATTGAATTAACTTTTCGGAGAAAACGAGTGCGAAACCACCACAACTAAAGCAGAGAATCACACAAGGGAGAGGGAAGAGATTACCTAACTGGAAAGCTTTCACACAAGATAATTGTGGGAGAATCACTCTCTCCACGGATCCACCGGCGTCACACCGAAGGGTTTGCAACATTCTTCCAAGGAGTCACACCGAAGGAAACCGCACCGGAGTCGCACCGAATGGATGGAGGGAGCAAGGGGTCGGCGGCTTCATACCACTAGCAGGGGGCGGCGGCTTGGAGAAGACTCCTCTTGGCCTAATTTCACAAGGAGGAAATTTAGGTTTCAATCTTTCTAATTATCTCATAAGAAAGCCTCCTTATATAGGAGTTACAAAGAAGCCTTAACCATTCATGATGGAGATGTAATCTCATCCATCCGAATGGCTAAATGCACACCAACATTAAAATTGTTCAAAATTAAAAATAATAAAACATGCAATGAATATAAAATTATCACTTAAACATAGGATAATTTTATATTCCAAATATAAAATAGGGTTCAAGAAAATGAAATAAATAAGGTTAATTCTTAGCGGTGGCTGTAGCACGCCGCGGACAGAGGTTGTAGCGTAGCCTTCCGTTAGCGTCATCATGCCGCATCACGTCCTTGAGTTATATTGCCTTATCAATCGGATCATCATCAGCATCGTTAGCATCGTTTTCAAATGGTGGAGGGGGCACGCCATCAATCCTCCCCGGCTCAAATGCACGCATCTCCGTTGCGTGGTCCAAGCGATAGCGGTGAAGGAGAGCGGCATCCAAACTCTGCAGCTCCGTCTCGAGTACCCAAGAGTCATCCGAAGGGGGCCGATCAGGCCAACGGATGAGAAAGCGGTGGGTGGCGCCATCAGCAGTGGTAACAGGCTCAGCATCAAGTATCATCTCTGGAGTGGAAAACGTCCGTGGAAACCTGGGGAACATATTAGCAGTAGGCAGGAAAGAAGGCAACTTACCATCCGATGATATAACTGTGGGGACCGAAAGAGAGCGATCATCCGTACTACCACTCCCCAACCCATGAGAATTTAGAGTGGGAGAAGAAGACGACAAAGAAATCAACTCTTGTGGTGGTGACACAAACATCGTTAAATCTGAAACATTAAAAATGGGGGAGATACCCCAATCAGCAGGCAAGTCCAAAACGAAAGCGTTGTCACCTAACTTCTTAATAATTCGAAAAGGGCCGGCGCGCTTTGGTGCTAACGTTTTAACGGTGCCAGTTTGCAAGCGTTCGGGAACCAAACGGACTAAAACTAGATCGCCAATTTTGAAGTCTGATACTCTACTATGTAAATTAGTGTGCGCTTGATAATAGTCGTATTGCGTAGTCAAGGTGGCCCGTATACGTGCGTGTAAATCATGGATGTGCTGGGCGAAGGATTGTGCAAACTGACTTGCCTTGTACGTTGGGGGTAACGACACCAAGTCAAGTGGCACAGGAGCCTTATACCCGTGGACAATCTCATTCGGAGACAGACCCGTAGACCTATTCTTGGAATTATTGTAGGCTAACTGGGCATGGGGCAGGAGAAGATCCCAAGTGCTCCTGTGATCACTCACAAGGCATCGTAACAAATTTCCTAAGCTCCGATTAACCACTTTCGTCTGCCCATCAGTTTGGGGCTGATAGGCGGAGGAAAATAATAATTTTGTTCTCATTAATATCCAAAGAGTCTTCCAAAAATAACTAGTAAATTTTACGTCCCTATCCGATACTATGGTCTCTGGCACTCCACGGTGACTAACGACTTCTTTAAAATATAGTTTAGCGACGTGAGACACATCGTTTGTCCTACTGCATGGGATGAAATAAGCCATCTTTGAAAACCTATCCACAACTACAAAAATTGAGTCGTGACGACGTAGGGTAATGGGGAGGCCTAATACAAAATCCATACTAACGTCTACCCAAGGCATGGAGGGAATAGGCAAGGGTGTATATAATCCTACGTTGGTCTAACTACCCTTAGACACCTGACATGTGCGGCAGCTACTCACTACCTGTCCCACCATAACCTTAAGTTTTGGCCAATAGAATTTGCCCTCGACTAACGCAATGGTCTTATCTCTACCGAAGTGGCCACTCAACCCTCCGCTATGCAACTCCCATATGATATGTAGTCGTAACGATGACTGCGGAATACATAGCTTCCCGTTCCTAAACAGGTAACCGTCCTTGATGACGTATGCAGAGATAGTCATTGGGGAGCTATCGTGGGTAGATAGATAGGAGTACTGGAAGTCAGGACACGTGACGTACTCATCCTTAATCCGCTCAAATCCTACAACATGTACTTCCATAGAGGTGAGTAAAAGAGTAAGACGACTAAGGGCGTCCGCGACTCGGTTATCAGCTCCCTTAAGGTGCTTGAGATTAAACGTGTAACTTTGTAAGAAAGCTACCCACTTAGCGTGTCGTGGGCTGATCTTATGCTGGCCGTTGATGAAACGTAAAGCCTCATGATCGGAGAGGATCACAAACTCCTTGGAGAGGAGATAGTGCCTCCAATGGTGTATACATCGGACTACAGCATAAAATTCCCTATCGTAATTGGAATAGTTCAGCTTAGGGCCGGACAACTTCTCGCTAAAATAACTAACGGGATGGCCCTCGTGGCTCAAGACACCTCCAATCCCTACCCCAGATGCATCGCATGTGAGCTCAAAGACTTTAGCAAAGTCAGGTAGACGTAAGACAGGTGCCTCAGTCATAAGCTCCTTTATTCGTTCAAAATCATGGGTGGCGGACTTCGTCCATGTAAACTCTCCCTTCTTCATACAGTCTGTGATAGGCACCATAATACTACTGAAGTCTTGTATGAAACGACGATAAAACGTGGCTAACCCATGGAAACTACGCACCTCACGTAGGGTGGTTGGCACGGGCCAGTCCTTAATGACCTGAACCTTGCCCGGATCAACTCGAATACCCTCAGAGCCGACTATATAGCCTAAGAAATCTACCTTCGAGACATAGAAAGTGCATTTCTTATGATTGAGAAATAAAGTCTCCTTCCGCAGGGTGGAAAGGATCACTCTCATGTGGGATATATGCTCGGTAGTAGAGGTGCTATAAATCAAAATATCGTCAAAGTAGACAACAACGAACTTCCCCATGAATGGCTGAAAGACATGTGTCATCATCCAGGAGAAGGTACTAGGGGAATTGGACAACCCAAAGGGCATCACAAGCCATTCGTACAGACCATCCTTCGACTTAAACGTCGTCTTCCACTCGTCGCCCTCTCGTATCCTAATCTGGTGATAGCCACTCCGAAGATCTAATTTGGAGAATACGGTGGCTCCAGACAAGACATCCAACAAGTCATCTAGGCGGGGAATGGGGAACCTATACTTAATGGTGATTTTGTTGATAGCACGGCTATCAACGCACATCCTCCATGTACCATCCTTCTTGGGGGCAAGTAGGGCTGGTACAGCACATGGACTCATACTAGTCCTAATAAAACCTTTCTCAAGCAAGCCCTCTATCTGGGACTGAAACTCCAGGTGAGATGCGGGGTGGAGTCGATAATGGGGCTGATTTGGCAAGGAAGACCCCGAGATGAGATCTATCGCATGCTGGATATTCCTAAGCGGGGGTAACGTGGGCGGCAACTCATCCGGGTACACGTCCCTATACTCCTCCAACAGTACCCGTAACTCACTAGGTAACTCATCCAAAATGCTAGAATCGGGGTTCGCACTTAAGAGGACTAGCGCATACATAATTCCATCAAAGAACGGATCTCTCTCAAACTCTTTCCTACCAACTAGATTCAACGTCTTCCATTCTACCGGAATAGTGGTGTCCTTAGCCAAGACTACGAGCTTCTTTGGGATGGTCGGCCTCAAAGTGATGGTTTTGCCATTGAATTTGAATTCATAAGTGTTGGCTCTACCAAAATGTGTAACATCACGGTCGTATAACCAAGGGCGGCCTAACAACACATGACAAGCGTCCATCGGAAGGACATCACACCACACCTCATCAATGTAGGATTTGATTGAGAGTGGGACCAGGCATCGCTTGGTAATGGGTACAGAGATCTTGTTGATCCAAGCGACCTGATATGGGATCGGGTGTGGTTCCGTGTTCAAGGACATACGTGCAACGACGTTCTCATATACGACATTCACACAGCTACCACTATCAACAATCAGCTTTCAAAGCTTCTCGCCACTCTTAAAAATCAGAGAAAATATGCTCGTCCTCTTCCAATCATCTAATGGATGAGGAGTGGTCAAGATACAACGCATCATCATAAGTGGGTGATCGTCCTCTAAGTCATTAGGGACTCCTTCGGGGTCACTCTCCTCTGCGGCCTCGTATACATAATCGTCAGGGTCGTTAGTTGGCTCTAATAAGACTAGGGTTTTCTTCTTTGTTGGGCATTCGTAGGCATAGTGGCCTTGAATGTCGCAAGAGTAACAAGTGGTGTTAGCCTTGCTAACCTTCCCTATAGGGACACGCTCACTCGCAGGGTTCTTGGTGTTCCTAGCGGTCATCACGATTGACTTCGACTCGGTGGATTTGAACTTTCCCTTATCAGGGTATGTGGAAGAAGATGCCCCAGTGGTGGACTTGTTCTTTGCATGAGCGTAACGGGAGTGAGCCTTAGAGGCTAGGTGTGTTTCAATGTCCAAGGCGGCATTGAAAGTCGTGTTCAAGTCCGTATGCCCATATCGCAAGAGCTTCCTTTGGATATCGCGGTGAAGCCCCTTTCGAAATCTAGATAAGGTGACTTCGTGGATCTCTCTAAGGTCACATCGCACCATACGGTCCTTAAGTTCACCCATATATTCAGCTACCGAGCTGGAGCCCTGCCGTAGAGTGGCAAGCTCATCGAACATCTGTGTCCGATGGTACGCGGGAACGTACTGATCGGTCAACAGGTTCTGCATTACTGGTCAACCTATAAGTGGGGCTCCGTGTCCGGTTCCTAATCTTCGCTCCTCATTCAGCCAGAACGTCTTTGCACGACCTGTTAACTTCATCCGGGCAACCTGGACCTTTTGGGGATCCGTTAGGTTGTGCCACTCGAAGTAACACTCCATATCCACAGTCCAGTTAAGGAAGATTTGGGGATCTCCCATGCCATCATAAGTGGGGGCATTTATCTTAATGGTCCTAGTAATGTCAAAGTCTCGCTCGGGGCGGTGTCCTCTAGGAGGCACCCGTGGGGAGTCCCCATCAGAATCCGAATCAGAGTTATGTTGGTGCCGGTTGGGCCGGTCAACATTAACGGGTGGCGGGGGTGGCCTAGCTTGATTTTGTAGGATCTGTGTTAACATGTCCCTAAGCTCCGTTATTTCGTTACGCAGACCTGCTATGGCCTCGGTGTTGGGATCCCCACGCTCATTCGCAGCCATCCTAGACGTAGACGGAGTCGAATATTCCGATCCGAGCCTAATGCGCATTCAGGTTTAGTAAAATTTTGGAAAGATGATTTTTTCTAGGGCTGTAGCTATGTTGCAAATAAGATATTTTTATAGATTCCCAATGTGAATAACACGTAGATCGTTAAAAATGTTTTTTGTGAAATTTCGCTGAAACATAAGGATTTTAGCCCGCTATTGGCAGACCACAGAAAATAAATTTTTTTTTTGATTTTTAAAGATCTGATCGACCAACAAGGAACGCAGAGAGGATGTTTATAACGTGAAAGTTGAAACGACCGCCTCTGATACCAAATTGATGTAGGGGTGTCCGGAATCGGAGACCTCCACGAAGCTAACGCTCTATCTACGCTCTACACGTCGTAGATCTACCGCACCTACACAGCACCTATCGCCCACAATAGCTTCTCGTCGCAAGAACACAACACAAATAACAAAGAAGGAATGGTCGACTCGAGAACGACGATCGGAAATTTGAGTCGGAATATTCCCCAAGAAAACACAAAGGTTGCCACTCCTTTTTGAGAGCAAGACCAAGGATATAGGCCAAGATCCGCTCAGGCAAATAGGATCCACCCGATCCGGAAATAAAAAGCCTAGCAACGGCGATTTCGATTCAAAACTTGCAGCGATTGAATTAACTTTTCGGAGAAAACGAGTGCGAAACCACCACAACTAAAGAAGAGAATCACACAAGGGAGAGGGAAGAGATTACCCAACCGGAAAGCTTTCACACAAGATAACTGTGGGAGAATCACTCTCTCCACGGATCCACCGGCGTCGCACCGAAGGGTTTGCAACCTTCTTCCAAGGAGTCGCACCGAAGGAAGCTGCACCGGAGTCGCACCGAACTGATGGAGGGACCAAGGGGGCGGCGACTTCACACCACTAACAAGGGGGGGGGGGCTTGGAGAAGAATCCTCTTGGCCGAATTTCACAAGGAGGAAATTTAGGTTTCAATCTTTCTAATTATCTCATAAGAAAGCCTCCTTATATAGAAGATACAAACAAGCCTTAACCATTCATGATGGAGATGTAATCTCATCCATCCGAATGGCTAAATGCACACCAACATTAAAATTATTCAAAATTAAAAAAAATAAAACATGCAATGAATATAAAATTATCACTTAAACATAGGATAATTTTATATTCCAAATATAAAATAGGGTTCAAGAAAATGAAATAAATAAGGCTAATTCTCAGCAGTGGCTGTAGCACGCCGCGGGCGGAGGTTGTAGCGTAGCCTTCCGTTAGCGTCATCGTGCCGCCTCATGTCCTTGAGTTGTATTGCCTTATCAATCGGATCATCATCTGCATCGTTAGCATCGTTTTCAAATGGCGGAGGAGGGGGCACGCCATCACAATAGGTGCAGCTCCAATCCTTCCCACCACAATCCCGCTTCACCGTCCAAAAGGAACGTAACAATGGTGGTCATTTGTCACTCCTCTGTCTCCGTTGCTGTCATGACTCTCTTCACCCTGGAGAGCCAGTCCTCAGCTTGAGATGGGGTTCCCAACCCCGAGAATACCAGAGGATTAAAGCTCATGACATATTTGAGCTGTCTCTCGGTTGCCCTCCTTGGCACCAACGGCTCCTCTACTACCTGCTCCACCGCAGGAGCGGGCTGCTGCATTTTCCTTGCAGGCTGCACATTCATCATGGCCAACACTGCTTCGGCCACCAATCGTATGGTCTCAGCTGATGGAGGTGTTGCAGGAGCAACATCTGGTGCATTGCTAGCCTCAGAAACTCGACGTTCCGAAGGCCCAGCACCACTTCTGGTCACCTATAGTGGTACAAAACACTGTTAAGCGACCAAATAAAATTGCAAACAACAATTATAGGAACACACAGGTTCCCCAAACACGTGTATTTTCATTCCTAAGTGGATATTCATGGGTTCTTTTGTTGTTATAACGATGACGCACACACATGTGCTCACCACCCCTTAAAAGAAATCACCCACGAATTCATTTTAAGCCTGACCAAAACCAGTAGTCTGATACCAAATTGTAACACCCCCTATCCGTCGCATAGCATATAATAGTAGGTCCAGCCGGGGCCCGACGCCATATACCACAGACAGACAGGGTGGTTACTCAATGGAAACCATCCAACCAATCCAACGTCCTACACAGAGCATTCTAGCGGAAGCAGTTTATAAGTTGCAACTAAAGAACCCAGCAACAAGCATGAATGTCCACTAAACACCAAATAGGAATGTAGTACATACACAAGTACAGGCCTTAAGGCCTTACAAAATGGTTTACTTCAAATTACATGTTTTACAAACCACGGCACGCAGGCCGGTCATACATGAATAAAAGCAAGTAAACACTTCAATTAGGCCTTCAAGGGATGGCTTCGCGCTTTGGGCTTTAGCCTGCTATTGACCTCTTGGTCCAGCAGCACCTGCAAGCAACAAACCACCGCACGGTGGCAAACAAAAGCAACGGTCAGCAATGCTGACCAAATTATAACGATCTCGCCCCCAACTCGGGGCGGCGATGCTCCTTCCCTGCACTTATTAGCATAACCAAGCAGTATACAAATATACATTGCATCACAGGCATTGGCACGCATGACCACACACCCCGTGCTCTCAGGGCACATTCTCGGTGAACCGGTCGATGTCACGTCAATCTAAGCCATAGACATTCCGATCTCACCACCGCCACTTTGACGGCCAAACATATGAGCATTTTGTCTTCTTGGCATGGGTCATGTCAATTTAAGCCATAGACCGCCGAAGACCCTCATCTATGCCAACGGCTCTAACCGAACGACATAGAACGGGTACGGTTCCATCTAACCTGTGATCACATAGCAACGACAATTTAAGCCATATGCGCGGGTCAAACTTCTCCCAAGTCCCGTTTCCAACACAATTCACATAACTCGGTTATGTTTCAAGTTGGCTCCTATGCCATCAAGTTGGCAAGATCACGCATCCGCCCAGTTTTCTGGGTGCACATTAGGGTTAATCCCCAAAGCTCCCTGTTGCAATCTACCACGTAGAAAACCCGAAAAACAAACAATCGCACGGAGTCTTCTCCGGCATTTATGCAATGCAACATCACCGATCCAGACCAACATGTCCGGATAGGCTTCACACATCATGCCTATGTCCGTTCTCGTTTATGGACTCTACACAACGGGGACTTTACATATCTACCCGAAGGAACGCCTTCAACTCACCGCAAACTCGCGAGAGCGGGCTTCCTATGCAAAGAAGGAGAGCTTCACATGCTCAAGAAGAGAATCGTTACCCTAGCGTGTTCTTCCTCGACGCCATGGAAATGTAACCGGATGAAAAGCACTGCACTCACTTTGCCTCCGTAGATCCGAAGTCGGCTCGCGATTTGGAGCTTCGAAGCTCCTCCAATGGCCGGATCCAAGCTTCTTCTTCTTCCTTTGCTCTCCTCTCTCTCTTGACTTAGAAAGAGAGCCACTCAAAAGAAATGAGGGTTTCAAGGGTCCAATCCCGGGTATATCCCATCAGGAATAACCCCCAGCCGTTGGATCCCAAATTAAAGAAACGAACGGCCTTGATTCGGGACTTAAATGCTAAAACTGGGCCGAACACGGCCTGCGACACGCCCGTGTCTAAGGCTGTGTCCCCCATTCGCCGTCAAAATCGACGCGCCTGGAACAACACACGGGCATCCAACACGCCTGTGTTCGACCTGACATGCCCGTGTTCCAACTGACACGGCCGTGTGGTCGGCCGTGTGCCTCCATCGACATAGCCCCGAAAACAACCCGAGACTCACACGGGTATGGGACACGCCCGTGTCCTAACCCGTGTCTAACTCGAACACGCCTGGGCTCCAGGCTGTGTTCACTGTCTCGATACTTCGTCGAGCGAAGTTCGTCGACTGCCTGACACGGCCTTGGACACGACCGTATTCTAGGTCGTGTGTCTTGTCTCGACACTTCGTCGAGCGAAATTCGTCGACTCCCCGGGCCGATCGTCGACACGGGCTCGACACGCCCTGATACACGCCCATGTCTCAGGCTGTGTTCACTACTCGACGATCGTCGACTCCAAAATCATTGACCACTCGACCAAATCATCGACTCCAGCTTGACATGCCCTGGGACACGCCCGTATCCCAGGCCGTGTGCCCCCTGCCAGATTCCAACTTTGGCCCAAAATGCCTACCGTCGCTCTTTTGAGTTTCGGGGCATTACATATTGTCTGGATCGGTGATGTTGCATTTGATATGTTTTGCTGGAGAAGACTCTGTGCTTTGGGTTTTTCGGGTTTCTACACGGTAGATTGCAACAGGGATCCTTGGGGATTAACTCCAAGGCGCACCTAGAAAACTGAGCGGAAACGTGTTCTGCTAACTTGGCGGTCAGGGAACCGGCCTTGAACATAACTGGGTTATGGGATTGTTTGGAAAAGTTTTGGGATCCGAGAGAAGCTTGGCTCATGCGTGCGTCTTAAAGTGACTATGTGGTGTGAGCAACGGGCAAGTAGAATTGGGCCTAGGCTATGTGGTTCGGTGCGAGAGACCCGAAAAGGGGACTGGCCGTTGGCATAATCGGGAGCCTTAGACATTGGTCAGAAAGGCTAAATGCTCATGTGGTTGCCATCTTTGGGATGGTGGTGAAGATGCTGAAGTGTCAGGATTCACCGTTAATGTGCCCTGAGTGCACGGGGTGTTTGGCCGTGCAATCCAACCCCTGTGGCATAGTATAATTGCGCTTTATTGTTTTACTGGACTAATGATATGCAGGGAAAGAGCACCGTCGTCCCGAGTAAGGGGCGGGGTCATTATAATTTGGTCGGCTTTTGGCCGACCGTTGCTTTGTTTGCCACAGTGCGGTGGAATGTGCTTGCAGGTGCTGCGGAGCTGAGTACCAAATAGCGTGTTGGAGCTCATGTTGTTGTGCTGGCCCTAGAAGGCCAAAGCGAATAGTTTTACTTTACTTTTGTCATGTGTGGCCGGCCTGCGAGCCGATGTATGGAAAACATTATTTAATTAAATAAACTTCTGTAAGGCCATAAGGCCAAGTTTCTTTCAGTGTATTATTATTTCATTCCAGTGGTAGTGATTGTGGACATTCATGTTATTTGGATACAAGTTTGGGTTCTTTATACTTTTAAAAGCTTCCGCTAGAATGCTCTGTGTAGGACGAGTAGTCTTAATTGGAATGTTTGGATATTCTTATGTAACCCTTCCCACTGTCTGTGGTATATGGCGTCGGGTTCCAGCTGGACCTTCTATTATATGTCATGCGATGGATGGGGGTGTTACAATTTAGTATTAGACTTCTGGTTACGGTCAGGCTTAAATGAATTCGTGGGAGAGTTCTTTTAAGTGGTGGTGAGCACATGTGTGCGTCATCGTTATAACATCAAAAAGAACCCATGAATGTCCACTTAGGAATGAAAAATACACTTGTTTTGTGGAATCTGAGTGTTCCAATGATTGCTTTTAGCAATTTTATTGTCGTCTAATCGTGTGTCTTTGCTTCTATAGGTAGCTAGGAGCGGTGTTGGTCAATCAGAGCGTCCGCAATCGGCGAAAAGTAGTGCACCGAGAGACATGCCTACTACACCTCCTTCAGCGGAAACCATCAGGATGGTTGCTGAAGCCGTATTTGCGATGATTAATGCCCAACCTACAGGGCAAATACATCACGCACCTCCTGCGAATGAGTAAGAACTGGTTAGTGCGACAGAGCCGAGAGTGGTGGAGCACGCAGTAGTTGATCTGGTAGAGCTAAGGAGAGCTGTGGAGAAGTAGCTAAAGCATGTAATGGGCTTTAATCCTCCGAGGTTCGATGGGGTTGGAACGCCAGCTCAAGCTGAGGACTGGCTCTCTTCGATAAAGAGGGTGTTGACAGCCACGTTAACTGAGGAGTGGCAGAAGACCACCATAGCGACTTTTCTTTTGGTGGGTGAAGCCAGACTGTGGTGGGATGAATTGGAGTTTCATATCTTAGTGGGTAGGCAGCTTGTTGATGTGCCTATGGAGGAATTTTCAAGATTGTTCCTAGCCAGATTTGTACCCTCTGCTCAGAAGCTTGAGATGGAGAACTAATTTCTTGGGTTGACTCAGGGAGCCAGAAGCGTGGACGAGTATCTCCATGAGTTCAAACGGTTGGGTCGTTATGCTGGTGCTACGTTTATGGAAGAAGAACGGAAGACCAACCGGTTTTATGAGGGTCTACGCGGCGATCTACAACTACTACTTGCTGGGCCTAAGGCGTAGGGCTTCCTATCCTTGGTCAATTCAGCCCGGTCATTGGAGAAGGTTGTGAAGAAAGTTCAAGAAAAGAAGGACCCAGGAGAAAAGAAGTCTGAGTTCAAGGTGCCAAATACCAAGTCAAGTTTCCGCAAGTGGAACAAGAAACAGAGGACTTCGAACTCAGCCCCCCAGTCTGGTGCGTCGGGGGCAACTACAAGTCGAGTCCCAGGAGCTTGCTACAACTGTGGGAAGACTGGGCATTTTGCTCGTGAGTGTTGGAGCGGACGTGCAAGGTCTAAGAGGAAGCCTGAAGCGACTTATGAGGAGAAAGGGAAGGCAGTGGAGTCAACCGCGTCCCACCATGCTCCAGCCCAGCCTAGAGTTTACAACCTTGGCCTGCAAGAGGCCATAAAGCAAGCGGACGTGGTGACAGGTATGAGTTAAATTACAGTGGTTTAACTTTTATAGTTGTTACCTTCGTATTTGGTAGCTTACTTTTGTTGGTGCTAGGCTTTGTGTTGATCTTTAAGTTTCCGGCAAGAGCCCTGTTTGATACGGGAGCATCGCACTCCTTCTTGTCCGAAAAATTCATATTGCGCATCGGGGTTCCGTCCTCGATGGCAAAAGACAAATTGGATGTGTTGTTGCCTAATGGGTGCTCAATGCGCGCGGATAGGATCTGCGTGGTGAAGATTCGGATTGGAGACCAGAAGTTTGATTTGCGAGCGTCGCTTTTGCCGTTGGCAGAGTACGACGTAATATTCGGTATGGATTGACTCTCGGAGCAGGGTGCATGCATTGATTGCAACCGTAAGGAAGTTAAGTTGGTTCTGAACACTGATTGGGAGACTACTTTTGCGGGCATGAAGGGGTCGGGTAAGATTTTGATGTCAGCCCTTCAGGTGATCAAGGCAGTTCGGTCTGGGGCAGAGCTGTTTGTCACTCTAGTGCAGACTTCGACGCCTAAGCCAAGTCTTGACAGTATTCCAATTGTATCCGAGTATCCTGATTGTTCCCAGATGATCTCCCAGGAGCCCCTCCTCAGCAGGAGATTGATTTTACCATTGAGCTGGTACCGGGTGCCAAACCGGTGTCACGCTCTCCATATCGGATAGCGCCGCGAGAGATGGCGGAGTTGAAGGTGCAACTGCAAGAGTTGCTGGAGCAAGGTTATGTGCATCCAAGTTCGTCGTCTTGGAGCGCATCGGTTCTTTTCGTTAAGAAGAAGGATGGGAGCTTGCGACTCTGCATTGACTATTGGGAATTGAACAAGCTTACGGAGATGAACAAATATCCGATCCCCAGGATTAACGATCTATTTGATCAGTTGGTTGGGTCAACGGTATATTCGGAGTTAGATCTGAAGTCCGGTTACTACCAGTTGAGGATAAGGGAGAGCGACATCCCAAAGACAGCATTCAGTACGCGGTTTGGGCATTACGAGTTCACGGTCATGCCATTTGGTTTGACTAATGCGCCATCCGTGTTTATGGATCTGATGAACAGGACGTTCAGAGAGTACCTGGATCGTTTCGTGATAGTATTTATCGATGATATCCTGGTGTACTCGCAGTGCGAGGAGGATCACTACAATCATCTACACATGGTGTTGGAGACGTTGAGGAGGAATCAGTTGTATGCTAAGTTCTCCAAGTGTGAATTCTGGTTATCCTCGATAGCGTTCCTTGGTCATGTTGTCAGTGGAGAAGGGATAGCTGTGGATCTGGCGAAGATAGTGGTGATACAGGAGTGGCCTGCTTTGACTACAGTGGCAGAGGTCCGAAGTTTTTTGGGGCTTGCTGGCCACTACAGACGCTTCGTAGAGAACTTCTCGCGGATAGCGCTACCACTCACGATGTTGACAAGGAAGGATCAGAAGTTTGTGTGGTCTCCGGAGTGTGAGCGGGCTTTTGAGGAGTTGAAGAGGTGGTTGACCACAATGCCTATTTTATGTTCGCCAAGTGGAACCGAAGGGTTCAAGATCTATAGTGATGCTTCGGGCAGTGGTTTGGGTTGTGTTCTGCTACAGAAGGGAGTGTGATAGCCTACGGTTCACGACAATTGAAGGCTCACGAGAGGAATTATCTGTTCCACGACTTAGAGTTAGCAGCCGTGATATTTGCTCTAAAGCTTTGGAGGCACTACCTGTACGGTGTGAAGGTCGATATTTACACCGATCATAAGAGCTTGAAGTACCTGTTGGATCAAAAGGATCTGAACATGAGGCAGCGGAGGTGGATGGAGTTCTTAGGGAACTACACCTTCAAGATACATTATGTGCCTGAGAAGGAAAATGCAGTGGCGGATGCGTTGAGTTGTAGGACTCCGGCGCATGCCAACTGGTTATCGGTACATGATGAGAGATTGGTCCATGAGTTGGAGGCTTTGGAGATATCTTGCGTCGGCAAGCAGTCTAGTGCTGAGGCGAAACTGTTTTGGACAGAGGTGCAGTGTGACCTAGCTGATAGAGTTCAGCGGGCTTTGGTTCAGGATAACAGCATGAAGCAGATCTTGGATGAATCTTTGGATGGGTCAAATTCCCAGTTTGTTGTTGAAGATGGCTTACTAAGGAAGGACGGTCTCCTATGCATTCCTAGTACGGATAATCTTCGGGAGGAATTGATGTATGAGGCTCATCATACCAAGTACTCAATCCACCCGAGAAGCACGAAGATGTACAGAGACTTGAAGAAATTATTCTGGTGGCCAGGATTGAAGAAGGACGTAGCACTTTACGTGGCTAAGTGCCGTACATGTGCATTAGTGAAGGCGGAATGCCAGAAACCCGGAGGTTTCTTGAAGTCCCTACCTATCCCAGAATGGAAATTCGACGACATATCTATGGATTTTGTGCATGGTTTGCCGAAGTCGCAGAAGGGAAATGACGTCATTTTTGGGTGGTCGTAGATAGGTTGACAAAGGTGTCGCACTTTATTCCGGTCAGGAAGGAAGATCCGGTGGAAAAGTCAGTCAAACTCTATGTGGAGAATATTATACGATTGCACAGTGTGCCCCGTATTATTGTTCGTGATCGAGATGGACGCTTCACGTCGAATGACTGGAGGTTGGTGCATAGTCTGTTGGGTACTAAGCTAAAGTTCAGCACAGCCTTTCATCCGCAGACGGATGGCCAAACCGAGAGGGTCAACCGGATGATGGAAGACATGCTTCGCATGTGCGTCCTAGATTTTGGAAAGCAGTGGGAAGATCACCTGTACATGGTGGAGTTTGCGTATAACAACAGCTTTCAGGCGAGTATTAGAATGACGCCTTTCGAGTCCTTATACGGGAGAAAGTGTTGCACGTCGTTGTCTTGGTTGGAGACGGGCGAGTCAAAGCTTTACAAACATCAAGCAGTGGAAGATGCCACTTCAGTGATACAGACAATTCAAGAACGGTTGAAGATCGCTCAGGACAGACAGTCAAAGTACTATAACGCCAAACATAGGAATGTGGAGTTCAATGTTGGCGACTGGGTGTACTTAAAAATTAAGTCGTTCAAGGGTGTCTCGCGGGTTCGACGCTTGAAGAAGTTGAGTCCGAGATACCTTGGACCATTTGAAATCCTGGAGCGTGTTGGCGAGGCGGCGTATAGATTGAAGCTGTCGGCGGAATTGAGTGGGCTACATGACGTGTTCCACGTGTCGGTGTTGCATAAGGCGGTACAAGAGCCTTCGCAGATCATTGCGGACAATCAAGTACCAGTTGATTATGAATTAACAACAAGGGTCAAGCCAGTATGTATTGAAGATGTTGTAGTCAAGCGACTCCGCAACAAGGAAGTCCGAATGGTTAAAGTCTGTTAGGATAATTGCGGACGTGAGGAGGTTTCATGGGAGCGAGAGCAAGCTATGTTGGAGGAATATCCTGAGTTATTCCATTCAGGTAACTTGTAACTTTTGTGTACCTTTACTTAATTTCAGGACGAAATTCCTTAAGTGGGGGAGATTTGTAACGCCCCGAAAATTGTATTTGAGTTGGTCGCGTAAAAAGGGATTTTTGGTGCCTGTATAGGGGTACACGGCCTAGGACACGGGCGTGTCCAATGTCTTGTCTAGCTGGTGTTTTGGCCGTTTTTCATCCCGAGAAGGACACGTCTAGAAACACGGCTAAATGACACGGGCGTGTCATTTGACACGGGCGTGTGCCTAACCGTGTCTGTACCCATGTTCCCGAAAGCCGATTGAGTTCGACGAAAAGTGTTCGGGAGGAACATGCCAGGCGACACGGGTGTGTCGGGAGGGCGTGTCCCCCTGCGTTCGATGATCGCCGAACGGCGCTCGACGATTGTCGAGTGACCCTCTACGTTCGACGATCAATGATTGTCGCGTAACACGGGCGTGTTCATACCTGTGTCCCAACCCTTGTTCAGTTGGGTCATGTCCGTTACCGTGGCGGTTATATGTGACACGCCCCCTGGTCACGGGCATGTCGAGGACCCGACACGGGCGTGTCAGGTGAGACACGAGCGTGTCTTTGCCCGTGTGTCTTTTCTTCGTTCGACGATCGTGCCTCGATCAAGGAATACGGCCTGGAACACGGTCGTGTGCGAGGCCGTGTTCGGCCCAGGTCTGCGGAATTTTATGCAGATCTGAGCCGTTCTGAGATCTGAGAGTGGATCCGTGGAGGAAAGGTCGTTGCGAAGACTTCTATCTGTGTAGTTTTTTCATGGCGCCAAAGCGGACTACAAGTGTAACGATTCTGTACTTGAGCATGTGAAGCTCTCTTCCTTTCTGCATAGGGAATCCCTCTCCCGCGACTGTGCGGTGAGTGCGTGGTGTTCCTTGGGGTTGATGTGAATAGTCCCCCTTGTGTTGCATATAGAGTCCGGAATCGAAGTACAGGCATAGGCATTGTGTGTGAAGCCTACCCGGATGTGTATTGTCTGGATCGGTGATGTTGCATTTGATATGTTTTGCCGGAGAAGACTCTGTGCTATGGGTTTTTCGGGTTTCTACGCGGTAGATTGCAGCAGGGATCCTTGGGGATTAACTCCAAGGTGCACCCGGAAAACTGAGCGGAAACGTGTGCTGCTAACTTGGCGGTCAGGGAACCGGCCTTGAATATAACTGGGTTATGTGATTGTTTGGAAAAGTTTTGGGATCCGAGAGAAGCTTGGCTCATACGTATGTCTTAAAGTGACTACGTGGTGTGAGCAACGGGCAAGTGGAATTGGACCTAGGCTATGTGGTTCGGTGCGATATAACCGAAAAGGTGACTGGCCATTGGCATAGTCGGGAGCCTTAGACAGTGGTCAGAAAGGCTAAATGCTCACGTGGTTGCCATCTTTGGGATGGTGGTGAAGACGCTGAAGTGTCAGGATTCACCGTTAATGTGCCCTGAGTGCACGGGATGTTTGGCCGTGCGAGCCTACACCTGTGGCGTAGTATAATTATGCTTTATTGTTTTACTGGACTAATGATATGCAGGGAAAGAACACCACCGTCCTGAGTAAGGGGCGGGGTCATTATAATTTGGTCGGCTTTTGGCTGACCGTTGCTTTGTTTGCCACCGTGCGGTGGAATGTGCTTGCAGGTGCTGCGGAGCCGAGTACCAAATAGCGGGCTGGAGCCCATGTTGCTGTGCTGGCCCTAGAAGGCCAAAGCAAATAGTTGTACTTTACTTTTGTCATGTGTGGCCGGCCTGCGAGCTGATGTATGGAAAACATTATTTAATTAAGTGAACTTTTGTAAGGCCATAAGGCCAAGTTTCTTTCAGTGTATTATTATTTCATTCCAGTGGTAGTGATTGTGGACATTCATGTTATTTGGATACAAGTTTGGGTTCTTTCTACTTTTAAAAGCTTCCGCTAGAATGCTCTGTGTAGGACGAGTAGTCTTAATTGGGATGTTTGGATATTCTTATGTAACCCTTCCGGCTGTCTGTGGTATTTGGCGTCGGGTTCCAGCTGGACCTTCTGTTATATGTCATGCAACGGATGGGGGTGTTACAGGCATGTCCCAGGGTGTGTCCTGCTCGAGTGCATAGACGTTGCGAGGTCGATGAAAATGTGTTCGATGAAGTTTTCGGGAGGTACACGCCCTGTGACACGGGCGTGACCTAGGGCGTGTCCCCCCTGGTCGACACTCGAGTACTTTGGTCGACGAAAGTGGTCGACAGAGGGAATACGCCATACTACACGGGCGTGTACCATCCGACACGGGCGTGTCAGAGGGCGTATCCCTCCCTCTGGTCGACGAAATGAGCTCGACGATCGTCGAGTGCAATCACACGCCCTCTAACACGGGCGTGACTGGGCCGACACGGCCGTGTACCTTGGCTGTGACTTGTGTCGGTGTAAAGTGGTTTGAGCACCACTTAAAGTACACGGCATGTGACACGGGCGTGTCACAGGGCGTGTCGGACCCGAAAAGTGATTTTGCGGCTTTTTCGTGGTCGTTCATTTTCTTCAGCTGGGATCTAATAGCTGAGAGTCCTCCCTGCTTCCTTAAGGCCGAAAACTGAGAAAGAATTCTCATTATGTTTATATCTTCATCTTTCTAAAAACTTAAAAAGAGAAAGAGAGATGAAGAAGGATGAGGAGGAAGTGGGGTTGATCACTGGTGGAGCATAAGAGTGTCAAGCTGAGATCCGAGGCCATCTTTGCGGAGGAAAAGCTGTTGCGGTTCTTTCTAGCCAGCTAGGAGCTCATGGCACCGAAGCGATCTTCAAGGGTAACGACTTTTCTTCATAGTCATGTAAAGGCTTCCTTTTTGGCATATGCATATGATTCCCCCACCAGAGGGTGGCTGATTATGGGAGTCTTTTAGGTTGATTCATGGAATCCCCAATCATTTGACATATAGATCCGGAAATGGAGTACGGAATAGGCATGCCGTGTGAAGCCCATCTGGACAGGTTAGTCCGGATTGGTGATGTTGCATATACGCACCGGAGAAGACTCCGTGATAAACGTGTAGGTTAGGAGTCGACGGGTTGCACCTGTGAAAGGAAGTAGCAGGAAGTAGTGGAGTGGTAGTCCAGGAAAATACCCTTGTGATGCTTGTGATGCCTGTGTTATTGGGTTGTACCTGCGAACGGAAGTAGCAGGAAGTACTGGATTGGAGGTCCAGGAAATACCATTTGTAATGCTTGATGTTCATGGGTAGACCTGTGAAAGGAAGTAGCAGGAAGTACTGGCGTGGTAAGCCATGGAAATACCCTTGACATTTATGATTTACGGGATCATACATGTGAAGAGAGTAGCAGGAAGTACTGGTGTGCCCAGGAAAGACTCGTTGATGTATGATAGGAAATGGGTGTAAGATTAAGTACTGGTGCGCCCAGGAAAGCACTCAAGCTTTCATGCCAAACAGGTTCAGTGAAACCGACCCGCGCCTTTATATAGCTGCGAGTACGCTGTGCTTGGTGATGGCAAGGCTATTTGAGCAACGAGGGGTGGATGATCCGACCTGCGTTATGTCCGTCCGACGTGAGACCAGAAAGTACGGTCTGTTGGAGCGCATAGCGAGAGTCGTAGGCCTGCGTGCCATGACACAATGGTGGGCTACGGGCCAATCCCGGTGCAGTACGACTAGAACTCCGGCTACACGTCATGGAGTAAATGCTCAATGTTTTACCGTTGGGTTGCGACCCTGATACGGTGGTGGGCAACTGGTTCGCTGGTACACCAAGAATGTGTCCTGAGTGCACGGATCGTCGGGTCGCGTGGCTGACGGTTGTGATGGAATGTATGTGCGTGAGAGCACATTGTATGATATATATATATGCTTGTGAAATGCTATGCATGCAGGGAAGGAATACCACCGCCCCGGGAAAAGGGGTGGGGTTGTTATAAATTAGTCAGCTGAATGCTGACTGTTGCATGTTTGTCACCGTTGGGTGGAATGTCCTCATGTAGGTGCTGGAGAGCCAAGCGGGACGCATAAAGGCTGAAATCCCTGCTTCTGTTGTTGCTGCCGCTGCTAGCCCTTGAAGGCTGAATACAAATGCTATGTTTGTTTATATATGGCCGGCCTGCGCGCCAATGTTTGAGGCCACTGTTATGTAAAGCCCTGTAAGGACATAAGGCCAACTGTTTTGTATTTGAACATTCTTATATATATATAAAGGTGGAACTTTTATATGGTGGACATTCATATGTGTGAGTTCAGCTTAGTGTGTATAGCTTCCGCTAGAATGCAATGTGATAGGGTGCGCTGCGCTACTATGGTATCACTACGTGACTTCCCCGCCTGTTTTATGGTATATGCTGTGGGGCCCCGGCCGGACCTTCTAGTATATACTTGTGAACGGTTAGAGTCGTTACAGGAGCGGCCTGAGTGGTCTGTGTTGGCGCTCTGTTGGCTGTGCTCAGCTTGATCTGCGGCCTTGCAGTTGGCCTGCTCTTGTGTTTTCCAGGAGGATTGGAAGTTATATCCCCGGGGTGTTGGCGGACTTGGTTTCTTGCGTCCGCGGAGTCCGTATTTGTGGAGTGGTTTTGGAGATAGGCTTGTTCTTGCCGAGCTCTCCATGTTGCGATGGATGTTTCACATCCTATGGCGGACTGTCCTGCTGATTGGCCGTCTAGGTCTTCTGTGTCCGCCATACTCGCGCTAGTTGCTTGACAGGCTTCTAAACTTGGTCATTTTCTGTGACAAGTTCATGGTATCCACAGAGTCCGCTGTTGACCGGGCAGACTGCCTGTTGGTCGTGGACTTGTGGCAGGCTATGACGTTGTTGTCGAGCTATGCAGACTGCCTCTTTGTCTGCGTACAGCATGCGGGCTGTTACAACATGTGTTGTGGTTATGTCCGCGTGTTGTGGAGTATTACAGACTGATGCAGCTGAGTTGCGGGTGTGTCCGCATACTGGGGTGAGTGGCGGTCTGGCGCTATGCGTGCGTTGGGCGGACTGGAGCTGAGTCTGTGTTGTGCGGACTGGCAGTGTATCCGCATGATGGCAGACTGTCTTTGCCCTCGCGCCTGGAGGTTTGTAGTCTGGCTAAGTCCTTGCAGACTTGATGGACTGGAGTGTGTTAGCGCGCAAGCATGGCAGTGTCTCTATTCTCTAGGGTGGTGACCACACTCCTCACCTCACCTATAAATAGATCCCCTCCCCCGGCACATCTACAGTAACTGAGTGAACAGTTGCGCGACTAACACTGAGGAGGGAGGAGATTGGTTTTTACTGCGGTCAGCATCAGTGAAGTTTGCGGTTTCAATCAGCGGTTTTAGCAGGTCGCGTGGGCAGCTTGTCAGTTTTCTCTGCTTCAACATTTCCAAGTTCAATAACCTGTCCGCCGGACTCGGAGGTCTAGGCGGTCTGTTCCTCAGTTCATCAGCGGCTTGTAGCAGTCAGCGAATAACGGTGTGTCCGTGCGACCTCGCGGTCTCGGCGAACTCCGTGTTTTATTCGTCTTCTAGCAGCAGCATCAGCAGCAGTTCGGGCGGCTTCGGCGACTTTGGCGGACTGGGCGGTCTCGGAGGTCTCCAGTTCTGTCGGATCGAATAGTTTGTCTTGTAATCTTTCTTGTTGTCCTGTGTACTGGTGAAATCATGTCTTTCCATGTATATCTCGCATTGTAAAGAAGGATAAAAGAATATATGATCAGCTTGCCCCTGTGATTGCTTTTGGTTGTTGAGCTTGCTTTCCTGGTTTCCGCACGATCAAGGTGTGATCGTGATAGTTCTGAGGATATTAATTTGGCATTAGACTATCGTGGTGACCACTTTGAGAAAATTCAACATCGCTAATATAAGCGATTAGCAGGCAGAAAGGCTCTTGCATCCGCATTTTAGGAGAGTCGTGGAGGCGAGTGCCTGGTTCATCTAACACTCGTCCCCTCTAGGCGAGTGGTGCCTTCATGGACCATTAGCCCAGTAGGTTTATGAGGCAAAATTACCTGGATACCCTTAGAGGTCTGCATTTAGCCCCTCTGAACAGCGGAGTTACACTATTGGCAGACCTAGTTGGGTTGCATATAGCCTTTCAAAATAGCAGAGTTACGATGTTGGCAGACCAAACTCAGAAATATATATATAGACCCACAGGGGTAACTTAGAGAGCATGCCTTTTCTCATTCTTAGGTCTTATGGCGCACTCTGAGGTAGCCTTAGCTCAGTACTGGCTAAGGAGGGGAAGCGCTCTGGGACCTTTTGGGTTAGAGGAGGGACCTTCGTGTTGTAGCCAATGTTCTGTTTTTTTAGTTTCGAGCGGCTGGTCAGGGGGTCAAGTTCAGGAGAAGTAAGTGTCAGCTACTCCCTCGGGTCCGAACTTTCATTGGGATCAAATTTTTGTTCCAACATGCGGAATCATATAAGTTAAATTTATGTCGGATTTTCTCAATCGAGTGAAAAAAAGATAATGATATACTTGTATTAGTTTTAACTAGATTCATTCCTAAAATGATATTAGTTACTCTCAAATCTTTTATATCAAATTTGGATGATAAGTAATTTTTAATTTCATTAATATTTTTAATTGAATTCCCAAAAATTACGATGTCATCTACATAGAGACAAAACAAGACTGTTGCATTTTCAATTATTTTAGCATAAATATATTTGTCAAATTCATTAGATTTAAATTCAAATGATAAGACTACATAATCAAATTTTTGATGTCCTTTTTAGGGGGTTGTTTTAGTCCATAAAAAGATTTAATTAGTTTGCAAACTTTGGTTTCTTGGTCTTTGACCTCAAAACTTTTTGGTTTAGTCATGTAGACTTCTTCTTCTAAGTCTTCATGCAAGGAGGTAGTTTTGACATCCATTTGATGAATGATTATCTTATGGATCGAAGTTAAGGCGACTTGAATATGTAGAAAAATGATTATAGTATGAGAGTATATGTATCTGAATAATATATTCCTTATTTTGGGCATAGCCTTTAGTAATATGACGAACCTTATAGTTATGTATGGAGCCATCCGGATTTAGTTTCTTCCTAAAAATTTATTTGCAACCTATAGCTTTGGCACCAGGAGGTAGATCGGTTAGAATTCATATTTTATTTTCCAGAATGGAAATAATTTCTAAATTTATGGATTATTTCCAAAAGGGATAATCAGATGAAGCCATAAATTCATCATATGAATTAAGATCTCCTTCAACTAGATAAGTGAAGTAGTCCTCTCAAAAGGTCCTCGCGAGACAGTGTTGACGACTTCCTAATCGTGATGAGTTGGCAAAGATGTTATTCGATACTCACAGTGAGGTCCCCAATGCCCCTGGCCTCCGCCTATAAATAGGGGGTGGGTATGCATTTATTATGCTATCTGTAACCTGCTCTTCCTTCCCACGAGTACCTCTGGTCTTCTTTCTTTCACACTGCCTGATCTTTCACTTCTTTTATTCGCACTTTCTGAAATGTGTGATGATATTGTTGCTCATCGCATGGAACATGCGCCGAAACTTTGCCGACGCCATCTTCAAGAAGTCGGTCACTGAGCAGAGGGACCTGGATGACTTCATTAGGAGATTTCTACCGAAAGGATACTCGATGAGGCATCCTCACCGAGGGGAGCGACAAAACACCATATTGGAGGACGAGCTCATCCTCCCTATCCTCCATTTTGAAGACGGTCTATGACTTCCTCTATGGCTAGAGTATTTCCAGATACTCTGGTACTTTGGGATAGTTCCCGCCCCGATCAATCCCAATAGAGTGGTGATGATCATGTGCTTCCTTTGCTTCTTACAATCAGAGAAGATCAACTTCTATTTCACTATTTTCCGGAAGATCTTTGCCTTTGTAGCAATTAACGAAGGAGTGTTTACCTGAGCAGCTTTGTCTACACTATGGTCGGCCCAGCGAATAAGGTTCATTGCTGGGGTGAGTGGCTTGTCCTCATCGGCAGTGACTAGAATGGGGTTCCTCGCCAACTGCAACAACCATCGAAGGCGGCCTTCCTTTTACCTTTTCTCGAAGGGCCGAGGGAGAAACTTATCGGCGCCTTCCGAGGTCGCAAGTTTGACGTTGTTTATTGGGGACAACACTAAACCAGTTGGGGCAGATCATCCTGAGTGAAGATGAACAGCTGAGCTAACATTCTGGATACTCGCCATCTTCTACTATTTCTTGCTTTGAATATGGCGACTAACTTTGATTTTCGTCTTATATAGCTTCTCACATTCTCCCGCCTGAACCTCTCCCTTTAGCAAAGGAGGTCGCTGCTTCTCAGAAGGACACATAGGATTTGCCTCGCGATGTCAAGGAGGCACTGAGGTCCCCCATTGATCTGTCCTCGCTCCCTGAAGATATGATGGGCCACGACGTGAAGGTATACTCCTTGCGAAAGAGAAATGATAAGGGGAAGGGCCTAACCAACTCCAGCCACCTGCGAGGAATAAGGCCAAGTCTCCAACACGATTTTTGGTGATAAAATGAACCCGTCAAAGACGGGAGAGCCCTGCCTCCATCCCAACTATGGGCAAGGAGTGAACATCGAGGATGTCTATGGTCTCCCGCTGGTGACCTGGGCTGAGGGCGAGCACAAGGTATCCTTCGACACCAACCTGCCCGCCTGGTTCGATGACTAGGAGGAAAGAGGCGAGGCGTGCGCTCTATGGCCACGCAGATGCAGAGTCATTTTTGGACGTTATTGTCAAGGATCTTGCTCACTAGACCAAGCACTCGATCTTACGATCTGTCGAGCTTAGCCCCTAAATGGCAAGGAGCTTGCTCGTGGCCCAACATCAGATCAAGGAACAGAGCAATACGATCCTCGCTCTTAGGCCTAGGGCCACTAAGTGCAAGGTCTATGAGGTAACCTCGGCTTGAATGACGGATTTTTGCATAGTCACATCTTGCTACTCGCCGATTTGTTGTTCTAACGACTGTTGTTGTTACTTATAGGATGACAAGGTTGAGACAGCTAAGAAGGTGTCCTAGCTGGAGCTGGAGCTGGTGGACACCTGGGCAGCTCTGGAGACCACCCAAATAAGGAATGTTATGATGGAAACTCACACGACTGACCAACAGCCACCGACAGTGGGCCCTTCGGGAATAGGGAAGAAGATTTGCATGCATGGTGTCAAGATGTCCGCCATTCATCGCTACATTGTGCGAGCAACCAAAAACGTCATCCTGAATAAGCTAAAGGTCGAAGGCTAAACCCTTCTGCTTTTATAAAAAACCCATTTCCCAAGCCCAAGCCCAATGCATCCCACCATCTTGATGCTTGCCAGCAAGATGTACTCCCCCCTGATGCTGACATGTGTCCAAGAAAATGGAAGAGGAGAAGGGGAAGCTCTCCTCTAAAAGATTTAATCCCACATCGTCGGGGAGGGAGGGAGGGGGCTCCTCCTTAACTATATATATCCCCCGGGCAGCTCTACACACCTCCTCATAAGCTCAGTCAAGTACCCCCCCCCCCCAACTAACGTAGGAGCCACCCCATGCCGGAAAACCTCAACCTAAGCCCCACCACCTTCTCCACCTACCTATGGCCAACCTCCCCGAGAGCTTCCAATGACCCCCACACCATGTGGATAACCTCCCCCTCCTCCTTTCCTATCCCCTCCCCCTGACGCACTCCATACGCCTCTCGGCCGCTGGAACATTGTCGTCGCCTCATGAGCCATGCTTCAGGATCGGGTGGTGGCCATGCTAGGTGAGTCCCTCCTAATAGTGTCACTCGAAGCATTCAGATGGAGATCAAGGTGGAATCCACTACTTGCTGCCCCTAGGTGGGTATAAATAGGCAATCCCTAGGAGTTACTACGGGTATCAGATATATGTGTATCTGAACCGACCCGTTAATCCTCTGAACCTGATATTTGTCAAAATATACATTAATAATCTCCTCATATATTTGTTGTACGTCTCGGAGTGCAGAAATAAGAGTGTACCAAAAGAAAAGTTTTCGACTTTACACAATTTCATAAGAGTTAGCACATTTAAACATAAGTAGGAGTTTTCAAAAACAGTAACATGAACATCCAAATATAAAGTGGTGCTCAGAAATAAATAAGTCTGAAAATAAAATAATAATGAATCAAAAATGTATAACAATTCTACTCAAAGAGTAGATCATCATCATCCATGTCAAAGTCTACTTTCTCTCCTCCATCTTCACCAGTGCCTGCAAGGAATTTCATGAGTTAAACTCTATGAATTCATAAACATATGCAGTGACGTATCGAAGTAAACTATCTCTACCTAAATGAGCTTAGTACTTGTAGCAATAGTGAAGTAACACTGTCAGCATCTCTATCTAGTCTCAGAAGAAACAATCAAGTTATGATTTTAATAAATCACACATTGTTATCTTACTCATTAGTGAGCACTATGTACCTTATTATATGACTAGGCACACCGTCATTTACAAAATTATCAAATGTGGAATAATATGTTATGATCACTAATGTTAGATTAACTCGTACAATGACTTTCTATTCGCAGTTGAATAATTCTCAAATCAACTTACAATGAGAAAGATGTTAAGTCATCAAATGTGGAATGACTAGAATTCAACCATCTTGGGTTTTCATCAAGAAATTATTTGGGGTTTTTAGTCTGTTATTAGATGCTTGAATGTTATAGCTATAGTCTCTTATCATTAAAACATAAACATAAGCAGAGAGTTTCATATTTCTATGAACTTTAATATCATCTCCCACAATGTTTTGATTGTAAGAGCTCTATTTAAATCTTTTGTTAAGGCGTCTGCAATATTATCTTTCGACCTCACATCAAGTAGGGTAATAATCCCTTGAATCATGAGGGAGGTCAACAAGGCTTATTTCATCCTTAGTTGCCTTCTTTTGTTATTGAACAAAGTGTTCGTAGCAACCATTTTAGTAGTCTGATTGTCGTAATAAACTGCAACAGAACACAATTTCAAGCTCGGCGGTGGAATGTCCATCACCAAATCTTTTATCCACTCTACTTCTTCTCCCGCTGAAGCTAGAGCGTAGAGTTCGGATTCCATAGAAGTTAGTGCAATACATGATTGCCTTTTGGACTTCCATGCTACAGCTGTTCCTCCTAGTGTGAATATAAATCACTAGTGGACTTACTGTCATTTAATTCTGAGCACCATGATGCATCAGAATATCCTTCCAGGACTGGAGGATGACCATGGTAACATAAAACATACTTTTGGGTGTGCTTTAGGTATCGCATTAGGCTATCCAAAGCATCTCAATGGTCTTGGCTAGGATTACTAGTGAATTTACTCAACATGCCGACCGTAAAGGCTATGTCAGGTCTAGTGCAGACCATAATATACATGAGATTACCAATCAGTTTAGCATAATCTAACTGTCTAACCGCAGCTCCTTCATTGGGTTTTAACTGTTGTTATAATCATATAGTGTCTCTAATGCTCTACTTTCACTGTATCTCCACGTATCAAACATGGATTTTATGTCAAGTATAGTGTCGCTCTAAGCATTAGGAAGGAGATCAAGGTGGAATCCCCTACTTGGTGCCCCTAGGTGGGTATAAATAAGCATTCCCTAGGAGTTACTACGGGTATCAGATATCTGTGCATCCGAACCGACCCGTTAAGCCTCTGAATCCGATATTTATCCCAATAAAAAATTTTAACACCTCCCAGTGTCGGTGGTGGTCTTGGGAGGATAACAACCCACTAGAGGAGATGCGATGAAGCCTCCCCCGGTAGTGGAAGGTAATTATTTTTGCTGTTAAGCTCATCTCTGGTTCCACCCATTTACTCTGCTTTCTGTTACAATATTTCCGGCGATGGTCGGCGGCGCCAGGATGTCAGACCACCTCCGGAGGAATGACTGACCCCTAGCGAGCCGGCTAGGGGAGGTGGCACTACATCTCGACATCCAGAGTGTACGGTGGTGTGGCATTATCAGGAATAAGGCAGGTTGCACCACTTGTGCCCTCTATTTCTCTTTTTCGGTGGTGGCCGACGGTGCTAGGCCACCGGACCACCACCAGAAGGATCGTTGGCCCCGACAAGTCATTCGGGGGTTGCTCAGTGATCGAACGACCACTGGTCGGCGACGGTAGAAGCCCGCAAGCTTCTGTCGCCCCGGGCTTCCAGATATCATCTGACCTCCATTAGGAGGATGGGCGGCCAGGGGATCATCGTTCCCCTCCCCCTCCTGATTTCTAGAGCACTGAAGTAGATTCGCGACAGATCCGCTGCAGGGTAAGAACCATCCAAGGCAATATGAGGCTCAATCTCAACCCTTAAATCTAGATCAGATTCGGTTATCTGCACACCACAAATGAACAGAAAACTTGTAGATTTTTCTGACGGAATTCTAGACTCCTATAAGAACAATTTTGAACATGATAATTGTTTCACACTTTGATGGCTATCACAATGAATTTTGGGGGATTTTTATAAAATCATTTGGTATTTTTAATGCCCTAAATAATGTTTATTTAGCCAAATAGACGACCCTAAATTAATTGAAAATTTCTGAGAAAAATTATAAGGATACCTAAGACCCTTGTGGAAGCTCTGTAAAAATTTTGGGGACTTTCGAAAGAAAGCTCATATTTTTTCCCAACTTTTAAAATTAAGGATCGCACCTTAAAAAAATTAATATTGTCCAATTTATCTGGAAGAAAAGATTTGATGTGTGTTGATGTTATTGAATTAAGATTTATTCAAGATAAAAAGTCGGGATTTTATTCGAGGCAAAACTCTTGCTCAAACAATGCGAGGCTTTGTGAAATGAATTATTAAAATTTTTGTGGTCTGTTTCTAACGCTCAGTGAAATTATAATATGTGGACTTTTGAAAAAAATTTGATAAATAAGTACAAAAGTTTGCTCGTGTCAAGAAATTAATAATGTGTGCGCTAAATAGGGCAATTTCCAAGCTTGAGTCGAAAACTCTGGATCCTTCCATTACTATTAAATGTATATTAATTTCTGAGGTTGTTGTTCGGGGATGAGCAGGCCCCACATAAATAAATAGATGACATCTCTCTGGCACAAAAAGTCGAGTTTATTAATTATGATGATAACTTCTTATGAAAGAGGAATGTGAATTTCTAATGAGGTCTTACTTCTAACTATAAGTCTAATTAAGCAAACTTAAGAGGTGTAACAAAGTTAATTTGGCAAACTCAAATAAATTGGTGAAATTTGAAATACTAAAGAAGCCTCTTAAGAATGAAGTGAATAACTTGCCTCCTATGGTCGAAGTAGTCTCCAAAGTACGAAGTGAAAAACTTGTCTCATATGAACGGAGAAGTCTCTTAAAAATGGAGTGAAGAATTTGCCTCATATGAATGAAGAAGGCTCATAAGAACGAAGTGAAGAACTTGCCTCCTATGAACGGCAAAGCCTTCTAAGAACAGAGTGAAGAAGTCGTTGGGTTTTCTATGCAGAAGTGGAACAACACATCATATGTGCACAACGGAATAAAATTACAAGAAAGACCCTAAACAGTAAAAGGAACTTGCGATATCCATGATTCAAAAAATAAATAAACAACAAATGCATAGTACATGTATGAGATTGAGTTTTTACTAAACCAAGATGCTTCAAAGGTCTACTCCAGAAAACTTTGTCTAACAGCAGGTGGCTGAGTTCACGCAGAAATTGATCTGCGACTCTATAGGTACCCACACGAGCGGTGGAGAACCTTAAGGACTTGTCCCACAAGAATTGGGTCGGAAAAGAAGTGCTCTATGTGTCTCCATAAATTGTTAGATTTGTTTTCAGGAGAGACGACAACAAGAAGATATCACGACGGGATCTAGGGTTGGTTTCAAGTAACGACTACAAAACCATATGCAGAAGTCACACACTTATGGAAAACCCTTTTCCAAGCCTATTTATACCCAAGGATATCAAACATACAGTAACCCCTTAGAAATCCACCAAGATCTCTATTTGCATCGATATGCGTTGACTTGCAGTCGGCGTGTATCGATAAGAACTCGACATAATGTCAAACAGTAAATGACAGCATTCGACGCAACTTGTGTCAACATGTAGTCGACGCACTAGCGTCGAATAGAAGTCTACAACGTCAAATAAAAGTCGATGCAAAGTCGATATCTACTCGACATAGCGTCGACTGGGAATCACTTCGACTTCGAGCTCACTTGCATCGATAGGAAGTCGACGTGCATCGATACGCATTCGACGTGTGTCTATATGCACTCGATACAACCCATCAGTTTTCTTTATGTCATTGAATCTGTCCTTTATTCATATCCCAAATGAGTGAGACCAACACAATTCTTTCTCCAATTTCTCTAAGCAATCTTATGTGTGACCCTATAGGATCATATTGTGTTGGTAGTGAGACTAAATGTTTGACGACTTCTAAATCAAAATAGAAACACTAATAGTCTCCCACTTGATATAGAACGTATCAATAAAACTCTCACAAGCATTGAGCAGCATCTAGCAATACATCATTGCTACCCAAGCAATAAGAGTTCATAACTCAACAAGCCTTTTGTGACCAATATATTAGTGTTGTCATGTCCATTTGTCCCTTACATCCAAGTTAAACTAGAGGTACGGACCATGTCACACTCATATTTATTCAATTCTAACTTTTTAATATAGAATGGACTTTCAAAAATTGGTGAGCCCAATGTCATATATTTACTCAACCAAGCATGGTCATGCATTTCTCAATCTCATTCCATCAAGGGTCCTATGGATGCAACTCATGACATAAAGGAGGACAAATCCTATTTTTGTACGCGCACAAACACCCAAATGATTCATAACATATCCAATAACCATAATTATCATCATCCTTTCTCAAGGAAGACTTTTGATGATATAAAAGTGCGCTCTTCCTCACTTGATGAATGTTATGACTTCAAGTCAAAGAACCAAAAACAACATTGCTACTTGAGATCTACTTGTAACACATTATATAACAGTCAACGAAGCAGTCTTAGGGTCGGTCTATCCAATACAACTTGTTCACTAGCAAGTACTTATATGATGACTTGATATCACAATATCATGATCTGTGAGAACAGGTCATCAGTTAATGCACATACTAATCTAATGTATCATCATCACCCTGATTTTTAAGATATGCCGACCAGGAACCATCTAAGAATGATGCTTTTTATAAACATAGGCCTTCACATTCAAGTCACACACTTGAATTCTTATGGAAGTTAATATTCTAAGAATATTTATTACGTTAATTAATCTTTAACATAGAAACTCATTGACATAATAAAATAACTTGTCATAAATGTAAAATGGAATATACAGTACTTTATTCATCACATGAATAACAACTGACACATATACAATCCACAAGTCTCCCACTAGAGACAATCATTCAGGTATCTAATACTCATTGATCTAGTATAACAATCATGTTTTCTCTGTATAAGAGGATTAGTCGATGGATCTGCAATATTTTCTTCAGTCGATAGTATGTATATGCCCACATCTCCTAAATCGACAATCTCTCGATTAAGATGGAACCGCCGAAGTTTATACTTGGAGTGCTGATGGGATCTAGGTTCCTTAGCCTGTACAATAGCTCTATTGTTGTCATAATAAAGAATTACGAGATCAACAACTAGAAACTACATCAAGCTTGTCGATGAATTTCCTAATCCACACAGCCTCCTTCATCGCATTTGCAGCGGCGAAATACTCAGCCTCGATTGTAGAATCAGCAACTATCTCTTACCAGGAACTCTTCCAGCTTACAGCTCCTCCATTCATACAAAAGACAAAACCTGATTGAGAATTTGAGTCATTCCTATCTGTTTAGAAGCTATTATTTGTGTAACCCTTTACAATGAGTTCTTCCTCTCCACCAAACACCCAGAATACATTATTAGTTCTTCTTAAGTACTTTAGGATATTCTTGATTATTATCTAGTGACCATCACCATAATCAGAATGATATCTGTTATTCATGATCAAAGTATAGGAGACATCAGGTCAAGTACATAACATCGCGTACATGATTAATCCAATTGCCAAAGTATATGGAATCAACTTTGAAAGTCTTTAATTCAAGGATAGATAAATCACCTAGAGGGGGGTGAATAGGTTATTGGTCTCTTTTCAAGTTCTTTTAAATATCTTCTTTAAGAGATATAGCTTTTAGTTATTTTATGCTTTCAAGATATACACAACCTGCACAATGAAAACAACACAGAAAAGCACACAGTGATTTATAGTGGTTTTCCAATTGGATACATCCACTTTCCCTCCCACCTATCCAACTACCTTGTTGTACTAGGCATAAACTCCTATAAACTGCTCCTAAGAGCTTACACCTCAGATCCCTTCAGAACTCTAAGTCTCCTCCAAGACTTACTTCTCAGCCATAAAGGCCTACAACTCAGTGGTCAGCAGACCACCTACCTCAGGCTATTAAGCCTTACACTCAGCCTGTGAGGATAGCCCTACCTCAGATCCACAAAGGATCCTACCTCAGAGCTCTACAGTGCTCCTATACTTAGTGACCCTTAAGCCACCTACCTCAGTCTTATCTCTAAGTCCTACAGCTCAGGAATTTCAGCCCTACAACTTCAAGCACAAAGCCCTACTCTCAGAGTGCTGTAGCACTCCTATTGCTCAGTACCCAAAAGGTACCTACCTCAGTGCCCTTCCAGGTACCTACAGCACAGTGACAAGCTTGTCACCTACCTCAGGCCAAAAAGCCATACACTCAGATCCACACTTGGATACTACCTCAGAGAGCAGCACTCTCCTACCTCAGGCAATTAAGCCCTATAGCTCGGATCCACACTTGGATCCTACAGGAAGAATGTGTGTTGGTGTGATGATTGGCCACAAGTGAAATTTCACTGTGCCAATCTACCTGGACTGAGATAAACCCAGCCCAACCTTGACTCTAGGAAATATATTTCCTGAGTCTACTTATCTGTTCTTAGAGAATACTTAGACCTAACTTCCTCTTCTCAGCACTAGTGATTTTATCCAGCTGGAGCTAGAGAAGTAACTGCAGCAGATCTTGCTGCAACCTGAGCTGGGAGAATACTAACCCAACTCCTTTCTTCACAGCAATAAGGATGAAGATCTATTTGGCCTGTGCTGGAAGTAACTTGCAGATCAGCTTCTCTACCCCTTTCTAAACCGAGCCAACTGCTCAGCCATATCTCCTTCTTCACAGCTCCCTAAGAGAATGTTCTTTAGGATTTGTTGGTGGAGTCTGTGAAGTACCTGCAGCAAGGGTCGGCCCAAGCTGCTACCTTTTTCTCAGAAAATCCTTATATGCTAACTTGATGGTGCAGATGAAGATCACACCAGCTATCTTGTTGTTGAAGATGTTTTTCCAACAACTAACTTGCTCTCTATCTTGTAGACTTGAGCTTCTTGTTCTTTTGCTCCACAATAATGGTGGAGATGAAGAACTCCCCGATTGCTTTTTCCCAAAGTCTTTTTTCCTATGTACGCCTTTTTCCATTTATTGATTTTGACCCAACGGCTCTTGAGCAGTGGGGCCCCACACATTTAATGTCCAGCAGCAAGCTTGAGCAGTGGGCCCACATATTTAATGTCTAGCAGCAACTTTGCTTTAACGCCAACTATCGTACAGTAGGTCTGCGACAACATTTGTCTTGTACTATAGCCATCCTGCCAATAATTTGAAATATATTGACTTGTTGACTTGCTGACATCACCAGCTGTGGACTTAGCCAAAAATCAAACAACATTAGCATATGCATTGAGTGAGTAAGCATCACTCAATGCCAAAACACTTAGATAGATTTACTGTCTCATGGCGTTGAGTGAGTAACCATCACTCAACACCAAACTACTTAGAATTGAAATCTGTTTCTAGGCATTGAGTGGTTCATCTTCACTCAACGCCAACTTGCTTTATCAGCTATCTGTTGCTTGGCGTTGAGTGTGTGAGCATCAGTTAATGCCAAACTCCTTAGACAAAATTCTGTCTCCACTAGGCGTTGACAACGTTGAGTGAGCAACCTCCACTCAATGCGTTTTGTACATGAACACAAAGGGGAGAAGTCTGTAGGCGGTGTGGGATTAACCCCAACCACAGGACCGCGGGGAGAAGTCCGCAGGCAGTGTGTCTTCATCACTCAATGCTTTTTGCCTTAGCCCAATTTCTGAACTTTGTTCGACTAACTGAACTGAGTTCGACGAATGACGAACTCAGCTTGACGAACTCTGAACTCAGTTCGCCGAATTTGCTGAACTGAGCTCGACAAACTCAGAGTCTCAAACTCTAAACTTAGCTCGACGAATAGTAGGCTCAGCTCGACGAACTCTGAACTTAGTTCAACGAATGGTGAGTTCAACTCGACGAACTCTGAACTTAGTTCGACAAATTCTTAACTAAGCTCGACAAACTCAAAATCTCAAACTGTGCTCTTAGCTCGACGAATGGTGAGCTTAGCTAAACGAACTCTGAACTTAGTTCGATGAATTTTGAAGTTTGACTAAGTTTAACTCATAGCCTTTTTGTTGTGATCTTAGCTCGACGAATGGCGAGCTCAGCTCGACGAACTCTGGACTTTGTTCGACGAATTTTGAACTAAGTTTGACTAAGTTCAACTTTACAGCCTTTTTGTTGTATGACGTTGAGTGTGTCTTCATCACGTAATGCAAAACTACTTAGCAATATTTCTGGCTTATTAACATTCTTTCTTACCTCTAACAGTGAGTGAGCTTGCTTCACTCAACGCCTGTGGACTTAGCTGCAATGTCAACTCCTCCTTGACTTTGGCAAATTCATGACTTTCCAGCATCTTCTATTGGTGTCCACCTTTCTGCCTTATGACCACATGTCACATCACTAGACTTATTCCATAGAATATCCTGCGCAAGATGAGCTTAAACAACATCAAATGCAACTATGCTCTTAGTCTTGATGGTGATACCTCTTCAAATCCACTCTAAGGAATATTGTGGGAATGGACCCAATAATATCCCCATATTTGAAGATGACAGAACACCCAACAATACTAAGATGCATTATCATGATAGGCAAAATAAATTCATGCAGCTGTAGATTATGATATTGCTACATACCTGCTAGCTTATGCTATATTAATACAATGTGCTCTAATTAATTGTATTGACTTAATAAGTTAAGTCAATGCATCCTCATACTATTTGAGCAGTTGCTCAAGTAACATGAACTCTCCTTTCTACCACTTAATGTTTAAATGGAGCACCACTAGAAGCATTGCCCCTTATGTATTGCCACATATATCCCCCTTCTATCTTTTTTAATAGTTATATCTATTTAGGGAGTAGAAAGTATCATGGGGGAGATTATCTCTTGATCCTAGACAAAGTCCTATGTTGATACTACTAAGGAAATCATACTAGAGATCGGTCTACTTGATTAGGAGTCATACCTTCTGTGTTGATACATTGATACAACACAATACTGCAGCATTAGAGCTTGTTGCACACATAGTTCCACTTGCTGATGTTGTATCTACAGAATCATCATCCACCTGTGGTGATATCATTGATACACTGCATCACTGCAGCTCCTTGGCACTTGAGTCACCCATGGATCCACTTGAGCTTGTTTGTGGCTGTCTCTCTTCTCATGATCTCCCCCTTAATCTGTGCATTATCCTTAAGACAAACTGATCAGGAGTTGTGACAGCTGATCTACTGCAGTAGCTGTCTTCTCCCCCTTAACTGAGGCATCCTTTGTCAGATTCCTGGTAGACATTCTAGTATATGCCAGTCTAGATACCACTTGATGGTCTTTATAGTCTTGATGTCACATCAAGGACTTATCTACCTGCAAGAAAAGTAAATCCTGCAACACAAACTAGAGTTTGGAGCTGCTGAAGCTATCCTAAGTTCCACATACCCAACTCAACCAAGAGGGTGTTGAACTTGACTTCATCTAGTGGCATAATAATCATGACAGTCAGTAGTTAGTCATGGCAAACTCAGGATTGAGTTCTTCCTTATGCTCCCAAACTTATTGATTCTTAATCTACATATGCATAGTTCTGCTATGATAGTCAGGATTCCTAGCAACTTAGATTACAGTAGTAAAATATCAATATAAAAGAAATTCTACTTATCTGGAGGTTATAGTTCGATGCCATAAAATTTATGTTTGACAATCTTGAGTTCGACGAATTATTCAGATTTCGTCGAGCTCCGTTCTATGAATTCTTCTGATTTCGTCAAGCTCCATTCGACGAATGAAGGTTATTTCATCGAGCTCCATCCATGTTGATGCTTAGCAACTCCCTTTCACCTTGCACAGTCTCTTTTTGATGAGCTAGATCTTTTCCCCTTCTTTAGCATCAAACTTGCCTTTGGCTTCAGCTTTCTGATTAGCAGTACAAGAGTGTTCAGCCCACTTAGTACTATCTTGATCATTACATTGATCTCCATACTTGATCACCACTTGATCAATCCCTTATTGGTTTCTTAATAGATAGGGAAGAGCTGGTATGTTGTGATTTTCTTCTCCCCCTAGCTGATTTCAGATGATACCATTGGTGTAGCTACCAGCTTTATCTTCTCATGAGGCTGAATGTTCTCCTACAGTTGCTGGACTTTTAAGATCACTTGAACCTAGAATGATCTTTCCATGAACCATCCTTTCATTCTGATATCAAGTCTTTCTTTACACTACTATTCCAATAGGAATGTGCTGACTTGTATCGCCAATAGCTAGAGAAATCCAGCTGTTCTTGTAAACTGATTGGCTTGCCTTCTTCCAGCAGGATCCATCACTTGGGTGGTTTCCCTCTCAGCTTCTGCAATGACCATGGGGACAAGCTGATCCTCAACAGTAATACTGATCTATTCTATGTTGGGGGAACTTTAGGTAAGATTAAAGCTTGTCCAACAACCTTGACTGAACATGCTCCCCATCAGCATGAATAGATCCTATCCTTATGACTATCAGTCATCATTTCAGCTGATGATACTACTTAACGGTTTGTCCCTTCTGTATAGTGAGTTTATCAGTTGAGCACAGTGTGCCTCTTCCTTGCTGCTCACAGAGGAGCTACTTGTGCTTCCCTCAGAAATGAGTACATCCTACTTGTCCTTTCCAGATTTGCTGGTGTGGCAGTAAGACTTTGTTCAACCAGACATTCCTGCAGGTTGTATCTAGATGGCCTTCATCCATAATCATGGCCAGTTACCACTCTCATAGTGATTGTTCCATTTGACTAGAGAGCATATCTCTAGAGTAGATACAACTGACCCAGCTCTCCCATGCCACTTGATACCACTTGTACCCTTCTTCAGGAATGTACACAGCATCCTTATCCTTGGATAATGATCCATAGGATAACTTTCTTGTTTCAGTCCAAGTTCTGGAACATCTTCTGTCTGAGTACCACATGGGGATAGGCACTTAGACTAACCTGCAAAACAGAATTATCTTACCTTAGGACCTCAATAGGTATTGGGTCCTAGGTTCTGATTAGTCTGAAATCTGACTTGCCAACCTGCAGTATTTCTGATAGGTAGGCTAACTCTTGCTCTAGACAGAGAAGGATTGTGTCAGCAATCTAGGGCAAAATGTTCCACCTTTCCACAACACCAACACTTATGGATATTATATCTTCTTTTCTGAACAGGTCTTACAGTGTGGTTAACTGCTGACTGAACAGAAGGAGAACGAGCAGCAACTTTCTTCAGGTTCTCAACAAGGATCTGACTGCAGGTTATTCTTCCGGTAGGCTTTCTTTGATTGCCTTGAATGGTATTTATAACTATCTTCTTTGCAGAAGACAAGATGTTTATATCATCAGAACAAGCCAAGATAGGTTTACTGGTAGACTGACCCTTGGTCTGAGTCCTTGCTGGATGAGCTTGAGTAAAAGCCACTGCATTATCCTTGTGAGTTGGGGTTGAGGCACTAAATATAAATGGTCCAGAATGGTCCATTGTACTTGTTCATGGTGAGCCATAAAGGCACTCATTTCCCTGTCCTTTCTTCTTCCACTGTAAGATACATTTGTAGTCTTATAAGGAAGATTCACATTCCTCCAGTGACCATCCCTGGGGTCTTGGCCATACCTATGAGAAGGGAGGATAACCTTATGAAAGGTTTACTGTGGCACAATAGGAGCTTGGCCTCTCCTCTGATATTGGATAACTTTTGTACTCCACTCAGATTCAAATTTTATCTTGATAGCATCTATCTTAGAGAAATTGTCCACTATCCTCTTCTCCCTTTCAAGTTTCACTTCAAGTTCCTTGATCATAGAGTTCTTATATTTGATAGACTCAACATGGATATCTACCATGATCTTCAGATGAGCAACTTCCCTCTCTTTCTGAGATAGAAAGGATGAAGTCTCATCTTGTTGGGAAGCATCTAGCTGGAGGGAGGTAATTTCTTCTGCTTGTTTCTTAACAAGCAGCCTACTTTTATTGAAAGCTTTTAGAAGTACAGCATGATTGTCAATCAATTGATTGATATCATCATCTCTCAAAGGACTCTCATCATCACTTGATGAGGAAGCATCAGAGTTTGAGCAAGACTCATGACCTGAGCAATAAGAAGAACTAGACAGAGATTGTACCTGATCTGGACCAGGCTCATCCTGGCAGGATTCTTCTTCTTCTTGTGTAGCAATTAGCCCATAGCTTCTGCATTCACCTTCCTCGACTTCATCTACCTCTGAGTCACTATCTGAGTGTGACAAAGGGTCCCTGATCTCCATTCTTGCATCTGCATAGTCATCATCATCTATAAGAGCTACCAATAGTCCAATGTGGTCCTTGCTCTCACTGCAGACTTGAAACTTCCTTGAGCTCCACTCCATATGGTTCTCCTTTGAACCCACCAATGCATACCTTTTAGCTATCCTTTGAGGTCTACTCAGACTGTTAAGTCCTTTTTGAGTAACCTCCCTCTGATACCACTTAAAAGTCTTTAATTCAAGGATAGCTAAATCACCTAGAGGGGGGTGAATAGGTTATTGGTCTCTTTTCAAGTTATTTTAAATATCTTCTTTAAGAGCTATAAATTTTAGTTATTTTATGCTTTCAAGATATACACAACCTGCACAATGAAAACAACACAGAAAACCACACAGTGATTTATAGTGGTTCCCCAATTGGGCACATCCACTTTCCCTCCCACCTATCCAACTATCTTGTTGGACTAGGCACAAAATCCTCCAAACTGCTCCTAAGAGCTTACACCTTAGATCTCTTAGGTTCTCTAAGTCTCCTCCAAGACTTAATTCTCAGCCACAAAGGCTTATAACTCAGTGGTTAGCAGACCACCTACCTCAGGCTGTTAAGCGTTACACTCAGGCTGGGAGGACATCCCTACCTCAGATCCACACAAGATCCTACCTCAGGGCTCTACAGTGCTCCTACACTTAGTAACCCTCAATCCACCTACCTCAGCCTTATCTCTAAGGCCTACAGCTCAAGCTTTTCAGCCCTACAACCTCAGGTACAAAGCCCTACTCTCAGAGTACTGCAACACTCCTATAGCTACATACCTCAGTGCCCTTCTAGGCACCTACAGCTCAGTGACAAGCTTGTCACCAACCTCGGGCCAAAAGGCCCAACACTCAGATCCACACTTGGATCTTACCTCAGAGAACAGTACTCTCCTACCTCAGATAATTAAGCCCTATAGCTCAGATCCACACTTGGATCCTACAGGATGAATATGGGTTGGTGTGATGATTGGCCACAGGTGAAATTTCACTGTGCCAATCTACCTGGACTGAGATAAACCCATCCCAACCTTGACTCCAGGAAATATATTTCCTGAGTCTACTTATCTGGTCTGAGAGAATGCTTAGACCTAACTTTCTATTCTCAGCACCAGAGATTTTATCCAGTTGGAGCTAGAGAAGTAACTGCAGCGGATCTTGCTACAACCTGAGCTGCGAGAATCACAACCCAACTCCTTTTTTCACAGCAACAAGGATGAAGATCTCTTTGGCCTGTGCTGGAAGTAACTTGTAGATCAGCTTCTCTGCCCCTTTCTAAACTGAGCCAACTGCTCAGCCCTATCTCCTTCTTCATAGCTCCCCAAAATAATGTTCTTTACGATTTGTTGGCGGAGTCTGTGAAGCACCTATAGTAAGGGTCGGCCCAAGCTGCTACCTTTTTCTCAGAAAATCCTTCTGAGCTAACTTGCTGGTGCAGATGAAGATCACACCAGCTATCTTGCTGTTGAAGATGTTTTTCCAACATCTAACTTGCTCTCTGTCTTGTAGACTTGAGCTTCTTGTTCTTTTGCTCCACAATAAAGACGAAGAAGAAGAACTCCCTGATTGCTTTTTCCCAAAGTCTTTTTTCCTCTGTACGTCTTTTTCCTTTATTGATTTTTACCCAGAGACTCTTGAGCAGTGGGTTACACACGTTTAATGGCCAGCAACAAGCTTGAGCAGTGGGCCCCACACATTTAATGTCTAGCAGCAACCTTACTTTAACGCCAAATGTCATACAGTAGGTCTGTTGCAACATTTGTCATGTACTGTAGCCATCCCGCCACTAATTTGAAATATGTTGACTTGCTGACGTTATCAGCTTTGGACTTAGCCAAAAATCAAATAACATTAGCATAGGTGTTGAGTAAGTAAGCATCACTCAGCGCAAAAACACTTAGACAGATTTATTATCTCATGGCACTGAGTGAGTAACCTTCACTCAATGCCAAACTACTTAGAATTGAAATCTGTTTCTAGGCATTGAGTGATTCAGCTTCACTCAATGCCAACTTGCTTTATCAGCTATCTACTGTTTGGCGTTGAGTGTGTGAGCATCACTCAATGCCAAACTCCTTAGACAAAATTTTGTCTCCACTAGACGTTGACAGCGTTGAGTGAGCAACCTCCACTCAACGCCTTTTGCCTTAACCATTTTTTCTGCTTAACTGTCTCAGCTCTTTCTTGTTCTCAGCTAAGACAAACACTTTTCTCAGCGGTTGCACTGAGACCAACACTTGTCTCAGCGGTTGTGCTGAGACCAACACCTATCTCAGTGTTATGCTGAGACTAACTCCTGTCTCAGTGGTTTTGCTGAGACCAACATTTCTTGCAGCGCTTTTGCATTGAGATTCTCAGCTGTCTCAGCTGTCTCGATGCCTTTGCCTTAGGCAAAATCTTCATGCTTCTTTGTCGTTGAGAGTGTTGAGAGTGTCTTCATCACTCAACTTTTTTTTCCTTAGCCTAATTTCTGAACTTAGTTCGACTAATTGAACTGAGTTCGGCGAATGGCGAGCTCAGCTCGACGAACTCTGAACTCAGTTCAACGAATTTTCTGAACTGAGCTCGACGAACTCAGAGTCTCAAACTCTGAACTTAGCTCAATAAATGGTGAGCTCAGCTCGACAAACTCTGAACTTAGTTCGACGAATTGTGAGCTTAGCTCGACGAACTCTGAACTTAGTTCGACGAATTCTTAACCGAGCTCGATGAACTCAGAATCTCAAAATGTGATCTTGGCTCGACGAATGGTGAGCTCAGCTTGACGAACTCTGAACTTAGTTCGACGAATTTTGAAGTTCAACTAAGTTCAACTCACAGCCTTTTTGATGTGATCTTAGCTCGATGAATGACGAGCTCATCTCGACGAACTCTGGACTTAGTTCGACGAATTTTGAACTAAGTTCAACTTTACAGCCTTTTTGTTGTATGGCATTGAGTGTGTCTTTATCACTCAACTCCAAACTACTTAGCCATATTTCTAGCTTATCAACATTCTTTCTTACCTCTGGCGTTGAGTGATCTTGCTTCACTCAACGCCTGTGGACTTAGCTGCAATGTCGACTCCTCCTTGACTTAGGCAAATTCCCGCCTTTCCAACATATTCTCTTGGTGTCCACCTTTCTGCCTTATGACCACCTGTCACATCACTAGACTTGTTCCATAGAACATCCTGCACAAGATGAGCTTAAACAACATCAAATGCAACTATGTTCTTAGTCTTGATGTTGATGCTTCTTCAAATCTACTCTAGGGAACATTGTGGGCAATGGACCCAACAAACTTCATGCATTCCTTATCTTCCAAAGATCTAGGATAATGGTCCTTAGATAGACTCACACCATAAGTCATGGGTAAGAATTCCTTCTTGGATTTAAGCATGCTTAACTGTTTCAACATCTTCTCAATGTATACACTTTGGGTCAAACCTAGCAACTTCTTTGATCGATCTCAATTGATCTTAATACCAAGTAAATAAGTCATTTTGCCCAATAATTTCATAGAAAAGCAGTCCTCTAGTCTTTTCTTAACAGTTTGCATGGTCAGAATGTCATTCTCGATTAATAGTATGTCATTTACATATAATATCAGGAAAACAACAATGCTCTCATTAATCCTCTTGTAAACACAAGGCTCATCTTTGTTTTTGATGAAACTAAACTCTTTGTTTTTTCTCATCAAAACGTATATTCTAACTTCGAGAAGCTTGTTTAAATCCATAAATAGATCTCTGCATCTTGCATATTTTAGTAGCTTCATTTGGAGATATAAAACCCTTGAGTTGTGTCATGTACACTTTCTCAAAAAGGTTTTCATTAAGGAAAGTTGTTTTGACATACATTTGTCAGTCCTCGTAGTAATAATATGCAACAATAACAAGTAGAATTCTGAAGGACTTTACCATAGTAATAGGGGAAAAGGTCTCATCATAGTCAGCATCATGAATTTGCTTTAAACTTTTAGCTATTAATCACCCTATGAATGTTTATACATTCTTATCCATGCCAGCCTTATTCTTAAAGACCCACTTGCACCGTATGGGTCATACCCCTTCATGTGGTTTCTACGAAGGTCCAAACTTTGATTTGCGTACATGGAATCCATTTTAGATTTCATGGCCTCAAGCCACTTTTCGGAGTATGGTCCACTCATCTTTTTAGGTTGCATGTTCATCATCATGATACATAATCAACATAATACTTATTTGAGACATGATAAATTCATATCTCTTAGACTTAAATCTTGGTCTACCAAATCTATGTAGGACTTGTGTTTTTTAACAGGTGTAAGACTCTCTTTGTTTTGCTACACTACCAGGTTTTACGCCCAGAACCGCCATTTTGCGGTGACACCGACTCTCGGGAGGGTCGCCACTACAAAATGTTGATTCTGTCGGCATTGATGATCATCGAAGAAGTAGAAGTATAATCAAGTCAAGTCCACAGAAAATAATCACATATATATAAAAGAGATAGTCTACAATGAGTACATGTATGAAACAGAGTAGAAAAGAAATATGGTCTTAAGCTAGGTACATGTCTAATACAAATAATCTCTCTCACAACTCACACATATAGAGGAAGCAACTGAAAACTGTCCTCGACCTGTCATCATGTAGTAATGGTAGTGTGCAACAACTGCTCCTCATGTCCTGCCTCCTTGTCCTGCCGGTGGTGAAGCTCCTGCTCCTCGGTCCCCTAAAATGATGTGGCCCACCGACTGTTAGTCAAAAAACTAAGCCATTATCGTCCTCGCCTCACCCCCGTGACTCCTAGACACCGTACGAGGAGGATGAAAGCGGAGGACAACAAAGTAGAGTGGAACAAGCAGGTGATAACTATCCTAGCGGGTGTATGTACAAAAAAACTATAAAAGGAAAATAAATCTAATGGTTCTATAATCAGGAGGCAGTAATGTAAATAAGTAAAGTAGAGCAGTAAGTACATGAAAAGTAAACTGGAAAATAAGTAACATTAACTTATATGAATGCTCATACAAACTTATAAGTTAAGGGGTCATTTGCAAGGCTCCCATCATGTAAAAAGTCTCATATCAATTTATACGATGGGGTGTCAGGTTTAATGTAGGTATGAGTGTAGTGATATGTTATGTCATGATTCATGCAAGTGCAACACACACACGACTTTATGCGCACGGACCTTTAGTTCCCCCTATTTGGAAGCTAGCATCACTCCCAGTAGCATCTGTCGTGGCAAAACGGAGACAGTGGGTCGGGCCAACCCACTCCTAGGCGAGTATCCGCACTACCAGGCCTAGCCCTTACGTATGCCCATGAAGGACACACCATGGTCTCTGTATACTATGCTGACCCACCGCCAGTCTTTCCCTTGTCTAAGTGTCCACCACACCCGCCGAGTCAACGTATCGACATCGGTGCGAATGACCGTCTAATACCTAAGACCCACCACCTTTATGCACATGCAATCATGAGTTCCGAAGCCATCGGCTCCCCAGACTAACATATCCATTTCCAAAACCACCGAGCCTACCGCTCGGACAACCTAACCAAAATAACCTCCCGAACTATCGAGGTGAGTGAAAGTGAAGTCCTAGTTTATTGCTAAATACTCTTGTATTCATTTTATTCTTTTGGTTTAGGTTAACCTCGGACTGCCCAAGGCATTCCCTGTGAAGGGCTCTCGGGGGCACTAGGAACTACGATGGGTTGAACCCCAAAGCTCCATTTTGCAAGGTACTTATTATTATTGGTATCTACTCATAGCCAATCTCATTTAATGTTATACTAAATCTAACTCTAGTGTATTTTGACTCTCTCTCAATAGGGAAGACGATCTTCCGTCCATCCCGAGTACCACTTAACACTAGTCAACCCAACACCCTTCCCATCATTACTCCTAATGATGAACTCATTTTTACCTTACCAAATCATTATAATACTTACCCCAACCCCCTATGTCCATCATAGATGCTATCACAATTCCGCGGTTTTACTATATGCAGACCAACCTAAGTTATATGATGAGCATGAGTGGTGACCCCTTCAAATATTCATCCAAATGCCATAGAATTATTACTTGGGGTCAATCATGACATATTTAGACTAAATCCAAAAACTTGTAATTTTCCTAATTAATTTGGCATTTATTAAATTTTCCCCAAAATTAGACCTTGGGTGGTTTTGAACATGAAGTACTGGAATTCCTTAAGTAATGGCCACCCAAGAATTATGAACATTATATGATGTCAAACTATTAGAGATTACCAAGTTTCACATATTTTTATATATGTATTAGCCGTTAATTAATTAATTCAAGATAATTACAGTAATTAAAGGTAAAGAATGAAATACCACTAAACATTATCCAAAACTACACAAAATTTACAAAAGCTTTAATATGATCATAAAACATTACTGACTAAATTTCATACAATGTCAAGATAAGTAAGCTATATAGAAAAATACTTCAAATGTATCCCTAATAGGACACTTTGTGAATAAACATACTTGTAGTCTCTTCCGAACAATATGGGATAATTTTTCAAGTTTTAATATGCCCTAAAAGGTTCTCTGGACAAGTTTTCATGAATTTAAAATGAATAAATAGCTCATAATATTTTCTTAAGTGATTAGGGAAATTATTAGGTTTGTGAAGGAAGTACCATAAATACTAATCCAAAATTTACACTAAACTTTTCAAAGCTTGTTAGCAATAATATATGATCAGAGCCTAATTTTTAAGATCATTCATGGTCATATGATTAGGTGATAAAATCATGATCAAAAGTGGACTAATTGGTCCTAAGTAATTTTAGAGAGGTTAAGTGCTCCTAAAAATTTTAATAACATTTCATAGGGCTTATTTCCACCCTATGAACTCATCTAGAAAGTTCCAAGTCATTCCAAGGACATATGGTCTCATGTCCTTCACTAGGCCCAAAACCCCAACTCTAGGGCCTACACTAGGGTCTTAGGGCATCTCCGCCCCAAACCACTCAATTTCTCCTGAGGGAGTGTTTTAGATGAATTTGAGGCAGTGATCCAAGTTTCATCCCTTTTGGATGAGGATTGCCACTAAACCCACCAATTACACATTTGCTCTAATTTACCTATAAGGGACCAAACTTTGGTCACATCATTATCTAATCAAATCAACCCCAATTGGGCTGAGATTTTTACCAAGGTCATAGCATAACCCTAAGAATCATCCACCAAAAGTTTGTGGAAGTAAGAGGTCATTAGACCCTAAAATTAAATCATACATGATTTATTAAATTTTTACAAAACTATAGAAAAATGCTTTTCAAAAAGTCCCATTTTTGGATATGTCAGATTATAGCTAAGAGTGACACCCAGTCCAAATATCAAGTCATTTGGATGGTTGGATTGATGGGGGTACTCAATTTACTCTCTGGTCAAGCATATGTATAGGTTGCACCATTTTGAGTGATGTGGTCAGACCACTGACCCAAATTGGTCGAAATCAATTTTAAAATAAAGTAGACTCAAAGTCATACAACTTTTGTGACTGGCCATTTTTCCTAACACGGTCTCTAAGGACCTCATTTAACAATATCAAAGTGAGCATGATAAAGGGGTAATTAATTACTATATTATATATAAATATAATAATAATTTAAAACGCATTGTTCATCTTCTTCTCTAACCCACAAAAATGCAAACCTCCTTTAGCTATTAGTGTGAGCCGCCGCCGGCCATCCGACCACTTCCCTGGCCATCCACCGCCGCCACCACCTCCGTCGAGGTGGTGGCTAACTCCCGGCGGTGGTTTGGCCGCCGGAGGTGGTGGTTTCTGGCGAACCCGCCACCATGATTTTTATCCATTTTTTTCCTCACTTGGATCGGCTCATTTGAGCCCGATTTCTCAGCCTAATTTGATCTAGATAATAGCACAAGGGGAGAGGAGGAAAAGTGGACCTTGTTTGGGGTTCGACGACGGCGGTGGCGGCGGTTGGCCGTGGCGTTTTTCCTCTCCGGCTTGCTTGCCCAATTCCTCAATCCTCCACCAAAATCTTTGATCCAATACATTATTTTGACTGTCAAGGACGTTTTGAAGATGATGGGATGGACAAAAGTGGGAATGGGGGCTGTATAGGGGGATTTATATTTTTCCATGGGAGGGGAGGTGAAGGGGTGGTTGGCCATGGTCGTTGGGCTCCTCCATTGATGGTGGCTGATGAGAAACTGATGGGAATCTATTCCCAAGGGTCAGGAGGAATGAATGGAGGCTTGGGTAGGTGAATGGGGTGGCTCATGGTCTCCCTCCATAACTCCTCTCTCTCTCTCTTTTCCTCTTTCTCTCTCCTCCATTAAGGGGAAAACTCTCATTTCTCTCTCCTAGTCACCCCCTCCGAAATTTAGGTGGCATCCCACATAAATATCAGCCTCCTAAAGTTAATGGGCCACTCAAATTGGGCTTAGCCCAAGTGGCTTGGGCTTGGTTAGGTCATTTAGGCTAGTCTGACCTATTTTAGGGTTAAGTTGACTTTGGTCAATTTGACCCTTTTTGGTTGACCCCAATGGGTCCTTGGTGACCCATTGGCCTCCCCTAAGGTCTAGTAAGACTTGGGTGGGGTTGGTTTGACACATTGGTGGTCACTTGACCGCTTGGGTTTGACCCAAATGGGTCCTTAATGACCCAATGGACCTCTTAAAGGGTTAGGTAGGTTTAGGTGGTGTCATCTTGGCAAGTTGGAGGTTCATTGGCCCTAGATATGTCACTTTGACCATTTTAGGGTTAGGGTTGACTTTACTCAACTTGACCACTCTGGTTGACCCTAATGGGTCTTTTGTGACCCAATGAACCTCCTAAAGGGCTATGGATGTTATGGTGGGGTCAAAGATTCAAGGTGAGGCCTTAAAGTCAAACCCTAGGTTAGGTAATTGGAATGTGTTATTTGCATACTATGGTGCATGAACTCACCTTTATTCCTAGGTTCACTTGGTCTTCTTGTGCTTCCTAGGGTTTTGTCATGACCTAGTCATCACAAAATCACTCCTAGGGATCTAGTTGTTTGAGGGATGTTACAAATCACAATAAACAAAAATAATAATTTTTTCCCCAAAATTCAGGTTAGGCCTATGGGGTTTCAACTGAGAGTAACTGGATGTAACATCCCTCAGAAATTGAAGTTATACCTGATGCAAAGAGCTTCTGGTACTTTTATTGTATTAGATCTAGTGGCTCCCATATATGCTCCTCCTGTATATGATTTGTCCACATGATCTTGACCATCGGAACCTTCTCGCACCGTAAGACTCGTACTATCGTATCATCTATCCTGACTGGCTCTAAGCGGACCGATCGATCAGAAGCTGTCGAGCCATCTATAATAGGAACCTGCTACACTGGCCGTAGTAGATCCTTCCTAATAGAGGAGACGTGGAAGATGTCGTGAAAACCCGCTAACTCCCGCGGTAGCTCCAGTCTGTAAGCCAATGGGCCGATCCGCTCCAGGATCCTGTAGGGCCCCTATATCTTGGACTGAGCTTCTTCTGCCAGCATATCCGCGAGATTCCATGCACCAGACTTATCTTTAGGAACTCATGATCTCCATCCTGAAACTCCACTTGGCAATACCGCGCATCGTGATATTTGGTCGATCTGTTCTGGGCCTCCAACATCCTATCTCGAATCAGTCATACCTGGGTATCTGGGTTCTCCACAAATTCCGAGCTGAGTGCCTTTGGATCCTCATCCTAGATCCAATGCAGTGGAGTCCTGCACCTTCGTCTGTATAATGTCTCATGAGGGTCATGTCTATAATGGACAGATGACTGTGATTATAAGAGATCTTGATCAGTGGCAAAAGTCTTTCCCATGGCTCTCTATGGTCCAAAATATATAAGTGTAAAAGATCCTTCGGTGATAGGGTGGTACGCTTTGTCTGCCCATCCGTCTGAGGGTGGAGAGCTGTGTTGAATGCCGACCGAGAGCCCAGATAAGCCTAGACTGATCTTCTTTCCTTAGACGTAAACCATGCATCCTGATTCGACACGATCGTCTTGAGCACACCATGATAACGGTCAACTACTCACAAATCTCATGAAACCCCAAGGGGAGCTTTCTTCTGGATCGGGGTGACCCCAGCTACCTCGGTCAATCTATCCTCGATGTTCCAATTATAATTGTGCCCAAAGTGGGGATGTGGTAACCTGTGTATGGAATCCCTAATTATATCCTCGAACTGTTGAAATTTGTGAAGTGGAAGTGGGTGACGGGACAGGCCGCGCGGCCTGTGCGGACAGCTTTGGCGGACTGGGCGGACTGGGCGGACTGAGGTTTGCGGCCTGGTGAAAGTCTGGTGGAAGCCGGCTGTGTTCTGAGTGGGTTGTTGCATGGAGTCCGCGGTTTGGTGCGGCCTGGTATCTGCGGATAGAGAGGCTTGCGGACTGGTGCATTGCTCAGTGGCCGCGGGTGCATGCTTGCGCTGTTGGCGGGTTGGTTCAAGTTCGCGGGAAGCCTTGCGGACTGGTGTGTCCGCGGTTTGGGCTGTTGCGGACTGGGCCTTGAGCTTGGCTGAGGCCTTGTCGAGCTCAGGTATTACAGCAGGTCTTGCTGTGGAGACCGGTTGGCGGACTGATGTTTGGAGTCCGGCTTGGTGCTACTGCGTTGGACAAGTGCGAGGAGCTCGCGGACTGGTTGCGGTCTGTGCTAGGGTATTTGGCGGACGGGACTTTGTGTCCGCCATGCTCGCACTGGCCCTTGATGGTTTTGGACTTGGTCACACTTGGTGTCAAGTTCATGGTGTCCGCCGTATCCGCGAAGTCCGCTGTGACGGGCGGACTGTTGTTGTTTGCCTTTGGTCGTGGACTTGTGGCGGATTGAGGTGTGAGTCTTGCGGACTGCCTCGGGTTGGTGCGGACTGCCATTGAAGAGGGTTTGCTGTCCTGAAGCAGTTGGAGCTTTGCGGGCTGGTGCCTTGTCCGCTTAGCTTGGGCGGACTGGAGAGGGTTCGTCAATGGTTGCCTTGCTCCTGGCGGTTTCCCTTGGTGACTGGCTAAGTCCTCGCGGACTGAGCGGACGGTCGTTTGTGTTCGCGCGGACTGGGGCGGTGTCGCTATCTCATGGGCGGTGACCACACTCCTCACCTGGCCTATAAATAGGACCCCCCTGGCACATCTACAGTAACCTAAGTAACGTGAGTGAACAGTAAATTGGGTTGGGCGAGTGCTGCGGTCTGTGTTTTCCAGTCCGCGCGGATTGTTTCAGGCTGACGGTTTGCTGTGTGCAGGTCGCGCGGATAACTTCAAGGAGCCAGGAGTTTGGCTGTGACTTCGGTCAGTGCTTGGAAGTGTGCGGTCTCTGCGGACTCAGCAGGAGGTCGCTCTGCGGCTTGTCAGTTCTGTTTCAACTTTCCCAGCTTCAATAACCTGTCCGCCGGCTTCAGGCGGGTAGGGGAGTTCCTCAGTTCGGGTTCAGCAGGAGGCGAATAACGGTCTGTCCGCGCGGCCTCGCGGTCTCGGCGGACTCCGTGGTATTCGGCGGATTGCAGCATAGCTTGGGCGAGCTCAGCGGTCTCGGCGGTCTCGGCGACCTCGCGGTCTCGGCGGACTGGAGTGCTGTCCGCCCGACTTGTTTTTTGGTTTCTTCTGTTTACAGCTGTAATACTAGCGAAATCATGTCTCGCTATGTATGCCTCGGATTGTAAAGAAGTGAATGCATAATAAGATCTTCTTGTGCTTCCATTGTTTTGTTGGGTGCAACCTCTAGTCCTTGGGTTTTCCGCAGGTTCAGCGCGCGAACTGGGTAGTTCCGAAGATATTAATTTGGTGTTTGGGCTATTTTGCTGACCACGTTGAGAAAATTTAACATGGTATCAGAGGGAGGTTTCTGAGGTTGCGGTGGTTAAGTTGCGTGAGCGGAGGTCAGCCAGTGTTGTTACTCAGTGATTGAGTGGTGATCAACCTGTGTTGTTGCTCGGAGCTGCTGAAGGGTACCAACAGGTGATTGCAATGGAAGGAAGCTTAGCAAGAGGTCTTGGCATTGAACTCTTAACGCCGACTAACTATAAAAAGTGGAAGTCGTGCATGAAGAGTTATCTTCTAGGCGAGGAGCTGTGGGAAGTCGTCGGTGGAGACGACAGACAGGAAGTTACTGCTGCTTTCGGTACTGCTGAGCAGGTGAGGCTCTGGAGAAGAACTAATGCTAAGGCAGAGTTCGTTCTGAAGAGAGCTGTCTCTCCGGAACTGTTTGATCACATCATTGGATGTGAGTCGGCTGCTGATATTTGGACAACCATTGATGAGTTGTTCAATAGGAAGAATGTGGCGCGACTGCAGTTCCTGGAAAATGAGTTGGCCAGGGCAACTCAGGGAGACCTTTCCATCTCCAGGTACTTCTTAAAGATGAAGAGCTTGTGTGATGAGCTGTCAGCACTGGATCCTGATGAGCCTATCTCTGAGGCAAAGATGAAAAGACACATTTTCCGCGGCTTGCGGAAGGAGTATGTGGCCTTTGTTACATCTGTTCAAGGGTGGGCTACTCAGCCGTCGTTGCTGGAGCTGGAGAATCTGCTTGCCTCGCAGGAGAGCTTAGCAAGACAGATGGCTGGAGTGAATCTGAATCAGGAAGGCAGCGAGGCTCTCTTCTCAGGCAAGAAGAAGGGATGGGAAGGGAAGAAGAAGAAGAAGGTGCAGGCCGCTGTTGAGAAGGAGGTTCAACTTCATATCCGCCGGAGAGGAGCAATGCTCCTAAGGACTAGAAGAAGAATCTGAAGTGCTACCGGTGTCATCAGCGTGGGCACTTCAAGCGGGACTGCAAGGTCAAACTGCAGCCTGGGCATGCTGCGGGAAAGGAGGAAGCTTGCTCGCGAAGTGAAGAAGCAGAATGGGGAGGAGCTTTCATGACGGGCACTTGTGTCCGGGCCTTATCTGCTGAGGACTTCAACAGCGAGTGGATCATCGACTCCGGGTGTGGTCATCACCTCACCAGAGACAAGTCGAAGTTCACCTCCATGCAGGCTTACTCAGGTAATGAAGCTATTATCACTGCTGATAATATTGTTTATGCAGTAGAGAAGGAGGGGGTCGTGTCTTTGGGTAGTGATCAGGGGCCACTCGCGTTAAGGAGTGTGTATCACGTGCCGGGCATGAAAAAGAACCTCTTCTCGGTGACCAACGCGGTGGACGCTGGGTATCACGTTCTGTTTGGACCAACAGACGTGAGGTTCCTTCGCAACGTATCAGCGGTGAAGGCTGATGTTGCTCATGTTGGGAGGAGGGTGAAGAACTTGTTTGTTCTTTCCACCAGTGCCTATGTTGATAGGATGAGAGCCAATGATAGTGCGGCTATCTGGCATGAGAGGCTGGGGCATGTTGGCATGGACAAGCTGAAGGCAATGGCGAGTAGAAGTCTGGTGAGGGGGTTGCCGATGTTGTCCTCCTTTGGTGATGGGCATGTTTGTGCGGGCTGTCAATACGGTAAGGCACATCGCCTTCCATTTGATAAATCTCAAACAAGGAGCAAGAAACCATTGGAGTGTATTCATGGCGACCTGATGGGACCGACTGTTACCGCCAGCCTTGGTGGAAGCAAATACATGCTTGTCTTGGTTGATGACTACTCAAGGTATACTTGGGTGTACTTCTTAAAGGAGAAGTCGGATGCCTTCCGTTTGTTCGTGGAGTTCAAGGAGTTGGTAGAAGGCCGGCTTGGCTTGCGGATTAAGAAGTTTAGAACTGATAACGGGGGGGAGTTTGTCTCTTCCGAGTTTTCTAACTTCTGCAGGAAGCACGGGATCCAACGAGAGCTTACTTGTGCTCACACTCCACAACAAAATGGGGTAGCGGAGCGGAAGATCCGTCATTTGACAGAGACCTGCAAATGCTGGCTGCATGCGAAAGATATCCCAAGGTCCTTTTGGGCGGAGGGAATGTCTTGTGCTGCTTATGTTATCAACCGGATGCCACTCAGCCCTATCAACATGAAGACTCCCATTGAGCTGTTGCTGAAGGAGAAGCCGAGTGTTGGACATCTTCGGGTGTTCGGTTCAACTTGCTACGTGCATGTCCCGGATGCTTCACGGACAAAGTTGGATGCGAAGGCAAGGAAACTTGTCTTTGTTGGCTATGATGAGCGGAAGAAGGGATGGAAGTGCATGGACCCTGTGACGAAGAAGTTCGTGGTGTCAAGAGACGTTGTCTTTGACGAGCTGACGTCATATGGAGGTGGCTCGGTGAAGCTTACCGGAAGTAGCAAGGTTGAGGAAGCACCGGTGGTGGCTGCTGAAGGCTTGGAAGAGGAGCTTGCTGTTTCACCAGCAGCTCCTGTTGCTTCGAACTCCGAGGCTGAGCCTTCTGGCTCAGGAAGCAGGGGGAGCACTGCTCAATGCTTGCCCCAGGTAGGAGTGGAGCCTGAAGAAGCAACGGAAGCCGTGAGCAAGGAGCCGTGTCTTCGGAGATCGAAGAGGGTGGTTAAGCCACCGGCTCGGTACTGTGATGGGAATGCAGTGAGCTTTGTCTCCTGCTTCTTTGCAGGTCCTCTGGATGAGCGAGAGCCTGCAAACTTCAACGAGGCCACTGGAGTGAAGGAGTGGGAAGGTGCCATGAAGGAAGAGATTGATGCTCTGAAGAATAATGAAACCTGGGACCTTGTGCCCAAGGTTAATGGCATTACTCCGGTTACTTGCAAGTGGGTATATAAGTTGAAGAAGAAGGCTGATGGGAGCATTGATCGATTCAAGGCTCGCCTGGTCGCTAGAGGATTCTCACAGCAGTATGGAGAAGACTATGAGGAGACATTCAGTCCAGTTGCGAAGATGACATCTGTAAGAGTGGTGATCGCCTTGGCTGCTAGCAAGGGATGGAGGTTGTGGCAACTTGATGTGAAGAATGCTTTTCTTTACGGAGAGATTGACAAGGACATCTTCATGGATCAGCCGCTTGGTTTTGTCTCTGAAAAGCATCCGGACTATGTCTGCAAACTCAGGAAGGCTCTCTATGGGTTGAAGCAAGCTCCTCGAGCGTGGTATGGGAAGATTGCAGAGTACTTGCAATTCTGTGGATACCTGGCTTCTAACTCGGATTCAAGCTTGTTCGTCAAGAAGAAGGGAGAGCTAAGAGTCTTGGTCCTACTGTATGTGGATGACATGATCATCACAGGGAATTCGGAGGAGGAAGTAGCAAGGCTCAGGGGAGAGCTTGCTATACGCTTCGAGATGAAAGACTTGGGAGAGTTGCATCACTTTCTTGGTCTGGAAGTGGAGAGGAAGGAGTGCGGGATTCTCATTAGCCAGAAAGGGTATGCTGATCGTATTGTGAAGCGGTTCGGCATGGGCGAAGGGAAGAAGTGCTCTACTCCACTGGAATCTGGGCTAAAGCTTCGACGAGATGAGGGAAGGGTTCTTCATGATCCCTTGGTGTTCAGGGCTCTTGTTGGGAGCTTGATCTATCTGACGATTACAAGGCCGGATATAGCTTATGCTGTTGGCCGAGTAAGTCGATATATGGCTGAACCAAGGCAATCTGATCTAGTGGCGGCAAAGGGAATTCTGAAGTATGTCAAGGTGACTTCTGAGATGGGACTCCTCTATGGAAGGGATGCGGAGTTTGCGTTGCTCGGGTACACGGATGCTGACTATGGCGGTGATTCAGATGATCGAAGGTCTACTTCAGGTTATGTGTTCACTTGCGGTTCAGCTAGCATCTCGTGGTGTAGCAAGAAGCAGGACTCGGTGTCGGTTTCAACCACGGAGGCGGAGTATAAGGCTTCGGCCTTGGCTGCTCGGGAAGCCGTTTGGTTGAGGAGACTCATAGAGGATGTTCATGAAGAAGTGCAAGGGCCTACTTTACTCCGGGGTGACAATGAGAGTGCTCTCAAACTGGTAAACAATCCAGTGTGTCACGCCAGGACCAAGCATATAAAGATTGATCACCACTTCATCAGGGAGAAGGTGTTGGAGGGGTCTCTGCTGGTCGGGCATGTTCGGAGTGAAGATAATCTTGCTGACATCTTCACGAAGCCGCTGTCGAAGGGGCCCTTTGAACGCTTGCGCAGCTTGCTGGGCTTGGTCACCACTTCTCACTTCAAGGGGGAGTGTTGAAATTTGTGAAGTGGAAGTGGGTGACGGGACAGGCCGCGCGGCCTGTGCGGACAGCTTTGGCGAACTGGGCGGACTGGGCGGACTGAGGTTTGCGGCCTGGTGAAAAGTCTGGTGGAAGCCGGCTGTGTTCTGAGCGGGTTGTTGCATGGAGTCCGCGGTTTGGTGCGGCCTGGTATCTGCGGATAGAGAGGCTTGCGGACTGGTGCATTGCTCAGTGGCCGCGGGTGCATGCTTGCGCTGTTGGCGGGTTGGTTCGAGTTCGCGGGAAGCCTTGCGGACTGGTGTGTCGCGCGGTTTGGGCTGTTGCGGACTGGGCCTTGAGCTTGGCTGAGGCCTTGTCGAGCTCAGGTGTTACAGCAGGTCTTGCTGTGGAGACGGTTGGCGGACTGATGTTTGGAGTCCGGCTTGGTGCTACTGCGTTTGGACAAGTGCGAGGAGCTCGCGGACTGGTTGCGGTCTGTGCTAGGGTGTTTGGCGGACGGGACTTTGTGTCCGCCATGCTCGCACTGGCCCTTGATGGTTTTGGACTTGGTCACACTTGGTGTCAAGTTCATGGTGTCCGCCGTATCCGCGAAGTCCGCTGTGACCGGGCGGACTGTTGCTGTTTGCCTTTGGTCGTGGACTTGTGGCGGATTGAGGTGTGAGTCTTGCGGACTGCCTCGGGTTGGTGCGGACTGCCATTGAAGAGGGTTTGCTGTCCTGAAGCAGTTGGAGCTTTGCGGGCTGGTGCCTTGTCCGCTTAGCTTGGGCGGACTGGAGAGGGTTCGTCAATGGTTGCCTTGCTCCTGGCGGTTTCCCTTGGTGACTGGCTAAGTCCTCGCGGACTGAGCGGACGGTCGTTTGTGTTCGCGCGGACTGGGGCGGTGTTGCTATCTCATGGGCGGTGACCACACTCCTCACCTGGCCTATAAATAGGACCCCCCTGGCACATCTACAGTAACCTAAGTAACGTGAGTGAACAGTAAATTGGGTTGGGCGAGTGCTGCGGTCTGTGTTTTCCAGTCCGCGCGGATTGTTTCAGGCTGACGGTTTGCTATGTGCAGGTCGCGCGGATAACTTCAAGGAGCCAGGAGTTTGGCTGTGACTTCGGTCAGTGCTTGGAAGTGTGCGGTCTCTGCGGACTCAGCAGGAGGTCGCTCTGCGGCTTGTCAGTTCTGTTTCAACTTTCCCAGCTTCAATAACCTGTCCGCCGGCTTCAGGCGGGTAGGGGAGTTCCTCAGTTCGGGTTCAGCAGGAGGCGAATAACGGTCTGTCCGCGCGGCCTCGCGGTCTCGGCGGACTCCGTGGTATTCGGCGGATTGCAGCATAGCTTGGGCGAGCTCAGCGGTCTCGGCGGTCTCGGCGACCTCGCGGTCTCGGCGGACTGGAGTGCTGTCCGCCCGGCTTGTTTTTTGGTTTCTTCTGTTTACAGCTGTAATACTAGCGAAATCATGTCTCGCTATGTATGCCTCAGATTGTAAAGAAGTGAATGCATAATAAGATCTTCTTGTGCTTCCATGTTTTGTTGGGTGCAACCTCTAGTCCTTGGGTTTTCCGCAGGTTCAGCGTGCGAACTGGGTAGTTTCGAAGATATTAATTGGTGTTTGGGCTATTTTGCTGACCACGTTGAGAAAAAAATTTAACACGAACTTCCACTCTAACTCGGGCAATGACTGTAGTAGTTCCCCAAAAACCCTTGTACTGACCTTCACCAGCCGACAAACCTCATCATGCGCCACAAAATCCATGACATCTTTCTTTATTCTGGGGAAATACATGTTCTGATAAACAAAACTTTCTTCTGGTAAATTGAGTTCTTGTTTGTGGTGTATACAGTGACTCTATAAACTTCCTTTACACGATCAGGTTCTTATTCCTTCGAGTATGCCCGAGTAATGTTGAATAAGACCAAATTCAACACCACTATGTTTGGGACAACATATTTTCTAAATTAGGTCTAAGGAAACCCAAGTTAATAACTAATTTGCCCAATAAATAAAGGACAAGCCCCCAATAAACAAAAGATAAGCCCCTACCAACCTTGGTCTAAGTATCTTCGATATTACTATATTATATTCGGGCTAGATATGCACACAATCCTTAAGGCATGTAACCTTAGACTTAGGGTTCCGTCCTGAAACTTGTTGATATACTCCATACCTTTGGACTCTCTAGGTTACCATTTACGACAACTTTCTCAAAGTCAACATATGACTCTATCCCAAATGGGTCTCTTCTGAACCTGAATTCTTATTCGACCCTTGGTATTTGGTATGATGGTTGTCTCGTTCTAATCGTGCCATCGATACGATCGTCGAGTCTATAAGTCCCCTACTTTTTCGTTAATGGATTGTAGGCATCAATTCTCCTTAAGTTGGTCATATTAGTTTAGGTAACAGGTGATAGTACTACTTGATGAGTAGAGTAGGGACATCAGAGTTTAAGCCTTAAGCACCTTCTTTCGTGTTAGACTCTTCCTCTAGTCATTTCATGTATCCTCATACCTTAACTGAATTATACCTAAAGTCAATTTGACCAGGATGCACTAAGAATTGTCTTGATGAGTCAAGTTTCCTAATTGGGTTGACCTATCTCATTGATTTATGGACTATATATTGTGATTTTTACACATGGGCATGGGTACTTATTATTGTTGGTATCTACCCATAGCCAATCCCACTTAATGTTATACTAAATCTAAACATAGTGTATTTTGACTCTCTCTCTCTCTCTCTTTACAGGGAAGACGATCTTTCGTCGATCCCGAGCACCACTTAATACTAGTCAACCCAACACCCTTCCCATCATGAATCCTAATGATGAACTCATTTTTACCGTATCAAATCATTATAATATTTACCCCAACCCCTATGTCCATCCTACATGTTATCACAATTCCGTAGTTTTACTATATGCAGACCAACCTAAGTTATATGATGAGCATGAGTGGTGACCGCTTCAAATATTCATCCAAATGCTCTAGATTTATTATTGGGGGTCTATCATGATATATTTAGACTAAATCTAGAAACTTGTAATTTTCCTAATTAATTTGGCATTTATTAAATTTTCCCCAAAATTAGACCATGGGTGGTTTTGAACATGAAGTACTATAATTCCTTAATTTATGGCCATCCAAGAATTATGAACATTATATGATGCCAAAATATCAGAGAATACCAAGTTTTACAAATTTTCATATATGTATTAGCCGCTAATTAATTAATTCAAGATAATTGTAGTAATTAAAGGTAAAGAAGGAAGTACCACTACAAATTATCCAAACATTACACAAATATTACCTGAGCTTTAATATGATCATAAAACATTACTGACTAAGTTTCATACAATTCCAAGGTCAGTAAGCTATATATAAAATACTTCAAATGTATCGCTAATAGGGCACTTTGTGAATAAACATACTTGTAATCTCTTCCAAATAACATGAGATACTTTTCCAAGTTTTAATATGCCCTAAAGTTTCTCTGCACAAGTTTTCATGAATTTAAAATGAATAAACAGCTCATAATATTTTCTTAAGTGATTAGGGCAACTATTAGGTTTGTGAAGGAAGTACCATAAATACTAACCTAAAATTTACACTAAAATTTCAAAGGCTTGCTAGCAACAATATATGATCAGAGATTAATTTTCAAGATCATTCATGGTCATATGATTAGGTACTAAACTCATGATCAAATGTGTACTAATTGGTCCTAAGTAATTTCAGAGAGGTTAAGTGCTCCTAAAAATTCTAATAACATTTCTTAGAGCTTATTTCCACCCTATGAACTCATCTACCAAGTTCCAAGCCATTCCAAGGACATATGGTCTCATGTCCTTCACTAGGCCCAAAACCCCAACTTTAGGGCCTACACTAGGGTCTTAGGGCATCTCCACCCCAAACCACTCAATTTCTCCTGAGGTGTGTTTTAGATGACTTTGAGGCAGTGGCCCAAGTTTCATCCCCTTTGTATGAGGATTGATCACTCAACTCATCAATAACACAGTTGCCCTAATTTACCCATAAGAGACCAAACTTTGATCACACCATTACCTAACCAAATTAACCCCAATTGGGTTGAGATTTTTAACATGGTCATAGCATAACCCTAAGAATAATCCACCAAAAGTTTGGGAAATTATGAGGTCATTAGACCTTAAAATTAAATCATACATGATTTATTAAATTTTTACAAAACTATAGAAACTTTTTTCCAAAAATTCTCATTTTTGGATATGTCATAGGTATCGCTAAGAGTGACACCAAGTCCAAATATCAAGTCATTTGGATTGATGGATTGATAGGGGCACTCAATTTAGTTTCTGGTCAAGCCTATTTATAGGCTACACAGTTTGAGTGTTGTAGTCAGACTACTACCCAAATGGGTCAAAATCAATTTTAAAATAAAGTAGACTCAAAGGCCTACAACTTTTGTGACCGGACATTTTTCCTAAAATAGTTTCTAAGGGCCTCATTTAACAACATCAAAGTGAGCATGATAAACTGTAATTTTTTACCATATTATATATAAATATACTAATAATTTAAAATGTGTTGTTCATCTTCTTCTCTAACTCGCAAAAACGCAAACCACCTTTAGCTATTAGCGTGAGCCGCCGCCGGCCATCCGACCACTTCCCTGGCCAGCCACCGCCACCTCCGTCGAGGTGGTGGCTAACGCCCGATAGTGGTTTGGCCGCAAAGGTGGTGGTTTCCGACGAACCCACCACCATGATTTTGGGAATTTCTCCATTTTTTCTTCACTTGGATCGGCTCGTTTGAGCCCGATCTCTCATCCTAATTTGATCTAGATACTAGCACAAGGGGAGAGGAGGAGAAGAGGACCTTGTTTGGGGTTCGACGACGGCAGTGGCAGCGGTTGGTCGTGGTGTTTTTCCTCTCCGACGAGCTTGCCTGATTCCTCGATCCTCCACCAAATTTTTGATCCAATACATTATTTTGACTGCGAAGGATATTTTGAAGGTGATGGAATGGACAAAAGTGGGAATGGGGGCCGTATAGGGGATTTTTATTTTTCCATGGGAGGGGAGGTGAAGGGGTTGTTGACCATGGTGGTTGGGCTCCTACATTGATGGTGGCTGATGAGAAACTGATGGAAATCTCTTCCCAAGAGTTAGGAGGAATTAATGGAGGCTTGGGGAGGTGAATGGGGTGGCTCATGGTCTCCCTCCATAACTCCTCTCTCTCTTTTCCTCTTTCTCTCTCCTCCATTAAGGGAAAAACTCTCATTTTCTCTCTCCTAGTCACCCCCTACAAATTTTAGGCGGCATCCCACATAAATATCAGCCTCCTAAAGTTAATGGGCCACTCAAATTGGGCTTAGCCCAAGTGGCTTGGGCTTGGTTAGGTCATTTAGGCTAGTTTGACCTATTTTAGGGTTGAATTGACTTTGGTAAATTTGACCCTTTTGGGTTGATCCCAATGGGTCCTTGGTGACCCATTAGCCTCCCCTAAGATCTAGGAAGACTTGAGTAGGGTTGGTTTGACACCTTGGTGGTCACTTGACCCTTAATTAGGGCACTTTGACCACTTTAGGATTTAAGATGACTTTGGTCAACTTGACCACTTGGGTTGACTCAAATGGGTCCGTAGTGACCCAATGGACCTCTTAAAGAGTTAAGGAGGTTTATGTGGGGTCATCTTAGCAAGTTGGAGGCTCATTGGCCCTAGATAGGTCACTTTGACCATTTTAGGATTAGGGTTGACTTTTGTCAACTTGACCACTCTAGTTGACTCCAATGGGTCCTTTGTGACCCAATTAACCTCCTAAAGGGCTAGGGATGTTATGGTGGGGTCAAAGAGTTAAGGTGAGGCCTTAAAGTTAAATCCTAGGTTAGGTAATTGGAATGTGTTATTTGCAGACCATGGTGAACTCACCTTCATTCCTAAGTTCACTTGGTCTTCTTGGGCTTCCTAGGATTTTGTCATGACCTAGTCATGACAAAACCACTCCTAGGGGTCTAGTTGTTTGAGGGATGTTATAGCAGGCTCTCTAACTACAACAATTAGTAGTCCTTGCTCAGGTTCTAATTCCAGTTCTTTTATAGTTTGTTGTTCTTGAACTTCTTCAAGTTATACCTTTGCAGTCTTTCTGGATAAGAACACTTTCACCAAAAAGAAACCATTTCTTGTGGCAAACAATTTGCCTTCGGATGGTAAGTAGAAGTAGTATCGTTTTGGTTTCCCTAGGATACCCCCACAAGATAACACTTATCTGACTTGAGTTCCAGCTTGTCAGACATTTGACGTCACATGTATGTCTCACAGCCCCAAATCTTAATAAAAAACATACTTGGACGCTTCCTAGTTCATATCTCATATGTTGCCTTTAGAACCATTTTTGTTGGAACGCGATTTAAAGTGAAAGCAACAGTCTCTAAAGCAAATTCCCGCAAGGAAATGGGTAAATCTGCATGACTCATCATCGATCACACCATGTCTAGCAAGGTACGATTCCTCCTCTCAGAAATACCATTATGCTGAGGTATTCCAAGTGGGGTGAGCTGTAATACAATACCACACTCTTTGAGATTGTAAAACTCATGAATCAGATATTTGCCCCCTCGATCAGATCAGAGTGCTTTTATCTTTTTTCTCAGTTGGTTATCTATCTCATTCTTAAACTCTTTGAACTTTTCAAAGATTTTAAATTTGATATTCATAAGAAACATATATCTGTATCTATTTTTAGAAAATATAATAAAGTAGTGGAACCCACCTCTAGTCATAGAACGCATGGGTTCACATACATCAATATGTATTATACTCAAAAGATCATCAGCCCTCTCAGTATGACTAGTGAAAGGGGCTTTAGTCATCTTGCCTAATAAATAAGATTCGTATCTCTCAAAAGATTCATAATCAAATGAGTCTAACACTCCATCTTTTTGGAGCTTGGATATGCATTTCTCATTTATGTGGCTCAAATGACAATGTCAAAAGAACTCATGATTTGAATCATTCATTTATAGTCTTTTAGTATTCTCCACGTTATAGATTGGATGGTCTAAGTTCAAAATATATAAACCATTAAATAATTGGGTCACACTATAATAAACACCATTCACGTAAATAGAACAATAATTGTTCTTAATAATGAAATAAAAATTTTCATGTCAAGACATGAAACAGATATAATATTTCTAGTTATGACTTGAACAAAATAACAATTATCCAATTTTATTACAAGCCTGGTGGGCAAAGAAAGATGATAAACACCTACGATAATGACATCAACTCCTGCTCCATTTCCAACACGGAGGTCTACCTCTCCTTTACCCAGCAATCTTCTCCTTCCTAGTTCCTGCACATTTGTACAAATGTGAGAATCATATCTGGTATCCAATACCCAAGATGAAAGAGCGGAAATGTTTATTTCTATAACATAAATACCTGAAGCGAAAGTCATACTTCCACTCTTCTTCCTCAAGATAGAGGGGACAGTTCCTCCTCCAATGTCCTGTCTTATCATAATGGTGGAATTTCCCTTCCTTAGCCAAGCCTTTTCTTTTTAGTGCTAAATACTTAAGATCAAGATATGAATTAGGTCATGTCTTAGTCTTTTTGGATCCCTTGACCATGCCCTTTCCTTTATGCACCATCAATATGGGCTAGCAGGCTTGATCTTCTTCATATTTATCTTGGTAGATCTTAACATGCCTAGGAGCTCGAGCAGTGTCTTGTCAATCTCATTTATATTGTATGTTGGATCCCTAGTTGATTTGGGCTAGGTTCACTGACTTAGGATGTGACCCATCATGTATAGCCAGGGTCAATTTGTGTCCTAGAGTCTAGGTTAAGTCCTTAGGCTCAACTCCAGATGGACCAGCTTTAAACAAGACCATCAGATACTCAAGATTGACAAGTTTTCAAGACTAAGTAAAGTGAGTTCGACGTTCGTCGAACTCAGCTCGACGAAAGGAGTTCTGCGCTCGACGATCGTGAGGTAATTCTTGATACTGAGCTCAATGATCTGTGTTCTCTATTCGACGAAGACTCAGTTTCTACATCAAGCCAAAATCAGGAGAACTTCAAAATGTTTCTAAGTCCAGCTTCAAGCTTCGGTCGACGAATTATATTCTAAGCTCGACGAACTTGGACCTCAAGTTCACAGCTTCTCAGGTCGACGAATGTTATTCTCTACTCGACGATTTCTGGACTAAGAGAATTTGTGTCGACTCTTAGGGCTTGTGTCGACACCAGCTTTTGTCGACATCAGAGGATTTGTGTCGACACCAGGATATCAGTCGACACCAGCTTATGTCGACACCAGAGGACTTGTGTCGACACCAAGAGCAATCTGTCGACACCAACTTATGTCGACACAGCATTCCAGCAGATGCAGAGTATTTTGCCTAAGTCCAGAACTTTTCTCAACTCGACGAATTTGATTCTCAGCTCGATGAATGAAGACTGTCTGTTTGACGAATGAAGATTGTCTGGTCGACGAACTCTCTCAAGCTCAGCTCGACGAACTTAAGCTCAGCTCGACGAACACAAGTGCAGCTCGACGAATTGTGTTCTTCGTTCGACGAATCCAGACTAGGTTTTCTTCAAGTTTCCCGTCCCGTTTCTTGGCGCTGATTCCTGAACATTTAATGCCAGATCTTCTCAGAATATTACCGTTAGAACGCGCATTGACTATGGATTATTCCCTGCCGTTTTTCCATGGGACAGTTAGGAAAGTCATTGATTGCTGATTCTTTCCAAAGCCGACTACAATTACTGCTCGACATTCAAAAGTTTGAATGTTCCTCAGTCACACATAGACACACACAAAAAGAAAAGGATCAAGCAGTGATAGAATTCAAGAATTTACAGTACAGCAAGCAAGACAGACACTCTGAAGTTGCAGAGAAGAACAAACATTCTCAAATCAAAAGTTCTTAACTGCAATCAGCCTTGACCAGAGAACATTTTCAAGAAGAAGAAGAAGAACAATCAAATTCAATCAAGAGTCTTCTTCTATCTATTCTCAGGACAACTTCTAAGGACAACAAAACTCTATCTGTCAAAAGAAGTTCCTGAAGCATTCCTGGTCCAGGCATTCTAGGTCATTGAAGACCTATCACCCTGAAGCAGTGCTCCAGCATTCCTGACCATTTCAAGATCTCAGGGGGAGCAAGATCTGCTACAATCAATCCACAAGTCTTCTCTCTGATTGTTGACAGAGAAGACACTATCACTCTCTTTCCTATTCCTGTACAGGGTTTTAAATCCCTTCAAAATTATTCTGGTTGCAAGTCTCCTTCCAAAAGACTTGAGGGTTGGTTTTTGAGCACCTTATCAAAAGCTCATTGGTGCCCAGGACACCTGATCAACTCATCCTACAGTGGATTCCTACCTAGGGTGGTAGAAGAGTGGATGTACCCAGATTGATTGGGGAACCACTAAAGCTCCTTGTGTCTTCTGGTTGCTCTTCTCTTTTGTTTTCTGGCTGTGCTCTGTGATTGCTTTGTTATTAGATAGTTGTTGTGTTTGCTTTATGTTATTTGCTTCCCTGTTCACTTAGGAATACAACAAATGTTGTAAAAAGTTTTTAGTAAGCACCATACTCTATTCACCCCCCCCCTCTAGAGTATATCAGATCTAACCTGCACTTTCAATTGGTATCAGAGGGAGGTTGGTTAAAATACCACACCTTAGTGGTTGCACAGGCTAACACCTGAACCACAAAGATCCCTCTAGTTAGATCTATTTTAAGTTTGTTGTTAGATTTATTTCTTCACAGAACATGGCTCAAAACAAAGATTATGCTAGCACCAGACCTCCAGTGTGCAATCTATCTAAGTTTGCACTTTGGAAGGCAAGGATAAGATTGTACATGAACTCTATTGATGAAGATATTTTTAATTCTGTTTTGACAGTGTGTCCAAGACCCCCAGAAAATACAAGTACAAGTGTTGTTCCACCTCCTTCAGGAACAGATGCAGAAATCAAGAAATGGAAAGTGGCAGATGCTAAGGCAATGAATATTTTAGCTCAGACTATGTCTGATGAAATATTTCAAAAAGTAGTTGAATGCAACTTAGCAAAGGACATCTGGGACAAGTTATCTGAGATAGTCTCAGGATCTCCTGATGAGAGAAAAGATAAAAGATCCCATCTCATAACTCAGTATGAGAACTTCAAGAAAGGAGAAGCTGAGTCAGTAGCAGATATGTATAATAGACTCAGTCTCATAGTCAATGAGCTGAAAACATTGGACAAAGAGATCTCATTGACTGAGCTCAATGATAAAATCCTAATGTGCTTCCCAAGCACTTGGGACTCAAGGATCTGGCCAATTAAGGATGTCAGAAGCCTAAATAAGATCACAACTGAAGCTCTCTTGGGCAAGCTCAAGTCTTATGAGCTGCTCATCAGAATAGAGAAGAAGAGCAGAAGGCTGCTTCACCAGCAGTCAGAAAAGAGAAATCAATAGCATTCAAAGCTATTGAAGATCAGCTTGAAGACAAGGTCACAGGCAATGAGGAGCTGCTAAGCTTACTGGCCAAAAGGTTTTACAAAATGGCCAAGAAGGATTTCAGGAAAAGATCATATAGAAGGCATGACAAGCCAAGGTATGACAAATCAAATAACAAAGAGATTATTTGTTTTGGATGCAGGAAACTAGGCCACTTTGTGTCTGACTGTCCAGAAAGTCAGAATAAGGACAAGAAGGACAGAAGAGAAAGGAGAAGAGACAAAGACTTCAAGAAAAATAGCAATGACAAACCCTCCTCCAGCAAGAACAAAAATACAAGGAAGGGGTTTGTTGCTGAAACTTGGAGTGAGACAGAAGAAGAATCTGAAGCTTCATCCAGCTCTAGTGATGATGAAGATGATGCTGATGAAAAAGAATTCTGCATGATGGCTATCAATGCCTCACAACAAAAATCTGATGCAGAAGAGTCAGAGTCAGAATCAGAGACTCAATCTGAAGAGGACTAGGTAATAAATTCTTTTGATTTTAATTTTGAGGACTTCAAGTGTGAGTTTAAAGCACCGTGTTTAGATTTATTAAAATCTGAGAAGGAAATCATTTCTCTCAGAAATCAGCTATCTGAACACAACACTTTAAAATCAGAAAACCTCAAACTCTCTAAGGATTTGGAATGCTATAGGGAGCAGATAGCCTCACTGAAAAGTGAACTATCAGAGGCCAAGAAGTTTGAAGAATCCCTCAATGGGAGAAGCATCAAACTAATGGACATCACAAGCACAGTGAACTCAAGATTCAATAGTACACTGGGCTTGGTGCTTCATCCAGCCAACCTATAGTATTAATAACCCCAATCAAGTTTATCTCAGATAAAGGTAAGGGAGTTGTAGAGGTGGCTAGGAAAAATTCTGATTTGCCTAAGAAAACAAAAGTTCAACAGAAAACGTCGAACGGAGCTCGACGATCGCCGAATGGAGCTCAACGATCTCAGGCTGAATCGTCGAACTTAGGTCGACGATTTCTGAACCCTGAACTCTGGCATAGTCGATCTTCGAACGGAGCTCGACGATCTGACCCAAGATCGTCGAACTCAGCTCAGAGATCGTCGAACAGAGCTCAGAGTTTTGAAAAATCTTTCCAAGGTAAATCAAACTTCAATCCTAGAGGTCCTACATCTCAATGGTTTAACCCTTATACTGAATGAATAATACCTCCTAGGAGATATCATCCTAAAGGCTAAAAGAGTCAACCAGGGATGTCTTTTATTTCAGAATTTAAAGGTTATCAACCTAGGCCCAAGGTAAACTGGGTCAAAAACAAATAAACTATTTTATGTGCAGGTGAAGACCTATCCAACATCAAACCAGCAATGGTATCTGGATAGTGGGTGCTCAAAGCACATGACAGGAAACAAGGAGAATTTCACTTCCCTCAAAGCCAAACTTGGACCCAAAGTAATTTTTGGTGATTCAAACTTTGGACTAACAAAAGGATATGGTGCAGTCCAGATTGACTCAGTCACATTCAAGAAAGTAGCTTATGTGGAAGGACTGAAGCACAACTTAATCAGTATCAGTCAACTGTGTGATGAAGGCTATTAAGTGACTTTCAACAAATCCTCATGCAAAATCAAATCAGAGGACAACACAACTGTGTTGACAGGTAAAAGGAAAGGTAACATTTATCTTGTAGATTTTCTTTCAACTAAGGTAGATATATGCCTGTTCAACTCTATTTGTAGACCTAATGAACTATGGCATAAGAGATTAGGACATATAAACCTTAGAACCATTGCTAGGCTATCCAAGGACAACCTTGTTAGAGGACTACCTTCTGGCCCCTACAATAAGGAAGGACTTTGCAGGGCTTGTCAATTAGGCAAGCAAACCAAAAATAGCTTCAAGTCACTTAATAAGAGTGATTCACCTAGGATTTTGTATCTGTTACACATGGATCTTTTTGGACCCATTACAGTACAAAGCTTAGGAGGGAAATCCTATACTTTAGTGGTTATAGATGACTTCTCTAGATTCACATGGGTGTTCTTTCTGAGGAAGAAGTCTGATAACTTTAAGTGTTTGACAGAGTTTCTCAAATGCATACAGAGTGAGTTCAACACTCACATTGCCCTGATCAGAAGTGATAATGAGACAAAGTTTGATTCTCTTCTTATGCAAGAGTTCTGTCAAAGTGAAGGGATCAGGCATACTTTCTCAGCTCCTAGAACTCCTCAACAAAATAGGGTAGCTGAAAGGAAAAATAGAACCCTTATTGAATCTGCTACTACATTGTTGTCAGATGCTCACCTTCCTCTATCCTTTTGGGTAGAGGCAGTGAACACCTCCAACTATGTGTTGAATAGAAGTTTAATACATAAACTGAAGGGCAAGACTCCCTATGAATTACTCAAAGGGAAGAAACCTAAAGTAGATTATTTTAAAATCTTTGGTTGTATTTGTTACATTCACAATAATGACAAGAGATACATAGCAAAATTTCAAGCTAAATCTGATGAAGGAGTGTTTCTGGGATACTCCATGATCAGTAAAGCTTATAGGGTGTATAATAAATCAACTCTCAAAATTGAAGAATCTATTCATGTATCTTTTGATGAATCTAACATGTCATACAAGGATAAAGAGATTTCTACCATAAGCTCTTTGCAGGTTCCACCACTATGTGAGTCTATGGATGGACTGAACCTTACCCAAGAGGTATCAAACCATCCTACTCCACAGGCTGCTGAAGATAGTGAAGAGGAAAGTCAAGAGGAAGTGGCTGAACTTCCCTCAACAGCTAGTATCATTCCCCAAGAGGAATTAATTACAGAAGATGTTGTCCAACCAACTCCACCAACTGATCTTGTCACACTTAGAGATCATCCCAGATCTCAAGTAATTGGAGACATTTCAGCAGGTGTACAGACAAGGCATCAACTCAACCAAGACTTGATGCATGCCTGTTTTCTCTCTCAAATTGAACCTCTCACCATTCATGAGTCAGAGCAAGATCCCCACTGGATCATTGCAATGCAAGAGGAACTAAATCAGTTTGAGAGATGTAGAGTTTGGGACTTGGTTCCAAGACCCCATAACTACCCAGTTATTGGAACCAAATGGGTCTACAGGAACAAGTTGGATGCTCAAGGCAACATAGTGAGGAACAAGGCTAGGCTTGTTGCTCAAGGCTACAGACAAGAGGAAGGAATAGACTATGACCAAACCTTTGCCCATGTTGCAAGATTAGAGGCCATTAGGATATTCCTTGCCTATGCAGCTCACAAGAGATTCAAGGTCTACCAGATGGATGTCAAAAGTGCATTTCTGAATGGAGTACTTCAAGAAGAGGTTTATGTAGAACAACCTTCAGGTTTTATCTCTCCAACTCAACCCTCTTTTGTTTTTAAATTGCATAAAGCCTCTCTATGGTTTAAAGCAAGCTCCAAGAGCTTGGTATGAGACCCTAGCAAGCTTTCTTTTAGAGCATGAATTTACAAGAGGAACCATAGATAAAACACTTTTCACTAGACATCATAAGGACCAAATTTATTAGTACAAATTTATGTGGATAACATTATTTTTGGGTCTACTGATCCCAAATTGTGCAAGAGGTTTGCTGACCTCATGCATTCTAAATTTGAGATGAGTAGCACGGGTGAACTTTCCTACTTCCTTGGTCTCCAAGTGAAACAGCTCCCAGATGGTATCTTTCTCTCCCAAGCTAAGTATGCTAAAGAGCTTATCAAAATGTTTGGGATGGGTAATGCTTCAGGAATGAAAACCCCTATGGCTACAAATACTGTTGTGGATTCTGATGTAGCAGGGAAACCTGTGGATCAGAAAAGGTATAGGGCAATTGTTGGATCCCTATTATACCTAACAGCTAGCAAACCTGATATAATGTTTGCCACATGCCTTTGTGCTAGGTTCCAAGTGAACCCTAAAGAATCTCGCCTTATTTTCTTAAAAAGAATTTTGAGATATATAAAGAGTTGCCCTAGTCTAGGACTCTGGTATCCTGTAGAGTCAGAGTTTGAGTTAGCTGGATACTCAGATGCTGACTATGCTGGATGTAGAGTGGACAGGAAAAGTACCTCTGGAACAAGTCAGTTCCTTGGTATGAGACTTGTCTCCTGTTTTTGTAAAAAGCAGACATCTGTGTATACAACAACTACAGAAGCAGAATACATGGCTGCTGGGAGTTGCTGTTCACAAATGCTATGGATACAAAACCAACTCTTAGACTATGGTGTCAACTTAAATAATTCAATATTATTTTGTGATAATACTAGTGTTATTGCTATAGCACATAATCCAGTTCACCATTCTAGGACAAAACATATTGAAATAAGACATCATTTCATTAGAGATAATATGGACAAAAAGAAATTTAACTTGATCCATATTCCTACTGATCTACAGAGAGCAGACATTTTCACCAAGCCATTGGATGAGAAAACTCATATGTTCTTTATAAATCAACTGGGAATGATTAATGGAGAAGAGTTAACCTAGTTTCTGTCTGCATTCGACGAATTTTCCAGAGTTCGTCGAACGGAGTTCGACAAATTAGGGAAAGTTTGAGAGATTCTCGTCAAACGGAGATCGACGAATTCTCTGTGTGAGGAAACAATCTTCGTCGACCGGAGATCGACGAACTTTGCTTCAGAAGATGCTTCGTCGAACGGAGTTCGACAAACTGTTTTCGATTCTTCTGGATGAGATCGACGAATTATCTGTCTATATTTTATTTCGTCGAGCTCAGTTCGAAGAATCTTTCTTTTTCGTGGAACGGAGTTTATCGATTCATATTCTGAAAATCTTATATCTAGGTTTTCTTCGACCTCCATCCCATGCTTTTAGTTCCTTTGCTCTTGATCGTCATTTCTCTGTGTGTTTTTCTTGCAGGACATAATGGCGATTCCCTCAGGAGCTTTGGTTATGATGAAATTTGACACCGGATTCGACATGGATTTTGAGTCGTTTCAACAGTATGACCCCATCTTTCTATACATCTTGGAACTACTGGAAGAACTCAATTTAAAGTATTTCATGACCAGGCGCATTAAACTACATGGAACAGAAATAAGAGAATGGGTATATACATCTACTGTTTCTGAAGAAGATGTTTTGACCGGCAAAATAGGGAGTACTGCAGTTTCATTGTCTCCCGCGGTTCTTTCTGAGATATTTGGTTTAGTAAACGGAGAAGATAACATGGAAATGGATTCCGAGGAATTCAATGATATGCTGAAACTGATGGGTTTTTCTGGTAACAACTCTAATAAGTTGTTGAAAAAGCAACTGTCCGACACCTACCAGTTTCGGGCGGACATTACGGGAAAAATACTGATGGCCAAGCACTCTGCTCATGACTACATTACCCATCACCAATTTCTAATAATGTGTGCAGTACTGAATAAGAGACATATTGATTGGAGTAAGGTTTTCTTTGAATTGATCAAGAAGAAGAACAGCAAGAAGGAAGTGTGCTTTGGCAGAATATTGGGAATATTTCTCAAGGAGAAGGCTGTTGAATGTATGGTCTCCCCAACCATCTTCATAAACGCCAGCAAGCGCCTCACTTGCGCTCTGTTTGGCAGGTGGGAGAGGACTATCTCCAAGCCCTCAAAGGCTTCTTCCTCCTCCCTCCAAACTTCAGAGAGCAGAAGGGCTGTAAAGGCCGCTCCCCACCCTGCTAAAGAGGTTCCAGCACCCCTTCCACCAAAGAAGCCTCCTCATGTGCCTACCTCTCCTTCATCTCCACCACTTGACCTTACAAACATTCCATCTTCACCTCCATCTTCCCCTTTGCAAGTTAATCAACAACCCACTCCTCCAGTTTCCCCTCATGAGACAATAATTCCTACACCTCCACAGTCTCCTCTTCCCCTGCACCTCTCCATCATTACATCTTACATCATACCCTCAGACTCAATCATGCAAGATGCCCCACTCCATCTGTTGTTATTCCTCCTCCCATTCCATCCTCTTCCCCTTCCCCATTCCCATTTGTTCCCTCTACCATCATCTCCTTGCTCACTCCCCTCATAAAATCTCTCATCCAAGAGGCCATTACACCTCTTGTGACCTCCATCAATTCTTTATCCTCCCAAATCTCTCTTCTATATGCTGTCCCCTCTTCATCTAGGGGCCTGGCTCCAGGTATTCCTGAACCCAGGCAGGGGGAGATGCTCAGTGATGAAGTTGTAGCAGATGCAGTTGCAGTAGTAGCAGCAGTCATAGCAGCAGTTCCCTTTCCAGCAGTTGCAGATTCAGATGAGGATACAGAATCTTTGACAGATTTTGATTCTGAAATGTTTGAGTTAATTCAATTTATGGATACTGACATTGATTTGGATGAGTTAGTTGCACAAATAACTCCTGTTGGTGATTTCTATTTAAATCCCACAGTGAATTTATCTGTTTTGTTGAGTAATTTTGATATTGTATATATGCAATCTCTTCCAGCTGATTTTACTAAGCCATGTTTGGCTATTGTACCTTATACCTCTCCAGCCAGTCCAGCAGTTGCTAAGCAAATCTGTGACAATTTTGCTCTCTCAGCTTCAGCCTTCTTCTCAGCTTCCAGCCCAAAGGTCATTCCAGAAGATACTTCAGTGCCAGTTTCAGCACCAGATTTCGTTATGGATGACTCTCCTGTGCCTACTTTAGATAAGCTTATTCATGCTGATATTGAAGAAGAGAATAAGGCAGTAGCTGATAGCTCTGTCTCTTTTGTTTCTGATTCTTGTACAGTTACTTCTTATTTTGTTGTTGAAACCCCTATTCCTGAACCTTCTGCCCTCCTCCAGAACAAGCTGTTGTTCTGATAAAGCTTTAAAAGCTTTGGATGCTCTTTATGACATCCCTCAAGGTTCTGATTCTGAAGAAGATGATGATGATGATTCTGATGAAGATGCAGCTAGTAAGAAAAAGAGATTGTTGGCAAAGAAGAGAAAGGCTGCTCCTCCTCCAACTCCCAAGCCAATCCCAATGCAGACACTCCCTATTATATTCTGCACAATGTTGCTCCATATAAGGGAATGTCATCATGGATGTGGCCCTCCAAAAACCAGCAGAAAGATAGAAAGAGAAGCAGGAGATATTCCCCTCCTTCAGTGCACAGATACAGGAAGGATCCTCCTCCTCCTCCTCCAGCAGCTGGTGCTAGTGGCTCTAGCTCCCAGAGATCTGCCCCAATGCAAACTTATCAGAGACAATCAGGGAGATCTTCTGGAAGCAGCTAGCAGAGGCCATCTTCCTCAGGAAGTCAAAGTCAACAGCATAAGCAGCAGCAGCAGCGGCAACAAAGTTTTGAAGTTCAAAAAGCTGAAAGTCCAAAGAAGCCAGACTCCCCTCCAATTCCTTTTGAAGATCCAGAAACTGCTAATACTGCAAGAATGGCTAGGTACCAAGAGCTGATTGGTCTATCATTGAAAAATAAAGCCAAAGCAGAAGTAAAAGATATCTCTAGTCTTTCAACAATGTCAAAGTATAGAAAAGAAGAGCTGAAAAGGTTTGACAAAGGCAATAAATTGTTTAATATTGATGACTATATGAAACTTCACCCAGAAGCAGTTGTCCCCAGAGCAACTTCATTGAATATTATTGGGGCAGCTGACATGACTATGACAATAGCTCAAGCTCGATATCCAAAGAGAGAAATCATTTTCAAGAAGATAGGAGAGCAGACACCTGAAGACAAACCTCAGCAGAAGAAGCCAAAGAAGTAATTTTTTTTCTTGTTATTTCATTTTCTGTCTGTTTTGTTTTTCAAACTATGCTATCTGTTAAATAAAGTTGTGTGTATATATATTTGTTGCCTTTGTTATAATTCTCTGCCAGATATATCTCTTTTCTTGCTTTATTTTTCAATTTTGAGTCTATGTTAAGTGACCTCACCCAAATAGGGGGAGATTGTTGGATCCCTAGTTGATTTGGGGTAGGTTCACTAACTTAGGATGTGACCCATCATGTATAGCCTGGGTCAATTTGTGTCCTAGAGTCTAGGTTAAGTCCTAAGGCTCAACTCCAGATGGACCAGCTTTCAACAAGACCATCAGATACTCAAGATTGACAAGTTTTTAAGACTAAGTAAAGTGAGTTCGACGTTCGTCGAACTCAGCTCGACGAAAGGAGTTCTGCGCTCAACGATCATGAGGCAATTCTTAATGCTGAGCTCGACGATCTGTGTTCTCTATTCGACGAAGACTCAGTTTCTACATCAAGCCAAAATCAGGAGAACTTCAAAATTTTTCTAAGTCCAGCTTCAAGCTTCGGTCGACGAATTATATTCTAAGCTCGACGAACTTGGACCTCAAGTTCACAGCTTCTCAGGTCGACGAATGTTATTCTCTACTCGAAGATTTCTGGACTCAGAGAATTTGTGTCGACTCTTAGGGCTTGTGTCGACACCAGCTTTTGTCGACATCAGAGGATTTGTGTCGACACCAGGATATCAGTCGACACCAGCTTATGTCGACACCAGAGGACTTGTGTCGACACCAAGATCAATCTGTTGACACCAACATATGTCGACACAACATTCCAGCAGATGCAGAGTATTTTGCCTAAGTCCAGAACTTTTCTCAACTCTACGAATTTGATTCTCAGCTCGACGAATGAAGACTGTCTGTTTGACGAATGAAGATTGTCTGGTCAACGAACTCTCTCAAGCTCAGCTCGACGAACTTAAGCTCAGCTCGACGAACACAAGTGCAGCTCGACGAATTTTGTTCTTCGTTCGACGAATCCAGACTAGGTTTTCTTCAAGTTTCCCGTCCCTTTTCTTGGCGCTGATTTCTGAACATTTAATGCCAGATCTTCTCGGAATGTTACCGTTAGAACGTGCATTGACTATGGATTATTCCCTGTTGTTTTTCCATGGGACAGTTAGGAAAGTCATTGATTGCTGATTCTTTCCAAAGCCGACTGCAATTACTGCTCGACATTCAAAAGTTTGAATGTTCCTCAGTCACACATAGACACACACAAAAAGAAAAGGATCAAGCAGTGATAGAATTCAAGAATTTACATTACAGCAAGCAAGACAGACACTTTGAAGTTGCAGAGAAGAACAAACATTCTCAAATCAAAAGTTCTTAACTGCAATCAGCCTTGACCAGAGAATATTTTCAAGAAAAAGAAGAAGAACAATCAAATTCAATCAAGTGTCTTCTTCTATCTATTCTCAGGACAACTTCTAAGGACAACAAAATACTATCTGTCAAAAGACGTTCCTGAAGCTTTCCTGGTCCAGGCATTCCAGGTCATTGAAGACCTATCACCCTGAAGCAGTGCTCAAGCATTCCTGACCATTTCAAGATCTCAGGGGGAGTAAGATCTGCTACAATCAATCCACAAGTCTTCTCTTTGATTGTTGACAGAGAAGACATTATCACTCTCTTTCCTATTCCTGTACAGGGTTTTAAATCCCTTCAAAATTATTCTGGTTGCAAGTCACCTTCCAAAATACTTGAGGGTTGTTTTTTGAGCACCTTATCAAAAGCTCATTGGTGCCCATGACACCTGATCAACTCATCATGCAGTGGATTCCTACCTAGGGTGGTAGAAGAGTGGATGTACCCAGATTGATTGGGGAACCACTATAGCTCCTTGTGTCTTATGGTTGCTCTTCTCTTTTATTTTCTAGCTGTGCTCTTGATTGCTTTGTTATTAGATAGTTGTTGTGTTTGCTTTATGTTATTGCTTCTCTGTTCACTAGCTGTGTAGTTTTTAGTGATACTCTATTCATCTAGAGTATATCAGATCTAACTTGCACTTTCATGTAGTTCAAGATGTTTATAATTATCCGTCAATAATTGCAGGATCAGATCAATGGCCAACTCTTTGCCCAAAGGAAACCCCAGTCTCTCAAGATTCTCAATGTACATAATCATCTTGAGTACATGAGTCCATACTAGGTCTCGAGCTCTCGTATTGCACTAAAATAACGCCTTAGAGATGTCAAACATCTCTTGTCAAGATTGCCCTAGAAACATTCTCTTTAGGTGCTTGATTATCTCGTAACAACACATGTTCTCATATTGCTTTTAAAACTCAGAGTTCATGGTAGCAAGCATGAGACATACAATATCAAAGGAATCGTCTTCATACTTTTTATAAGCATCTTTATCTGCAAGAGAGGTAGATGTGGTTGGATCCTTGGGGGGATCTTCTTCCAATACATGGAGCTTATACTCTTGCCTGAGAATAATTCTTAGGTTCTTATACCAGTCAAAGAAATTAGTCTCATTGAGCTTATCCTTCTCAAGGAGGCTCTAAGGGACAAGATGGTATGCGAACCACTTGCTATGAAAATTCTACTAAATTTATGCAAAATAATTTAGCACTATTTTCAGAATATATTTTAATTTTAATACGGACTTTAATTAAAAGATTCTCATTATTTTAATCAAATTGATAAACCTCAATATCAATTCAGAGAGTTTATATGAGCTACTCTTTAGTGGACAAGATCTGTATTTCACCAACACCATAAGTCAGCTTTGGCTTATCATACATAGTGTGGTTTTTTAGGTAGGCAATATTTTCAATTGCATCATCATACAACTCTTATATGGTTGGTGAATATCTCTTTATTCGCATCCATTGTATAGTGCATGTTAACCATATGCCTCTAGGCACTCAACCTTTGAGGTCACCTAGTTAAGTTGGACTCAATGTTGACACTAAGATATCACAATTATCTGTCAGCACCCTTACCAAGATAGATTAGTGCAGCTTGCTTTGACAAGTCTACACTTCATAGATCAAGGCAAAAAGAGTGTCATTGTTGAAACCGGAATCCGGCTTCCTGTGGAGTGCGACCCTTGGGGAAGGGGTGGTCTCATGCCTACTTCACTCCTACAAGAAAAACAACAAAGAAGACAAGGAGAAACAGACCCAAGGGCTCGGCAGGGAGGTCCCACCACACACCCGGAAGATCTCAGAGCGCTTCCCCTCCTTAGCCAGATGCCGAGCTAAGGTACCCTCAGAAAGCACTTGAAAACTGGAGCAAGGAGGCACTGAAAGCCTCCCTTCTGAGGTACCCCTTGGGTCTTACTTATAGTTTTTGGAATCTGAACTGCCAATAACCAGAAGAACTGACCTGAAAATACCAAAAAACCCTTGGTTGGGTCTGCCAACAGCCAAACTCCGCTGTTCCGGACAGCTATGCGCAGTCCAACCTGGTCTGCCAACAGCGTGGCTCCGCTGTTCTGAATAGCTATTCGCACCCATGGGGGGGGTCAGCTCGCCATCAATCCCTCTCTGCGAGAGGCGGGCATGACCTGGCTCTAGCGGCTCGCCTATTCTTCTCGGGCGAACGCGAGCCGGACCGCCGCGACCCGCTAGTCCTCCGCCGAGGCAGATAGGTGGCCAGGTCTCGTATAGGGGACGGACTGGCGGCCATTGTGACCCTCCGAACGGCTTGCAGATCACGGGTCGTCGAGCCCATCCGCGAGTACTGGTTCGACGAATGCCCCCCCGCTCCGGTCGACGATTCCCTGAGCAAGCGGGAGGGGTAGGGGGAGTTATCGAGCACTCGGCTTGCTCGCCTGAACTGAGCGGGAGCAGACCAGCCTCTTGTGCATGTCTGTTTGTTGCTCGGGTGCGGGTTGCGGGACTGGGTCCGCTCGATCTTCTAGGTGGGGCCCGTTCAACGAACACGGGGTTGTACACAATCCCCGCTCTTTTTGAGCTTGACAAAGCTCGAAAAGAACCATCCAACTCGCGTGTTCAGCGAGTACTGTGCTGAGCTGGCAGGGAATCTTCTGGTGGGGCCCCACTATTCGGCTATAAATATACCACTGAGCCCAGGGGGTGGGGGTCTCCCCAGACCATCTCATTTTTCAAGCAGTCTGCAGCTTCCTGATGCCAGTCAGCGAAGAGGTGCGAGCCCGCCTGGCGGCCGCGGGCCAGAAGACTCGGGAGGAGGCCCTCGAGGCCGCCCCTTGGTTAGCGCTGGGTCTCCTGGCCCTCTCTTTAGGCCGGTAAAGGGAAAGATTGTGAGGCGGTCCCCGGCGAGTAACTTCTCGGGCTTCGGCTCGGCGGCTGGTGTCGAGGTCGCTTCTGAGGTACGCGACCTTCCTTTCTCGGCTTGTTGCTACATTTCTGATCCTTTGTCTTGCAGGCATTGCCCCGTGAAGACGAAGGGGACGGGGGGATGATCACCCCCCTCCCTTGTCGTCTGAGAGGGCTGCTAGTCCCTCAGGTCTAGACCGCCCACCTCCGAACACCCCTCGCTCGCCAGTTCCTCCCGGATTAGGGAAATCTCTGGCGGCCTTCGAGGGAGATCCCTTTCAGGGTCGGTCGGGCTCCTCTCGTCCTTCCATCGGTATGGACGACGTGCCAATCCCTGGTAAGCTCGTGCTCAGCGCTTGCCTTGTCCTCGCTCGTTCCTTCTTAATCGCCCTTTTTGCAGGCTACAACATGATCTCCTCCGAAACGGAGATGAGTGAAGGGTACTCGCCTCCGCCTGACATGGATGGTGTTTCGGATTACTTGGGCGACCCGACTGATGCAGTGGGGATGAAGAGGCAGGTGACGCGGCTGTTCCAGAAACATACTCTGCTGCTTCAGGAGCTCGTGAAGAGGGTCGACCAAGACAAGGCCGACACCGAGGCTCGGCTCGCGGACCTGGAGGGGGCCCCACGCGCAGCAGAAGGTGGCGAGGTCACTTCGCTCGGCATGCACATTACGCGGGCCGAGGAGCGCCTAAGGAGTGCCTCGGAACAAGTTGGCCTGGCCCAGCAGGAGCTGGTGGCGGTGCGCGATTATCACTATCCTCGCGTGCCGCCGCGAACCGGAACCCAACGGCGGGGCAGATGGAAGTGGATCCAATACTGATCCACCCTTCCTCCTCCCTATTCGTGGGATGTCGCTGGGTTGCTACTATTTCAAACACTTATTATGTATCTGATGATTTGCGACTCTCGTTGCCCTGGCTGTGGGCCTGATTTTTGATTTATGATGCATGTCGAAATTACCATACTGCTGCTTTTATTCTCCGCGGGGCGGGCTCGAGGGTACCCGCGTCCTCCGCCGCCTTCCCCTAGGTGCGAGGGCAGGTCAGGGGATGGACTCGCTCAACCCGCCATCCCGATCGTGGTGGGAGCGGGCCGAGGGGCTTGCCAGCCAGGAGTCTCCCCGGCTCGCTCAGAATCCTGGGCGGGTGCGGGCCGAGACTCGCCCGCTCAATTCTTGCGCGGGTGCGATCGGGCGAGACCCGCGCCTGAACGGCCTTGGCGGGGTGGTTGCACATCGGGAAGTCGAACCGTCAGGCCTGACTTTCGCTACACACACCTTTCCTATCGACGGGAAATTTCCTCGCCCTTTCTTTCTCCCTATAAATAGGCCTTGTCGGTTCTTATCCTCCCACCGCTTCGAAGCACTCTCCCACTTCCTGCTATCTACGAAGCACGGCCCGCGTTCGCTCTCTGGATTTATCCCTCTTGACAGGCGGTAATTTGGCGGAATGGGCGGCGGCGGCGATGATGCGGATGGGCGAAGCAAATGCGCTTGGACCTTCTCGGAGCACGAATTTCCCCATGCCGTCCTCTTAGAGCGCGAGTACTTAGATGCCCTCGACGACCACGTCCCGCCTGGATTTTCGGCGAGACGGCCTGGGGAGGGGGAGAAGATCAACGATCTGTCCAGGGACGAGCTCGCCATACCCCTGGCTCACTTTGAGGTGGGTCTTTGGCTTCCCATGTGGCCCGAGGTGCGTCAAGTGCGGAAGTACTTCAGGGTCGTCCTAGGCCAGATGACCCCAAACTCCGTGGCCGTCATGGTAGGGTTCGCCTGCTTTCTGCGGGAGGAACGGGTCGAGTTCAGTCTCGCGGTTTTCCGCAAACTATTCTCCTTCCGCGCGAACCGGGACGGGACCACCTAATTCTCCAGCGCCCACCTCAAGGTGCGGGAGACCGTTAATAAAAGTCACAACTAGCTCAAGAAGTTCTTGTTCGTCAAGGGGATTTCGGCAACGTCCCTTTCTCGCCGGTGCAGCTCAGCGAGGCGAGTTACCGCCCGCCCAGCCTAGGGGCCACGACGCCGACCTATGCGGGTTCTTCGCCGGGAAGAACTTCGAGGTCGCGTACTTGCGCCGCAACCTTGATGACCTTGCTGCCGTCCCGCCTGGGGGAGGTTTGCCACTCGCCAATGCTCTGCCTTGCTCTTTTCTTCTTTGGTCTTACCCTCTCTTCTTGGCAGGGAGCGGGATGTTCCCCTTCATCCCCCTACGAGAGTGCTCGGATTCTCCCCGGGGTCCTCGCCCGGGCTCAGGCCGCAGATGCCGCTCAGCGCGACGCCCCGTCAGTCCCTGCTAAGAAGCGGCCGGGCGGCGTAAAGCCCGTTCCCCCGCCCAAGATGGCGAAGACCACGGGGCAGCAACTCATCGGGGGCCAGAGAAAAGGTAAGGCCCCGGCGGATCAACCGGCCGAGGGTCTTCCCCCTTTGGTCGCTTCGACCAGTGACACCCCTGGCGGGGTGGCGGGCACTTCCGCGCGCCGGACGGGTCACAAACTGCTGCGAAGCCGGTACCGAGAGGGCACCGCAACTTCGGTTACGGCGAGAAGTACCTAGACTAGCTCGGCGTTCCACTTCTGTCATGGGACAAGGAGTCAAATCGCGCGGTGGCCTCGACCCTGTTGCCGAGTTGGTTGGAGCAGGATACCAACGACGGGGAGGCCTATAACTTCTCGTTCGGCCTCTACTCGCGAGAGGACGCCGCTATCTACGATAAGGAGGTGACATGAGTACTAGTGCATGAGAGCGCGCGCGGGCCCAACTGTGCGGCTTGGAGTTTGCCCACATGGTTGGGAGGCGCTGCAACCAGCTGGAGCGGAACATCACCTCCCTCCAGAAGTTGGCAGACGAGAAGGAGGAGGCCCGAAAACTCGCTCAGGAGGACGCGGATCTCCAGAGGAAGCGGGCCGACGCGGCCGAGGAGACCCTCGCGCAGTACTTGGGAGGGGTGGTACGTGCTTACTCCTGATCACCGCTCCTTCTCGCGAATCCGCCTTACGCTTTTCTTTCCTTCTCTCAGAATGCGGCGACGGCCAGTCGGATGGGTGCTGAGATCGCCGCCCTTGGTCAGGAGAAGTCAGCGCTGGAGGCGCGGGTGCGCGATCTGGAGGCTGCCGCCGCTGTCCCTCCGCCGGATAATAGGGGCTGCCCACTCAAACACCATTCTAACTACGAGTTGGAGGTGCTGATGCAGAAAAATGCCGCCACTGCCGCGAAGTACACGATGCAGATGCTGCGTCATGCGGATCTCCTCAAGAGCGAGGCCGCGGAACTCTCGGCAGGCGACGTGGTGCCGTCGCGCTGTTCCTCCATGTGCCGGATCCCGAGGATAAGTCCTTCCAGCCCATCTAGGACTTCCCGCCCAGGATCTTGCATTGCCCTCGCTTCTTTGACATTTGCTTATTAGATGTATACACCATGTATTTTTAGTTTTTTTGAGATGTAAGCGCGAGCCGCGCCTAGACTGTGGTTTTCATTTTTAATGCTCTTATAAATGCTTCCTCGCCTGCCTCATATGCATACTTGCTATTACCACGTGGAGCGACCTGCCTCTGTGGCCCAGCTCTGCTGAGGTGGCTACTCGCCCGCTAAGCGGGGCGAGCCGGCTCGTCGCTCGCTTGTGTCATCAGATTTCTTGCGGGTTCTCGCCTAGGTTCTCGCCTCCTTTCGGCCATCTTTTTGGGGGCTGGATGATTACGTAAGACCCCCCTTTCGGTTAATCTTCGCGACTCCAGCCCCTAATCGACACCGTCGAGTGGCTTCCCCCCCCCCCCCCCCGCCAGCTAGGTGAGAGACTGGCAGCAGGATCTTTTCGGGATCCAAACACATTCCATCGAGTGACTTCCGGCCCTGCCACCTAGGTGAAAGCCTGACAGCGGGATCTGCTCGAGGCCAAGGACGACGCCGAGTGACTTCCAGACCTGTCAGCTAGGTGAGAGCCTGACAGCGGGATCTGCTTGGGGTCCATAACTACCGCCATCGAGTGACTTCCGGCCCTGTCAGCTAGGCGAGAGCCTGACAGCGGGATCTGCTCGAGGCCAAGGATGACACCGAGTGACTTCCGGACCTGTCAGCTAGGTGAGAGCCTGACAGCGGGATCTGCTCGGGTTCCACAACTACCGCCATCGAGTGACTTCCGACCCTATCAGCTAGGTGAGAGCCTGACAGCGGGATCTCTCGAGGCCAAGGATGACACTGAGTGACTTCCAGACCTGTCAGCTAGGTGAGAGCCTGACAGCGGGATCTGCTCGGGGTCCACAACTACCGCCATCGAGTGAACTTCCGGCCCTGTCAGCTAGGTGAGAGCCTGACAGTGGGAACTGTTCGAGGCCAAGGATGACACCGAGTGACTTCCGGCCCTGCCAGCTAGGTGAGAGCTTGACATCGGGATCTTCTCGGGGTCCAAACACATTCCATCGAGTGACTTCCGGCCCTGCCAGCTAGGTGAGAGCGTGGCAGCGGGATCTTCTCGAGGCCAAGGAGACACCGAGTGACTTCCGGCCCTGCCAGCTAGGTGAGATCCTGACATCGGGATCTGCTCGGGGTCCACAACTACCGCCATCGAGTGACTTCCGGCCCTGTCAGCTAGGTGAGAGCCTGACAGCGGGATCTGCTCGAGGCCAAGGATGACACCGAGTGATTTCCGGCGCTGCCAGCTAGGTGAGAGCCTGGCAGCGGGATCTTCTCGGGGTCCAAACACATTCCATCGAGTGACTTCCGGCCCTGCCAGCTAGGTGAGAGCTTGGCAGCGGGATCTTCTCGAGGCCAAGGATGACACCGAGTGACTTCCGGCCCTACCAGCTAGGTGAGAGCCTGGCAGCGGGGTCTTCTCGGGGTCCAAACGCATTCCATTTCTCTATGCAGGCTAGCTACGACAGTACTGGAGTGTTGAAGAAATTTATTATAATAAAAGTATCGCTTACATGCTTCAGGGGAAAAATGTTTTAAGTCGTCACCACTCCAGGTGTGACTCAGGGTCTCACCCTCTACATTTTGGAGTCGATAGCCTCCTGACTTCAAAGCTTCTTTTACAATGAATGGTCCCTCCCAGCTGGGGTTGAGCTTTCCTACGGATGCTGACCTCCCTACTGCATCCACCTTCTTCAGCACTAAATCCCCTTCCATGAACTGTTTCACCATGACATGCTTGTCAAAGTACTTGGTCATTCTCCTTTTCACTTCCTCCTACCGGATAGCGGAAAGGTCTCAGCTCCTCCACCATGTCAAGGGAGAGTCTCAGCTCCTCCTCGTTCTCGTCTTGTCATTCCTCTCGGCCCTCTTTGGCCGCAACGACTCGCGGTGTCTGAACTTAAAATTCCATGGGGAGCACTGCTCGCACCCATGGGAGAGCTTGAAGGGGGTCTCTCCAGTAGCCGTATTGGGGGTGGTTCTTCGGGCCCAAAGAATCGCGGGAAGCTGCTCCACCAACTCCCCTTCAAATTCTCCACCTTCTTCTTGAGGAGGCTGACGATGATCTTATTTGCGGCCTCCACCTGCCCGTTGCTCCTGGGATGATGGACCGAGGCGAACCTGAGGTCGATTCCGAGCTTCCCGCAGAAGTTGGTGAATTGGCGCTGGCGAACTGGGGCCCGTTGTCCGTGACGATGGCCTGAGGTAATCCGTGGCGGCAGATGATTTCTCCCCAAACAAAGTTCCTGATTACCTGGGAGGTTACCTTGGCCAGCGCCTTCACCTCCATCCACTTGGAGAAGTAGTCAATCATTACCAGGAAGAACCTTCTCTGACCACTGCCTTGGGGGAATGGCCCAACCAAATCCATCCCCTAAATTGCGAAGGGCAGGGGGCCGTGATACTTTTGAGCACTGGGCCGGCTGTAGCTGGAGGGGGGCAAACAGCTGGCACTTATGGCACCTCCTTGCGAACTCCGCGGCGTCTCGGCCCAGGGTGGGCCAGAAATATCCTTGCCTGACTATCCTCCCTTCCAGGGTCCGACTCCCGGAATGACTCCCACATTCCCCGGAGTGGACTTCCTCCAAGATCCTCTGCACTTTTCCCCGGCGACACAGCGAGCCAGCATCCCTGAGAGGGTCTTCCTGCACAGTTGTTCGTCCTGGAGGAGGTAATACGCTGACTTGTGCCTTAGCTTCTTCTTATCTGCACCCTCCGGATACTCCCCGTGGAGAGGAAAGGCACCACTGGGTCCATCCACGAAGTTTGTTGATCAATTTCCATGAGCTCTCCTCTTCGATGGTGGGGCGGAACAGGTCGGTGATGGTACCCCCCACCTGGGGACCATGCTTTGCTAGTTGATCGGCTTGTTCATTCTCTTCCCTGGGCACGTGTCGGATGGTGAAGGTTTGAAAAGTTCCTATGACCCCCTTTACCTTGGCCAAGTATGATCGTAGGGTGGGCTCTCTTGTCTCGAACTCCCCGTTGATCTGGGAACCCACTACCATGGAGTCAGTAAGGACCTCCACATCCAACACCCTTAGCTCCCCGGCTAGACGAAGACCTCTGCTATCCCGGCCTCATACTCGGTCTGGTTGTTGGTAATGGGAAAGTGCACCACCACCATCTGCTCGATTCGAGTCCCCTGAGGGCTTTCTAGGATCACCCCCACTCCTAGGGAATGCCTCCCCGAGGCACCATCCACCCTCACCTTCCAAGGAGTCGGGCGGGTGAGTTTTTCCTCCGCCACTTCAACCACGTAGTCGACCAAGAAGTCGGGCATCGCTTGAGCTTTGATCGAGAGCCGCGGAACTAAGGAGACATCGAACTCGCTCAGTTCCACCGACCACTTAGCCAGCCTGCCTGAATGTTCCACCCCCTCAAAGATGTTGCGGAGTGGATGGTCGGTCACCACTCAGATTGAGTGTGCCTGGAAGTAAGGTCGCAGCCTCCGGGCCGAGATGATCAGGGCGAAGGCTAGCTTCTCCAAAATCGGATACCGGAGCTCGGCCTTCCTTAGGACCCGGCTCACGTAGTAAATAGGGAGTTGCCTCTTCCCCTCTTCACGAACTAAGACGGAGCTCAAGGCCTCCGCCCCGACCCCGAGATATAAGAACAGGTCTTCCCCCTCCTTCGGCCCATGGAGCAGCGGAGCCTGTGTCAACTGCACTTTGAGGGCCTGGAACGCCTCCTCGCACTCCTTGGTCCATTCAAACTTCTGTCCGCCCCTCAGCATTTTGAAGAAGGGGGAGCACTTCTCCCCTGCCCGAGAAAGGAAGCGACTCAGCCCTGCTAGCTTCCCCGTCAGCCATTGGACCTCCTTAGCATTCCGCGGGGACCCCAGCTCCAAGATGGCCCTGACCTTATCCGGATTTGGCTCGACCCCCGCGGGGGTGAGGAGGTGCCACAAGAACTTTCCCCTGCTGGCCCCAAAGACACATTTTAGGGGATTCAGTCGCATCTTGTATTTGCGCAGGGTGGCAAAGGTCTCCTCCAGGTCCCGAAGGTGGGAGTCCATATCCCGACTTTTGATCATGAGGTCGTCTACATACACCTCCAAATTCCTCCCTCTGCTCCTTAAAGACCCTATCCATCATTTTCTGGTAGGTTGCCCCAGCATTCTTCAGCCCGAAGGGCATCATCCTGTAGCAGTAGCATCCATCCCATGTGATGAACGAGACGTCCTTGATGTCTGGGGGGTGCATCCTGATCTGATGATAACCTGAAAAAGCATCTAAAAAACTCATTACAGAAAAACCGATGGCTGAGTCAACCAGCGCGTCGATTCGAGGCAAAGGATAACAGTACTTAGGACAAGCTTATTAAGTAGGGAAAAATCGATACACATCCTCCATCGGCCGTCTCCTTTTTTAACCATTACCACGTTGGAGACCCAGCCGGGGTACTGAATCTCAGACACGAAGCCGGCCTTGAGGAGTTTTTGCCACCTCCTCCTGATGGGCTCCGCCAGCTTGTCCGCAGTGG
>CM077166.1:51810448-51900270 GCA_039583875.1 Platanthera guangdongensis
TATGACTAGTGAAAGGGGCTTTAGTCATCTTGCCTAATAAATAAGATTCGTATCTCTCAAAAGATTCATAATCAAATGAGTCTAACACTCCATCTTTTTGGAGCTTGGATATGCATTTCTCATTTATGTGGCTCAAATGACAATGTCAAAAGAACTCATGATTTGAATCATTCATTTATAGTCTTTTAGTATTCTCCACGTTATAGATTGGATGGTCTAAGTTCAAAATATATAAACCATTAAATAATTGGGTCACACTATAATAAACACCATTCACGTAATAGAACAATAATGGTCTTATAATGAAATAAAAAATTTTCATGTCAAGACATGAAACAGATATAATATTTCTAGTTATGACTTGAACAAAATAACAATTATCCAATTTTATTACAAGCCTGGTGGGCAAAGAAGATGATAAACACCTACGATAATGACATCAACTCCTGCTCCATTTCCAACACGGAGGGTCTACCTCTCCTTTACCCAGCCCACAATCTCTCCTTCCTAGTTCCTGCACATTTGTACAAATGTGAGAAATCATCTGGTATCCAATACCAAAGATGAAAGAGCGGAAATGTTTATTTCTATAACATAAATACTGAAGCGAAAGTCATGACTTCCACTCTTCTTCCTCAAGATAGAGGGGACAGTTCCTCCTCCAATGTCCTGTCTTATCATAATGGTGGAATTCCCTTCTTAGCCAAGCCTTTTCTTTTAGTGCTAAATACTTAAGATCAAGATATGAATTAGGTCATGTCTTAGTCTTTTTGGATCCCTTGACCATGCCCTCCTTTATGCACCATCAATATGGGGCTAGCAGGCTTGATCTTTTCATATTTATCTTGGTAGATCTTAAACATGCCTAGGAGCTCGAGCAGTGTCTTGTCAATCTCATTTATATTGTATGTTGGATCCCTAGTTGATTTGGACTAGGTTCACTGACTTAGGATGTGTACCCATCATGTATCGCCAGGGTCAATTTGTGTCCTAGTGAGTTAGGTTAAGTCCTTAGGCTCACTCCAGATGGACCAGCTTAAAACAAGACCATCAGATACTCAAGATTGACAAGTTTTCAAGACTAAGTAAAGTGAGTTCGAGTTCGTCGAACTCAGCTCGACGAAAGGAGTTCTGCGCTCGACGATCGTGAGGTAATTCTTGATACTGAGCTCAATGATCTGTGTTCTCTATTCGACGAAGACTCAGTTTCTACATCAAGCCAAAATCAGGAGAACTTCAAAATTTTTCTAAGTCCAGCTTCAAGCTTCGGTCGACGAATTATATTCTAAGCTCGACGAACTTGGACCTCAAGTTCACAGCTTCTCAGGTCGACGAATGTTATTCTCTACTCGACGATTTCTGGACTAAGAGAATTTGTGTCGACTCTTAGGGCTTGTGTCGACACCAGCTTTTGTCGACATCAGAGGATTTGTGTCGACACAGGATATCAGTCGCACCAGCTTATGTCGACAACCAGAGGGCTTGTGTCGACACCAAGAGCAATCTGTCGACACCAACTTATGTCGACACAACATTCCAGCAGATGCAGAGTATTTTGCCTAAGTCCAGAACTTTTCTCAACCGATGAATTTGATCTTAGCTCGATGAATGAAGACTGTCTGTTTGACGAATGAAGATGTCTGGTCGACGAACTCTCTCAAGCTCAAGCTCGACGAACTTAAGCTCAGCTCGACGAACACAAGTGCAGCTCGACGAATTGTGTTCTTCGTTCGACGAATCCAGACTAGGTTTTCTTCAGTTTCTCGTCCCGTTTCTTGGCGCTGATTCCTGAACATTTAATGCCAGATCTTTCTCAGAATATTACCGTTAGAACGCGCAATTGACTATGGATTATTCCCTGTCGTTTTTCCATGGGACAGTTAGGGAAAGTCATTGATTGCTGATTCTTTCCAAAGCCGACTACAATTACTGCTCGCATTCAAAAGTTTGAATGTTCCTCAGTCACACATAGACACACACAAAAGGAAAAAAGGATCAAGCAGTGATAGAATTCAAGAATTTACAGTACAGCAAGCAAGACAGACACTCTGAAGTTGCAGAGAAGAACAAACATTCTCAAATCAAAAGTTCTTAACTACAATCAGCCTTGACCATAGAACATTTTCAAGAAGAAGAAGAAAGAACAATAAAATTCAATCAAGAGTTTCTTTTATTCTATTCTCAGGAACAACTTCTAAGGACAACAAAACTCTATCTGTCAAAAGAAGTTCATGAAACATTCCTGGTCCAGGTATTCTAGGTCATTGAAACCTATCACCCTGAAGCAGTGCTCCAGCATTCTGACCATTTCAAGATCTCAGGGGGAGCAAGATCTGCTACAATCAATCCACAAGTCTTCTCTCTGATGTTGACAGAGAAGACACTATCACTCTCTTTCCTATTCCTGTTACAGGGTTTTAAATCCTTCAAAATTATCTGGTGCAAGTCTCCTTCCAAAAGACTTGAGGATTGGTTTTTGGCACCTTATCAAAAGCTCATTGGTGCCAGGACACCTGATCAAACTCATCCTACAGTGGATTCCTACCTAGGGTGGTAGAAGAGTGGATGTACCCAGATTAATTGGGGAACCACTAAAAGCTCCTTGTGTCTTCTGGTTGCTCTTCTCTTTTTGTTTTCTGGCTGTGCTCTGTGATTGCTTGGTATTAGATAGTTGTTGTGTTTGCTTTATTGTTATTTGCTTCCCCTGTTCACTTAGGAATACAACAAATGTTGTAAAAAAGTTTTTTAGTAAGCACCATACTCTATTCACCCCCCCCCCTTAGAGTATATCAGATCTAACCTGCACTTTCAATTGGTATCAGAGGGAGGTTGGTTAAAATACCACACCTTAGTGGTTGCACAGGCTAACACCTGAACCACAAAGATCCTCTAGTTAGATCTATTTTAAGTTTGTTGTTAGATTTATTTTCTTCACAGAAACATGGCTCAAAACAAAGATTATGCTAGCACCAGACCTCCAGTGTGCAAATCTATCTAAGTTTGCACTTTGGAAGGCAAGGTAAGATTGTACATGAACTCTATTGATGAAGATATTTTTAATTTCTGTTTTGACAGTGTGTCCAAGACCCCAGAAAATACAAGTACAAGTGTTGTTTCCACCTCCTTCAGGAACAGATGCAGAAATCAAGAAATGGAAAGTGGCAGATGCTAAGGCAATGAATATTTTAGCTCAAACTATGTCTGATGAAATATTTCAAAAAGTAGTTGAATGTAACTCAGCAAAGGACATCTGGGACAAGTTATCTGAGATAGTCTCAGGATCTCCTGATGAGAGAAAAGATAAAAGATCCCATCTCATAACTCAGTATGAGAACTTCAAGAAAGGAGAAGCTGAGTCAGTAGAAGATATGTATAATAGACTCAGTCTCATAGTCAATGAGCTGAAAACATTGGACAAAGAGATCTCATTGACTGAGCTCAATGATAAAATCCTAATGTGCTTCACAAACACTTGGGACTCAAGGATCTGGCCAATAAGGATGTCAGAAGCCTTAATATAAGATCACAACTGAAGCTCTCTTGGGCAAGCTCAAGTCTTATGAGCTGCTCATCAAGAATAGAGAAGAAGAGCAGAAGTCTGCTTCACCAGCAGTCAGAAAAGAGAAATCAATAGCATTCAAAGCTATTGAAGATCAGCTTGAAGACAAGGTCACAGGCAATGAGGAGCTGCTAAGCTTACTGGCCAAAAGGTTTTACAAAATGGCCAAGAAGGATTTCAGGAAAAGATCATAGAAGGCATGACAAGCCAAGGTATGACAAATCAAATAACAAAGAGATTATTTGTTTTGGATGCAGGAAACTAGGCCACTTTGTGTCTGACTGTCCAAAAATTCAGAATAAGGACAAGAAGGACAGAAGAGAAAGGGAAGAGACAAAGACTTCAAGAAAAATAGCAATGACAAAACCCTCCTCCAGCAACAACAAAAATACAAGGAAGGAGTTTGTTGCTGAAACTTGGAGTGAGACAGAAGAAGAATTGAAGCTTCATCCAGCTCTAGTGATGATGAAGATGATGCTGATGAAAAAGAATTCTGCATGATGGCTATCAATGCCTCACAAACAAAAATCTGATGCAGAAGAGTCAGAGTCAGAATCAGAGACTCAATCTGAAGGGACTAGGTAATAAATTCTTTGATTTTAATTTTGAGGACTTCAAGTGTGAGTTTAAAGCACCGTGTTCAGATTTATTAAAATCTAAGAAGGAAATCATTTCTCTCAAAAATCAGCTATCTGAACACAACACTTTAAAATCAGAAAACCTCAAACTCTCTAAGGATTTGGAAGCTATAGGGAGCAGATAGCCCACTGAAAAAGTGAACTAATCAGAGGCAAGAAGTTTGAAGGAATCCCTCAATGGGAGAAGCATCAAACTAATGGACATCACAAGCACAGTGAACTCAAGATTCAGTAGTACACTGGGCTTGGGTGCTTCATCCAGCCACAACCTATAGTATTAAAAACACCAATCAAGTTATCCTCAGAAAAAGGTAAGGGGAGTTGTAGAGGTGGCTAGGAAAAATTCTGATTTGCCTAAGAAACAAAAGTTCAACAGAAAACATCGAACGGAGCTCGACGATCGCCGAATGGAGCTCAACGATCTCAGGCTGAATCGTCGAACTTAGGTCGACGTTTCTGAACCCTGAAAACTCTGGCATAGTCGATCTTCGAACGGAGCTCGACGATCTGACCCAAGATCATCGAACTCAGCCTCAGAGAGATCGTCGAACAGAGCTCAGAGTTTGAAAAATCTTTCCAAGGTAAATCAAACTTCAATCCTAGAGGTCCTACATCTCAATGGTTTAACCATTATACTGAATGAATAATACCTCTAGGAGATATCATCCTAAAGGCTAAAGAGTCAACCAGGGATGTCTTTTATTTCAGAATTTAAAGGTATCAACCTAGGGCCCAAGGTAAACTGGGTCAAAAAACAAATAAACTATTTTATGTGTAGGTGAAGACCTATCCAACATCAAACCAGCAATGGTATCTGATAGTGGGTGCTCAAAGCACATGACAGGAAACAAGGAGAATTTTACTTCCCTCAAAGCCAAAACTTGGACAGAAAGTAATTTTTGGTGATTCAAACCTTTGACTAACAAAAGGATATGGTGCAGTCCAGATTGACTCAGTCACATTCAAGAAAGTAGCTTATGTGGAAGGACTGAAGCACAACTTAATCAGTATCAGTCAATTGTGTGATGATGGCTATTAAGTGACTTTCAACAAATCCTCATGCAAAATCAAATCAGAGGGGACAAACACAACTGTGTTGACAGGTAAAAGGAAAGGTAACATTTATCTTGTAGATTTTCTTTCAACTAAGGTAGATATATGCCTGTTCAACTCTATTTGTAGACCTAATGAACTATGACATAAGAGATTAGGACATATAAACCTTAGAACAATTACTAGGCTATCCAAGGACAACCTTGTTAGAGGACTACCTTCTGGCCCCTACAATAAGGAAGGACTTTGCAGGGCTTGTCAATTAGGCAAACAAACCAAAAATAGCTTCAAATCACTTAATAAGAGTGATTCATAGGATTTTTGTATCTGTTATACATGGATCTTTTTGGAACCATTACAGTACAAAGCTTTAGGAGGGAAATCTATACTTTAGTGGTTATAGATGACTTCTCTAGATTCGCATGGGTGTTCTTCTGAGGAAGAAGTTGATAACTTTAAGTGTTTGATAGAGTTTCTCAAATGCATATAGAGTGAGTTCAACACTCACATGCCCTGATCAGAAGTGATAATAGGACAAAGTTTGATTCTCTTCTTATGCAAGAGTTCTGTCAAAGTGAAGGGATCAGGCATACTTTCTCAGCTCCTAGAACTCCTCAACAAAATGCAGTAGCTGAAAGGAAAATAGAACCTTATTGAATCTGCTATACTACATTATTGTCAGATGCTCACCTTCTCTATTCCTTTTGGGTAGAGGCAGTGAACACCTCCAACTATGTGTTGAATAGAAGTTTAATACATAAATTGAAGGGCAAGACTCCCTATGAATTACTCAAAGGGAAGAAACCTAAAGTAGATTATTTTAAAATCTTTGGATGTATTTGTTACATTCACAATAATGACAAGAGATACATAGCAAAATTTCAAGCTAAATCTGATGAAGAGTGTTTCTGGGATACCCATGATCAGTAAAGCTTATAGGGTGTATAATAAATCAACTCTCAAAATTGAAGAATCTATTCATGTATCTTTTGATGAATCTAACATGTCATACAAGGATAAAGAGATTTCTACAATAAGCTCTTGCAGGTTCCACCACTATGTGAGTCTATGGATGGACTGAACCTTACCCAAGAGGTATCAAACCATCCTACTCCACAGGCTGCTGAAGATAGTGAAGAGGAAAGTCAAGAGGAAGTGGCTGAACTTCCCTCAACAGCTAGTATCATTCCCCAAGAGGAATTAATTACAGACGATGTTGTCCAACCAACTCCACCAACTGATCTTGTCACACTTAGAGATCATCCCAGATCTCAAGTAATTGGAGACATTTTAGCAGTGTACAGACAAGGCATCAACTCAACCAAGACTTGATGCATGCCTGTTTTCTCTCTCAAATTGAACCTCTCACCATTCATGAGTCAGAGCAAGATCCCCACTGGATCATTGCAATGCAAGAGGAACTAAATCAGTTTGAGAGATGTAGAGTTTGGGACTTGGTTCCAAGGACCCCATAACTACCCAGTTATTGGAACAAATGGGTCTACAGGAACAAGTTGGATGCTCAAGTCAACATAGTGAGGAACAAGGCTAGGCTTGTTGCTCAAGGCTACGATCAAGAGGAAGGAATAGACTATGACCAAACCTTTGCCATGTTTCAAGATTAGAGGGCATTAGGATATTCCTTGCCTATGCAGCTCACAAGAGATTCAAGGTCTACCAGATGGATGTCAAAAGTGCATTTCTGAATGGAGTACTTCAAGAAGAGATTTATGTACAACAACCTTCAGGTTTTATCTCTCAACTCAACCCTCTTTTGTTTTAAATTGCATAAAGCCCTCAATGGTTTTAAAGCAAGCTCCAAGAGCTTGGTATGAGACCCTAGCAAGCTTTCTTTTAGAGCATGAATTTACAAGAGGAACCATAGATAAAACACTTTTCACTAGACATCATAAGGACCAAATTTTATTAGTACAAATTTATGTGGATAACATTATTTTTGGGTCTACTGATCCCAAATTGTGCAAGAGGTTTGCTGACCTCATGCATTCTAAATTTGAGATGAGTAGCATGGGTGAACTTTCCTACTTCCTTGGTCTCCAAGTGAAGCAGCTCGCAGATGGTATCTTTCTCTCCCAAGCTAAGTATGCTAAAGAGCTTATCAAAATGTTTGGGATAGGTAATGCTTCAGGGATGAAAACCCCTATGGCTACAAATGCTGTTGTGGATTCTGATGTAGCAGGGAAACCTGTGGATCAGAAAAGGTATAGGGCAATTGTTGGATCCCTATTATACCTAACAGCTAGCAAACCTGATATAATGTTTGCCACATGCCTTTGTGATAGGTTCCAAGTGAACCCTAAAGAATCTCACCTTATTTTCTTAAAAAGAATTTTGAGATATATAAAGAGTTGCCCTAGTCTAGGACTCTGGTATCCTGTAGAGTCAGAGTTTGAGTTAGCTGGATACTCAGATGCTGACTATGCTGGATATAGAGTGGACAGGAAAAGTACCTCTAGAACATGCCAGTTCCTTAGTATGAGACTTGTCTCCTGGTTTTATAAAAAGTAGACATCTGTGTATACAACAACTGCAGAAGCAGAATACATGGCTGCTGGGAGTTGCTGTTCACAAATGCTATGGATACAAAACCAACTCTTAGACTATGGTGTCAACTTAAATAATTCAATATTATTTTGTGATAATACTAGTGTTATTGCTATAGCACATAATCCAGTTCACCATTCTAGGACAAAACATATTGAAATAAGACATCATTTCATTAGAGATAATGTGGACAAAAAGAAATTTAACTTGATCCATATTTCTACTGATCTACAGAGAGCAGACATTTTCACCAAGCCATTAGATAAGAAAATCCATCTGTTCTTTATAAATCAACTGGGAATGATTAATGGAGAAGAGTTAAACCTAGTTTCTGTCTGCATTCGACGAATTTTCCAGAGTTCGTCGAACGGAGTTCGACAAATTAGGGAAAGTTTGAGAGATTCTCGTCGAACGGAGATCGACGAATTCTCTGTGTGAGGAAACAATCTTCGTCGACCGGAGATCGACGAACTTTGCTTCAGAAGACGATTCGTCGAACGGAGTTCGACAAACTATTTTTGATTCTTCTGGATGAGATCGACGAACTATTTGTCTATAATTTATTTTGTCGAGCTCAGTTCGAAGAATCTTTCTTTTTCGTGGAACGGAGTTTATCGATTCATATTCTGAAAATCTTATATCTACATTTTCTTCGACCTCCGTCCCGCGCTTTCAGTTCCTTTGCTCTTGATCGTCATTTCTCTCTGTGTTTTTCTTGCAGGACATTAATGGCGATTCCCTCAGGAGCTTTGGTTATGATGAAATTTAACACCGGATTTGACATGGATTTTGAGTCGTTTCAACAGTATGACCCCATCTTTCTATACATCTTAGAACTACTGGAAGAACTCAATTTAAAGGATTTCATGACCATGCGCATTAAACTACATGGAACAGAAATAAGAGAATGGGTATATACATCTACTGTTTCTGAAGAAGATGTTTTGACCGGCAATATAGGGAGTACTGCTGTTTCATTGTCTCCCGCAATTCTTTCTGAGATATTTAGTTTAGTAAACGGAGAAGATAACATGGAAATGGATTCCGAGGAATTCAATGATATGCTGAAACTGATGGGTTTTTCTGGTAACAACTCTAATAAGTTGTTGAAAAAGCAACTGTCCGCCACCTACCAGTTTCTGGCGGACATTACGGGAAAAATACTGATGGCCAAGCACTCTGCACATGACTATATTACCTGTCACCAATTTCTAATAATGTGTGCAGTACTGAATAAGAGACATGTTGATTGGAGTAAGGTTTTCTTTGAATTGATCAAGAAGAAGAACAGCAAGAAGGAAGTGTGCTTTGGCATAATATTGGGAATATTTCTCAAGTAGAAGGCTGTTGAATGTATGGTCTCCCCAACCATCTTCATAAACGCCAGCAAGCGCCTCACTTGCGCTCTGTTTAGTAGGTGGGAGAGGACTATCTCCAAGCCCTCAAAGGATTCTTCCTCCTCCCTCCAAACATCAGAGAGCACAAGGGCTGTAAAGGCCGCTCCCCACCCTGCTAAAGAGGTTCCAGCACCCCTTCCTCCAAAGAAGCCTCCTCATGTGCCTACCTCTCCTTCATCTCCACCACTTGACCTTACAAACATTTCATCTTCACCTCCATCTTCCCCTTTGCAAGTTAATCAACAACCCACTCCTCCAGTTTCCCCTCATGAGACAATAATTGCTACACCTCCACAGTCTCCTCTTCCCCCACACCTCTCCACCATTCCATCTTACATCATACCCTCAGACTCAATCATGCAAGATGCCCCACTCCATCTGTTATTCCTCCTCCCATTCCATCCTCTTCCCCTTCCCCATTTGTTCCCTCTACCATCATCTCCTTGCTCACTCCCCTCATAAAATCTCTCATCCAAGAGGCCATTACACCTCTTGTGACCTCCATCAATTCTTTATCCTCCCAAATCTCTCTTCTATCTGCTGTACTCTCTTCATCTAGGGGCCTGGCTCCAGTTATTCCTGAACCCAGGCAGGGGGAGATGCTCAGTGCTGAAGTTGTAGCAGATGCAGTTGCAGCAGTCATAGCAGCAGTTCTCTTTCCAGCAGTTGTAGATTCAGATGAGGATACAGAATCTTTGACAGATTTTGATTCTGAAATGTTTGAGTTAATTCAATTTATGGATACTGACATTGATTTGGATGAGTTAGTTGCACAAATAACTCCTGTTGGTGATTTCTATTTAAATCCCACAGTGAATTTATCTGTTTTGTTGAGTAATTTTGATATTGTATATATGCAATCTCTTCCAGCTGATTTTACTAAGCCATGTTTGGCTATTGTACCTTATACCTCTCCAGCCAGTCCAGCAGTTGCTAAACAAATCTGTGACAATTTTGCTCTCTCAGCTTCAGCCTTCTTCTCAGCTTCCAGCCCAAAGGTCATTCCAGAAGATACTTCAGTGCCAGTTTCAGCACCAGATTTCGTTATGGATGACTCTCCTATGCCTACTTTAGATAAGCTTATTCAGGTTGACATTGAAGAAGAGAATAAGGCAGTAGCTGATAGCTCCGTCTCTTTTGTTTCTGATTCTTGTACAGTTACTTCTTATTTTGTTGTTGAAACCCCTATTCCTGAACCTTCTGCCCCTCCTCCAGAACAAGCTGTTGTTTCTGATAAAGCTTTAAAAGCTTTGGATGCTCTTTATGACATCCCTCAAGGTTCTGATTCTGAAGAAGATGATGATGATGATTCTGATGAAGATGCAGCTAGTAAGAAAAAGAGATTGTTGGCAAAGAAGAGAAAGGCTGCTCCTCCTCCAACTCCCAAGCCAAATCCCAATGCAGACACTCCCTATTATATTCTGCACAAAGTTGCTCCATATAAGGGAATGCCAGCATGGATGTGGCCCTCCAAAAACCAGCAGAAAGATAGAAAGAGAAGCAGGAGATATTCCCCTCCTCCAGTGCACAGATACAGGAAGGATCCTCCTCCTCCTCCTCCAGCAGTTGGTGCCAGTGGCTCTAGCTCCCAGAGATCTGCCCCAATGCAAACTTATCAGAGACAATCAGGGAGATCTTCTGGAAGCAGCCAGTAGAGGCCATCCTCCTCAGGAAGTCAAAGTCAACAGCATAAGCAGCAGCAGCAGCGGCAATAAAGTTCTGAAGTTCAAAACGCTGAAAGTCCAAAGAAGCCAGACTCCCCTCCAATTCCTTTTGAAGATCCAGAAACTGCTAATACCGCAAGAATGGCTAGGTACCAAGAGCTGATTGGTCTATCATTGATAAATAAAGCCAAAGCAGAAGGAAAAGATATCTCTGGTCTTTCAGCAATGTCAAAGTATAGAAAAGAAGAGCTGAAAAGGTTTGACAAAGGCAATAAATTGTTTAATGTTGATGACTATATGAAACTTCACCCAGAAGCAGTTGTACCCAGAGCAACTTCATTGAATATTATTAGGGCAGCTGACATGACTATGACAATAGATCAAGCTCGATATCCAAAGAGAGAAATCATTTTCAAGAAGATAGGAGAGCAGACACCTGAAGACAAACCTCAGCAGAAGAAGCCAAAGAAGTAATTTTTTTCTTATTATTTCATTTTTTGTCTGTTTTTGTTTTTCAAACTATGCTATCTGTTAAATAAAGTTGTGTGTATATATATATTTGTTGCCTTTGTTATAATTCTCTGCCAGATATATCTCTTTTCTTGCTTTGTTTTTCTATTTTGAGTCTCTGTTAAGTGACCTCACCCAAATAGGGGGAGATTGTTGGATCCCTAGTTGATTTGGGGTAGGTTCACTGACTTAGGATGTGACCCATCTAGGTTAAGTCCTTAGACTCAACTCCAGATGGACCAGCTTTCAACAAGACCATCAGATACTCAAGATTGACAAGTTTTAAAGACTAAGTAAAGTCAGTTTGACGTTCGTCGAACTCAGCTCGACGAAAGGAGATCTGCGCTCGACGATCATGAGGCAATTCTTAATGCTGAGCTCGACGATCTGTGTTCTCTATTCGACGAAGACTCAGTTTCTACATAAAGCCAAAATTAGGAGAACTTCAAAATTTTTCTAAGTCCAGCTTCAAGCTTCGGTCGACGAATTATATTCTAAGCTCGACGAACTTGGACCTCAAGTTCACAGCTTCTCAGGTCGACGAATGTTATTCTCTACTTGAAGATTTCTGGACTCAGAGAATTTGTGTCGACTCTTAGGGCTTGTGTCGACACCAGCTTTTGTCGACATCAGAGGATTTGTGTCGACACCAGGATATCAGTCGACACCAGCTTATGTCGACACCAGAGGACTTGTGTCGACACCAAGATCAATCTGTTGACACCAACTTATGTCGACACAGCATTCCAGCAGATGCAGAGTATTTTGCCTAAGTCTAGAACTTTTCTCAACTCGACGAATTTGATTCTCAGCTCGACGAATGAAGACTGTCTGTTTGACGAATGAAGATTGTCTGGTCAACAAACTCTCTCAAGCTCAGCTCGACGAACTTAAGCTCAGCTCGACGAACACAAGTGCAGCTCGACGAATTTTGTTCTTCGTTCGACGAATCCAGACTAGGTTTTCTTCAAGTTTCCCGTCCCTTTTCTTGGCGCTGATTTCTGAACATTTAATGCCAGATCTTCTCGGAATGTTACCGTTAGAATGTGCATTGACTATGGATTATTCCCTGTTGTTTTTCCATGGGACAGTTAGGAAAGTCATTGATTGCTGATTCTTTCCAAAGCCGACTGCAATTACTGCTCGACATTCAAAAGTTTGAATGTTCCTCAGTCACACATAGACACACACAAAAAGAAAAGGATCAAGCAGTGATAGAATTCAAGAATTTACATTACAGCAAGCAAGACAGACACTTTGAAGTTGCAGAGAAGAACAAACATTCTCAAATCAAAAGTTCTTAACTGCAATCAGCCTTGACCAGAGAATATTTTCAAGAAAAAAAAGAAGAACAATAAAATTCAATCAAGAGTCTTCTTTTATCTATTCTCAGGACAACTTCTAAGGACAACAAAACTCTATCTGTCAAAAGAAGTTCCTGAAGCTTTCCTGGTCCAGGCATTCCAGGTCATTGAAGACCTATCACCCTGAAGCAGTGCTCCAGCATTCCTAACCATTTCAAGATCTCAGGGGGAGCAAGATCTGCTACAATCAATCCACAAGTCTTCTCTTTGATTGTTGACAGAGAAGACATTATCACTCTCTTTCCTATTCTTGTACAGGGTTTTAAATCCCTTCAAAATTATTCTGGTTGCAAGTCACCTTCCAAAAGACTTGAGGGTTGGTTTTTGAGCACCTTCTCAAAAGCTCATTGGTGCCCAGGACACCTGATCAACTCATCCTGCAGTGGATTCCTACCTAGGGTGGTAGAAGAGTGGATGTACCCAGATTGATTGGGGAACCACTATATCTCCTTGTGTCTTATGGTTGCTCTTCTCTTTTGTTTTCTAGATGTGCTCTGTGATTGCTTTGTTATAATTATCCGTCAATAATTGTAGGATCAGATCAATGGCCAACTCTTTGCCCAAAGGAAACCCCAGTCTCTCAAGATTCTCAATGTACATAATCATCTTGAGTACATGAGTCCATACTAGGTCTCGAGCTCCCGTATTGCACTAAAATAACGCCTTAGAGATGTCAAACATCTCTTGTCAAGATTGCCCTAGAAACATTCTCTTTAGGTGCTTGATTATCTCGTAACAACACATGTTCTCATATTGCTTTTAAAACTCAGAGTTCATGGTAGCAAGCATGAGACAGACAAGATCAAAGGAATCGTCTTCATACTTTTTATAAGCATCTTTATCTGCAAGAGAGGTAGATGTGGTTGGATCCTTGGGGGGATCTTCTTCCAATACATGGAGCTTATACTCTTGCCTGAGAATAATTCTTAGGTTCTTATACCAGTCAAAGAAATTAGTCTCATTGAGCTTATCCTTCTCAAGGATGGATCTAAGGGACAAGATGGTATGCGAACCACTTGCTATGAAAATTCTACTAAATTTATGCAAAATAATTTTAGCACTATATTTCAGAATATATTTTAATTTTAATACGGACTTTAATTAAAAGATTCTCATTATTTTAATCAAATTGATAAACCTCAATATCAATTCAGAGAGTTTATATGAGCTACTCTTTAGTGGACAAGATCTGTATTTCACCAACACCATAAGTCAGCTTTGGCTTATCATACATAGTGTGGTTTTTTAGGTAGGCAATATTTTTCAATTGCATCATCATACAACTCTTATATGGTTGGTGAATAACTCTTTATTCACATCCATTGTATAGTGCATGTTAACCATATGTCTCTAGGCACTCAACCTTTGAGGTCACCTAGTTAAGTTGGACTCAATGTTGACACTAAGATATCACAATTATCTGTCAGCACCCTTACCATAATAGATTAGTGCAGCTTGCTTTGACAAGTCTACACTTCATAGATCAAGGCAAAAAGAGTGTCATTGTTGAAACCGGAATCCGGCTTCCTGTGGAGTGCGACCCTTGGGGAAGGGGTGGTCTCATGCCTACTTCACTCCTACAAGAAAAACAACAAAGAAGACAAGGAGAAACAGACCCAAGGGCTCGGCAGGGAGGTCCCACCACACACCCGGAAGATCTCAAAGCGCTTACCCTCCTTAGCCAGATGCCGAGCTAAGGTACCCTCAGAAAGCACTTGAAAACTGGAGCAAGGAGGCACTGAAAGCCTCCCTTCTGAGGTACCCCTTGGGTCTTACTTATAGTTTTTGGAATCTGAACTGCCAATAACCAGAAGAACTGACCTGAAAATACCAAAAACCCTTGGTTGGGTCTGCCAACAGCCAAACTCCGCTGTTCCGGACAGCTATGCGCAGTCCAACCTGGTCTGCCAACAGCGTGGCTCCGCTGTTCTGAATAGCTATTCGCACCCATGGGGGGGGTCAGCTCGCCATCAATCCCTCTCTGCGAGAGGCGGGCATGACCTGGCTCTAGCGGCTCGCCTATTCTTCTCGGGCGAACGCGAGCCGGACCGCCGCGACCCGCTAGTCCTCCGCCGAGGCAGATAGGTGGCCAGGTCTCGTATAGGGGACGGACTGGCGGCCATTGTGACCCTCCGAACGGCTTGCAGATCACGGGTCGTCGAGCCCATCCGCGAGTACTGGTTCGACGAATGGCGCCCCCCGCTCCGGTCGACGATTCCCTGAGCAAGCGGGAGGGGTAGGGGAGTTATCGAGCACTCGGCTTGCTCGCCTGAACTGAGCGGGAGTAGACCAGCCTCTTGTCGCATGTCTGTTTGTTGCTCGGGTGCTGGTTGCGGGACTGGGTCCGCTCGATCTTCTAGGTGGGGCCCGTTCAACGAACACGGGGTTGTACACAATCCCCGCTCTTTTTGAGCTTGACAAAGCTCGAAAAGAACCATCCAACTCGCGTGTTCGGCGAGTACTGTGCTGAGCTGGCAGGGAATCTTCTGGTGGGGCCCCACTATTCGGCTATAAATATACCACTGAGCCCAGGGGGTGGGGGTCTCCCCAGACCATCTCATTTTTCAAGCAGTCTGCAGCTTCCTGATGCCAGTCAGCGAAGAGGTGCGAGCCCGCCTGGCGGCCGCGGGCCAGAAGACTCGGGAGGAGGCCCTCGAGGCCGCCCCTTGGTTAGTGCGTGGGTCTCCCGGCCCTCTCTTTAGGCCGGTAAAGGGAAAGATTGTGAGGCGGTCCCCGGCGAGTAACTTCCCGGGCTTCGGCTCGGCGGCTGGTGTCGAGGTCGCTTCTGAGGTACGCGACCTTCCTTTCTCGGCTTGTTGCTACATTTCTGATCCTTTGTCTTGCAGGCATTGCCCCGTGAAGACGAAGGGGATGGGGGGATGATCTCCCCCCTCCCTTGTCGTCTGAGAGGGCTGCTAGTCCCTCAGGTCTGGACCGCCCACCTCCGAACACCCCTCGCTCGCCAGTTCCTCCCGGATTAGGGAAATCTCTGGCGGCCTTCGAGGGAGATCCCTTTCAGGGTAGGCCGGGCTCCTCTCGTCCTTCCATCGGTATGGACGACATGCCAATCCCTGGTAAGCTCGTGCTCAGCGCTTGCCTTGTCCTCGCTCGTTCCTTCTGAATCGCCCTTTTTGCAGGCTACAACATGATCTCCTCCAAAACAGAGATGAGTGAAGGGTACTCGCCTCCGCCTGACGTGGATGGTGTTTCAGATTACCTGGGAGACCCGACTGATGCGGTGGGGATGAAGAGGCAGGTGACGCGGCTGTTCCAGAAACATACTCTGCTGCTTCAGGAGCTCGTGAAGAGGGTCGACCAAGACAAGGCCGACACCGAGGCTCGGCTCGCGGACCTGGAGGGGGCCCCACGCGCAGCAGAAGGTGGCGAGGTCACTTCGCCCGGCATGCACATTACGCGGGCCGAGGAGCGCCTAAGGAGTGCCTCGGAACAAGTTGGCCTGGCCCAGCAGGAGCTGGTGGCGGTGCGCGATTATCACTATCCTCGCGTGCCGCCGCGAACCGGAACCCAACGGCGGGGCAGATGGAAGTGGATCCAATACTGATACACCCTTCCTCCTCCCGTATTCGTGGGATGTCGCTGGGTTGCTACTATTTCAAACACTTATTATGTATCTGTAATGATTTGCGACTCTCGTTGCCCGGCTGTGGGCCTGATTTTTGATTTATGATGCATGTCGAAATTACCATACTGCTGCTTTTATTCTCCGCGGGGCGGGCTCGAGGGTACCCGCGTCCTCCGCCCGCCTTCCCCTAGGTGCGAGGGCAGGTCAGGGGATGGACTCGCTCAACCCGCCATCCCGATCGTGGTGGGAGCGGGCCGAGGGGCTTGCCAGCCAGGAGTCTCCCCGGCTCGCTCAGAATCCTGGGCGGGTGCGGGCCGAGACTCGCCCGCTCAATTCTTGCGCGGGTGCGATCGGGCGAGACCCGCGCCTGAACGGCCTTGGCGGGGTGGTTGCACATCGGGAAGTCGAACCGTCAGGCCTGACTTTCGCTACACACACCTTTCCTATCGACGGGAAATTTCTCGCCCTTTCTTTCTCCCTATAAATAGGCCTTGTCGGTTCTTATCCTCCCACCGCTTCGAAGCACTCTCCCACTTCCTGCTATCTACGAAGCACGGCCCGCGTTCGCTCTCTGGATTTATCCCTCTTGACAGGCGGTAATTTGGCGGAATGGGCGGCGGCGGCGATGATGCGGATGGGCGAAGCAAATGCGCTTGGACCTTCTCGGAGCACGAATTTCCCCATGCCGTCCTCTTAGAGCGCGAGTACTTAGATGCCCTCGACGACCACGTCCCGCCTGGATTTTCGGCGAGACGGCCTGGGGAGGGGGAGAAGATCAACGATCTGTCCAGGGACGAGCTCGCCATACCCCTGGCTCACTTTGAGGTGGGTCTTTGGCTTCCCATGTGGCCCGAGGTGCGTCAAGTGCGGAAGTACTTCAGGGTCGTCCTAGGCCAGATGACCACAAACTCCGTGGCCGTCATGGTAGGGTTCGCCTGCTTTCTGCGGGAGGAACGGGTCGAGTTCAGTCTCGCGGTTTTCCGCAAACTATTCTCCTTCCGCGCGAACCGGGACGGGACCACCTATTTCTCCAGCGCCCACCTCAAGGTGCGGGAGACCGTTAATAAAAGTCACAACTAGCTCAAGAAGTTCTTGTTCGTCAAGGGGTATTTCGGCAACGTCCCTTTCTCGCCGGTGCAGCTCAGCGAGGCGAGTTACCGCCCGCCCAGCCTAGGGGCCACGACGCCGACCTATGCGGGTTCTTCGCCGGGAAGAACTTCGAGGTCGCGTACTTGCGCCGCAACCTTGATGACCTTGCTGCCGTCCCGCCTGGGGGAGGTTTGCCACTCGCCAATGCTCTGCCTTGCTCTTTTCTTCTTTGGTCTTACCCTCTCTTCTTGGCAGGCGAGCGGGATGTTCCCCTTCATCCCCCCTACGAGAGTGCTCGGATTCTCCCCGGGGTCCTCGCCCGGGCTCAGGCCGCAGATGCCGCTCAGCGCGACGCCCCGTCAGTCCCTGCTAAGAAGCGGCCGGGCGGCGTAAAGCCCGTTCCCCCGCCCAAGATGGCGAAGACCACGGGGCAGCAACTCATCGGGGGCCAGAGAAAAGGTAAGGCCCCGGCGGATCAACCGGCCGAGGGTCTTCCCCCTTTGGTCGCTTCGACCAGTGACACCCCTGGCGGGGTGGCGGGCACTTCCGCGTCGCCGGACGGGTCACAAACTGCTGCGAAGCCGGTACCGAGAGGGCACCGCAACTTCGGTTACGGCGAGAAGTACCTAGACTAGCTCGGCGTTCCACTTCTGTCATGGGACAAGGAGTCAAATCGCGCGGTGGCCTCGACCCTGTTGCCGAGTTGGTTGGAGCAGGATACCAACGACGGGGAGGCCTATAACTTCTCGTTCGGCCTCTACTCGCGAGAGGACGCCGCTATCTACGATAAGGAGGTGACATGAGTACTAGTGCATGAGAGCGCGCGGGCCCAACTGTGCGGCTTGGAGTTTGCCCACATGGTTGGGAGGCGCTGCAACCAGCTGGAGCGGAACATCACCTCCCTCCAGAAGTTGGCAGACGAGAAGGAGGAGGCCCGAAAACTCGCTCAGGAGGACGCGGATCTCCAGAGGAAGCGGGCCGACGCGGCCGAGGAGACCCTCGCGCAGTACTTGGGAGGGGTGGTACGTGCTTACTCCTGATCACCGCTCCTTCTCGCGAATCCGCCTTACGCTTTTCTTTCCTTCTCTCAGAATGCGGCGACGGCCAGTCGGATGGGTGCTGAGATCGCCGCCCTTGGTCAGGAGAAGTCAGCGCTGGAGGCGCGGGTGCGCGATCTGGAGGCTGCCGCCGCTGTCCCTCCGCCGGATAATAGGGGCTGCCCACTCAAACACCATTCTAACTACGAGTTGGAGGTGCTGATGCAGAAAAATGCCGCCACTGCCGCGAAGTACACGATGCAGATGCTGCGTCATGCGGATCTCCTCAAGAGCGAGGCCGCGGAACTCTCGGCAGGCGACGTGGTGTCGACGCTGTTCCTCCATGTGCCGGATCCCGAGGATAAGTCCTTCCAGCCCATCTAGGACTTCCCGCCCAGGATCTTGCATTGCCCTCGCTTCTTTGACATTTGCTTATTAGATGTATACACCATGTATTTTTAGTTTTTTTGAGATGTAAGCGCGAGCCGCGCCTAGACTGTGGTTTTCATCTATTAATGCTCTTATAAATGCTTCCTCGCCTGCCTCATATGCATACTTGCTATTACCACGTGGAGCGACCTGCCTCTGTGGCCCAGCTCTGCTGAGGTGGCTACTCGCCCGCTAAGCGGGGCGAGCCGGCTCGTCGCTGGCTTGTGTCATCAGATTTCTTGCGGGTTCTCGCCTAGGTTCTCGCCTCCTTTCGGCCATCTTTTTGGGGGCTGGATGATTACGTAAGACCCCCCTTTCGGTTAATCTTCGCGACTCCAGCCCCTAATCGACACCGTCGAGTGGCTTTCCCCCCCCCCCCCCCGCCAGCTAGGTGAGAGACTGGCAGCAGGATCTTTTCGGGATCCAAACACATTCCATCGAGTGACTTCCGGCCCTGCCACCTAGGTGAAAGCCTGACAGCGGGATCTGCTCGAGGCCAAGGACGACGCCGAGTGACTTCCAGACCTGTCAGCTAGGTGAGAGCCTGACAGCGGGATCTGCTTGGGGTCCATAACTACCGCCATCGAGTGACTTCCGGCCCTGTCAGCTAGGCGAGAGCCTGACAGCGGGATCTGCTCGAGGCCAAGGATGACACCGAGTGACTTCCGGACCTGTCAGCTAGGTGAGAGCCTGACAGCGGGATCTGCTCGGGTTCCACAACTACCGCCATCGAGTGACTTCCGACCCTGTCAGCTAGGTGATAGCCTGACAGCGGGATCTGCTCGAGGCCAAGGATGACACTGAGTGACTTCCAGACCTGTCAGCTAGGTGAGAGCCTGACAGCGGGATCTGCTCGGGGTCCACAACTACCGCCATCGAGTGAATTCCGGCCCTGTCAGCTAGGTGAGAGCCTGACAGTGGGAACTGTTCGAGGCCAAGGATGACACCGAGTGACTTCCGGCCCTGCCAGCTAGGTGAGAGCTTGACATCGGGATCTTCTCGGGGTCCAAACACATTCCATCGAGTGACTTCCGGCCCTGCCAGCTAGGTGAGAGCGTGGCAGCGGGATCTTCTCGAGGCCAAGGATGACACCGAGTGACTTCCGGCCCTGCCAGCTAGGTGAGATCTTGACATCGGGATCTGCTCGGGGTCCACAACTACCGCCATCGAGTGACTTCCGGCCTTGTCAGCTAGGTGAGGGCCTGACAGCGGGATCTGCTCGAGGCCAAGGATGACACCGAGTGATTTTCGGCCCTGCCAGCTAGGTGAGAGCCTGACAGCGGGATCTTCTCGGGGTCCAAACACATTCCATCGAGTGACTTCCGGCCCTGCCAGCTAGGTGAGAGCCTGGCAGCGGGATCTTCTCGAGGCCAAGGATGACACTGAGTGACTTCCGGCCATGCCAGCTAGGTGAGAGCCTGGCAGCGGGGTCTTCTTGGGGTCCAAATACATTCCATTTCTCTATGCAGGCTAGCTACGACAGTACTGGAGTGTTGAAGAAATTTATTATAATAAAAGTATCGCTTACATGCTTCAGGGGAAAAAATGTTTTAAGTCGTCACCACTCCAGGTGTGACTCAGGGTCTCACCCTCTACATTTTGGAGTCGATAGCCTCCTGACTTCAAAGCTTCTTTTACAATGAATGGTCCCTCCCAGCTGGGGTTGAGCTTTCCTACGGATGCTGACCTCCCTACCGCATCCACCTTCTTCAGCACTAAATCCCCTTCCACGAACTGTTTCACCCTGACATGCTTGTCAAAGTACTTGGTCATTCTCCTTTTCACTTCCTCCTACCGGATAGCGGAAAGGCCCCTCAGCTCCTCCACCATGTCAAGGGATAGTCTCAGCTCCTCCTCGTTCTCGTCTTGCCATTCCTCTCGACCCTCTTTGGTCGCAACGACTCGCGGTGTCTGAACTTCAAATTCCACGGGGAGCACTGCCTCGCACCCATGGGAGAGCTTGAAGGGGGTCTCTCCAGTAGCCGTATTGGGGGTGGTTCTTCGGGCCCAAAGAACCGCGGAAAGCTGCTCCACCCAACTCCCCTTCAAATTCTCCACCTTCTTCTTGAGGAGGCTGACGATGATCTTATTTGCGGCCTCCACCTGCCCGTTGCTCCTGGGATGATGGACCGAGGCGAACCTGAGGTCGATTCCGAGCTTCCCGCAGAAGTTGGTGAATCTGGCGGTGGCGAACTGGGGCCCGTTGTCCGTGACGATGGCCTGAGGTAATCCGTGGCGGCAGATGATTTCTCCCCAAACAAAGTTCCTGATTACCTGGGAGGTTGCCTTGGCCAGCGCCTTCACCTCCATCCACTTGGAGAAGTAGTCAATCATTACCAGGAAGAACCTTCTCTGACCACTGCCTTGGGGGAATGGCTCAACCAAATCCATCCCCTAAATTGCGAAGGGCCAGGGGGTCGTGATACTTTTGAGTCACTGGGCCGGCTGTAGCTGGAGGGGGGCAAACAGCTGGCACTTATGGCACCTCCTTGCGAACTCCGCAGCGTCTCGGCCCAGGGTGGGCCAGAAATATCCTTGCCTGACTATCCTCCCTTCCAGGTTCCGACTCCCGGAATGACTCCCACATTCCCCGGAGTGGACTTCCTCCAAGATCCTCTGCACTTCGCCCCCGGCCACGCAGCGAGCCAGCATCCCTGAGAGGGTCTTCCTGTACAGCTGTTCGTCCTGGAGGAGGTAATACGCTGACTTGTGCCTTAGCTTCTTCTTATCTGCACCCTCCGGATACTCCCCCGTGGAGAGGAAAGCCACCACTGGGTCCATCCACGAAGTTTGTTGATCAATTTCCATGAGCTCTCCCTCTTCGATGGTGGGGCGGAATAGGTCGGTGATGGTACCCCCCACCTGGGGACCATGCTTTGCTAGTTGATCGGCTTGTTCATTCTCTTCCCTGGGCACGTGTCGGATGGTGAAGGTTTGAAAAGTTCCTATGACCTCCTTTACCTTGGCCAAGTATGATCGCAGGGTGGGCTCTCTTGCCTCGAACTCCCCGTTGATCTGGGAACCCACTACCATGGAGTCAGTAAGGACCTCCACATCCAACACCCCTAGCTCCCCGGCTAGACGAAGACCTGCTATCCCGGCCTCATACTCGGCCTGGTTGTTGGTAATGGGAAAGTGCACCACCACCATCTGCTCGATTCGAGTCCCCTGAGGGCTTTCTAGGATCACCCCCACTCCTAGGGAATGCCTCCCCGAGGCACCATCCACCCTCACCTTCCAAGGAGTCGGGCGGGTGAGTTTTTCCTCCGCCACTTCAACCACGTAGTCGACCAAGAAGTCGGCCATCGCTTGAGCTTTGATCGAGAGCCGCGGAACGAAGGAGACATCGAACTCGCTCAGTTCCACCGACCACTTAGCCAGCCTGCCTGAATGTTCCACCCCCTCAAAGATGTTGCGGAGTGGATGGTCGGTCACCACTCGGATTGAGTGTGCCTGGAAGTAAGGTCGCAGCCTCCGGACCGAGATGATCAGGGCGAAGGCTAGCTTCTCCAAAATCGGATACCGGAGCTCGGCCTTCCTTAGGACCCGGCTCACGTAGTAAATAGGGAGTTGCCTCTTCCCCTCTTCACGAACTAAGACGGAGCTCAAGGCCTCCGCCCCGACCCCGAGATATAAGAACAGGTCCTCCCCCTCCTTCGGCCCATGGAGCAGCGGAGCCTGTGTCAACTGCACTTTGAGGGCCTGCAACGCCTCCTCGCACTCCTTGGTCCATTCAAACTTCTGCCCGCCCCTCAGCATTTTGAAGAAGGGGGAGCACTTCTCCCCTGCCCGAGAAAGGAAGCGACTCAGCCCTGCTAGCTTCCCCGTCAGCCATTGGACCTCCTTAGCATTCCGCGGGGACCCCAGCTCCAAGATGACCCTGACCTTATCCGGATATGGCTCGACCCCCGCGGGGGTGAGGAGGTGCCCCAAGAACTTTCCCCTGCTGGCCCCAAAGACACATTTTAGGGGATTCAGTCGCATCTTGTATTTGCGTAGGGTGGCAAAGGTCTCCTCCAGGTCCCGGAGGTGGGAGTCCATATCCCGACTTTTGATCATGAGGTCGTCAACATACACCTCCAAATTCCTCCCCCTCTGTTCCTTAAAGACCCTATCCATCATTTTCTGGTAGGTTGCCCCAGCATTCTTCAGCCCGAAGGGCATCATCCTGTAGCAGTAGCATCCATCCCCTGTGATGAACGAGACGTCCTTGATGTCTGGGGGGTGCATCCTGATCTGATGATAACCTGAAAAAGCATCTAAAAAACTCATTACAGAAAAACCGACGGCTGAGTCAACCAGCGCGTCGATTCGAGGCAAAGGATAACAGTCCTTAGGACAAGCTTTATTAAGTAGAGAAAAATCGATACACATCCTCCATCGGCCGTCTCCTTTTTTAACCATTACCACGTTGGAGACCCAGCCAGGGTACTGAATCTCAGACACGAAGCCGGCCTTGAGGAGTTTTGCCACCTCCTCCCTGATGGGCTCCGCCAGCTTGTCCGCAGTGGACCTCTTCTTCTGCTGAATGGGGCGTGTTCCCGGGTCCAGTTGAGGCGGTGGCAAGCCACATCCGCGTCAACCCCTGGCATCTCTGCGGCGTTCTAAGCGAAGATATCGACGTTCTTCTAGATGCACTCCAGCATCCTTCCTTGGTCCTCCGGGGTTAGCCCCCCGCTGACGCGGATCTTCTCCATCCTGCCTCCCCGGGTGAGCACCTCCAGCTCCACCACCTCTTCTGCAGCCTCCAGCCTGGACTACTCCCCCAATCCTTCAGCATCCCCTTCCTCTAGAACGGGGACCTCCACCTCCACCTCTTCTCCCACGGCCCTTACCTCAGCCACCTCCTCCAGATCTCCTCCTACCACCTCCTCCTCTGTGCAGTTCTTCATTTCTAGCTCCTCCCCTCCTGCTTCTTGCTCGGCCTCCTCCATCCTTCGCCCCATATCCTCGGCTCCCTCCTGCCAGGAGATAGTGTTCACCGCAGTGACATAACACTCCCGCGCCACCTTCGGGTCCCCCCTGACCCTGACCTGGACCCCCTCAGCGTTGAACTTCAAGAACTGATGGAAGGATGAGGGGATGCAGCGGAAGGCGCTGATAAGCGGCCTCCCAAATATGGCGTTGTAGCTGCTGGGGGCGTCCACAATGACGAACCTGCAGTTTTGGTACTGCCCCCCAAGGTGACATGAAGGCCTACTCCTCCCTCCACTTCCTTCCTTTCTCCTGAAAACCCGAACAAGGGTCCATCCGAGGCCAGCACCCTCTTTGCCTCCACCTTCATCGCGTCAAACGCCTTTTTGAAGACGACGTTGACAGAACTCCCGTTGTCCACGAGGATCCATGAGACAATGAAATTCTCGATGGCTGCCTTAATGACTAGCGCATCGCAGAATGGGTCCTCGTGGTCTGGCATGTCGCTCCTGGAGAAAGTGATCCTCTCCTCTGGGGGTGTTGTTTGGGATGTGGAGGCGACGCTTCGCCGGTACATGGTGTGGAGGCTTGCCTTGCGGGAAGCCTCGACCCCTACTCCCCCATGGATCACTCTGATTCCCCCTCGGGTTCCAACATCCACCCGGTCTTCGCAACGATCCTCCTCCGCCCGAGGCAGGACCTCCTCAATCCTCACTTCTTGCCTGCCCTGTTGCTGCTGCTACTGTTGTTGTTCCCTATTCCCTCTCATCTCGAGGAACTCCGGGCAGGTGGTTGTGGCGTGCCCCTCTTCCTGATGGAAGTCGCAATAGGGCAGCTCCACCCTGACCTCTCTTCTCCTCCTGCTCATAATCCCCCTCCTTGCTCCCAAGGCTATGGCCATGGCCTCCTCTTGATCGGGGAGCCGGGGTCTCTGGCCCTGCCTCCAGCCCGGAGGGTGGAACTGATCTTGCCTCCCCTAGTAGTGAACCCTTCCGTAGTTCCCTCTCTGTAGCCCCTGCCACTACCACTCAGGTCTCCAGCCTAGCCGACGGTCGGGCTCTTGATGCCCCCACCTCGGCTGCTGCTGCCACTGGAGCTGCCTTTGCTCCCTCTGCCTAGGCTCCCCGCTTATCTCCTCCTGTCCCTTCCCTCCTCTTGATTCCTTCTCTTCCTCAGTGGCCCACCTGGCCAGCTTCCTTGCAAATTCCGGGTTCGATGCCTCCCCGCCAACCTCTCTCGCCGCCCTCTCCATCAACTCCTCGTAGGAGAGGGGAGGGACTCTCTTCAGCTCCATTCGGAAGAAACCCTGCTGCAGGCCCAGGGTAAAAGCCATCATCAGACTATGGCCCGACATATCTTGGACCTGAGTAACTTCCTCCTGAAATCGGTCCACATATCTCCCCAATGTCTCGTTCACCCCCTGCTTAATGTGGAACAAAGACTCGGACTCCTTCTTCCTCTTCTTCGAGGTAGTGAACCTCAGCATGAACCCTCGGCGCAGGTCCTCGAAGCAGTAGATGGAGCTGGTCGGTAGCTGGTGGAACCATTCCCTTGCCTTCTCCCAGAGGGTGATGGCGAAGAGTCGGCATTTGAATCCGTCCGACATCTGACGGATGGAGACCACATCTTCGAACCATTAGACATGCTGGACTGGGTCTCCCTTTCTGGTGTAGTAGGACATCTCGGGTTCTCTGAACCCAGCTGGAACTGGAGCTGAGGAGACCAGCTCGCTGAAAGGACTGCCTCCCCCCACCGGGCGGGCCGACGAGTCTTGCGAGCCCAGCTCGCCGAACCGGCCTCGGCCTGCCGAGCTGGGGAAAAGCTCGCGCCCGGGGAGCTCGTACCCCCGGCCTTCCTCGGCCACCTCCTTCCCAGCTCGCCTGCCGGGAGCGTCCTCGCCCAAAGAGGGGGCGGCCACGATCTGGGCTGCCGGAGTCGAGCACTCGGCCCGCGTACCGAGTGCGAACTTGACGAGGCCCAGCACCTCATTCCTGAAGTTTTCCAACATCCCCACCATTGCAAGTGGCGGGGGGGGGCGGCGAGTTCTGCCCGTCAGATCCCTGTCCTCCTGTCATTGAACTCGTTGAAGCTTTTCTTCACTGACCACGTCCACGCTCACCGCACCAAAATGTTGAAATCGGAATCCGGCTTCCTGTAGAGTTCGATCCTTGGGGAAGGGGTGGTCTCGTGCCTACTTCACTCCTGCAAGAAAAACAACAAAGAAGACAAGGAGAAACAGACCCAAGGGCTCGGCAGGGAGGTCCCACTACACAGCCGGAAGATCTCAGAGCGCTTTTGATGTAGATTTTATAAGTTTTGAAAAAAATATCCAAACTAAACTCTCAACTAGGCAAGTGCACCTATCGAAATTTAGTATTGGAAATATCGTATTTAAACTCGGGGACCGTTGAGTATTTGTACTCACAAGGAAGAGCTATTATTTTATCGATCGGAAAATTGGTTTTTGCGAAAACGAAAACAAACGTTAAATTAAGAGGAGAAATTCGATGAATAAAAGGCTAGCACTTGATCTGGAATCCCTTTGGGCTAGAATAAAATCCACGAAATTAAAGAGCACAAGCATCTAAATTATTAACTTTGACCGCGGAGGTTCCAAAGCTACGAAGCGCCTCTCTCGAGAATACGCACTCGACTAACCTTAGGTAGATCGATTAAGACCTCTCGGCCAGTCGAACGACTAAGCTTGCTTTAGGCGGTGAACCTCACTAATGGAGTTGACTCCAAGGCGGAAGAATTTTGCGTTCCTCTCTCGAGGGGTGCAAGAAGTTCTCTTTATCCTTGAGTGATCTACTCGTATCCACAACCTCTCGGTAAATCTAGGATACGAATCTAAGCTCGAATAAACATAATTTGCAACTTATGAATTCGAAGAAAATTTAAATCAAAGATAAATCAAAGTTTAGAAAATAGAATGCTTGCTAATTTGAGACAAAAATAAGAATTTTATTCCATTTCAAAGTTCATCATGATCAAGTGCTAATTGGAAAATTAGCTACTCATCATGATGGGAGAATTACATGAAAGCATAAAGAAAGACATGATTAAAGAACGACTTGAAAATAAAGCTTACACTATGAAATGAAAATGCAAGAAAAGCAGTAAAGAAAATAGAATTAAGCTCCCAAAAATCTCTCTCTGGCCATCTGAAGCTGTCTGGAATTTATAGAAAAAGTTGCTGGGTGGTCACGCCCCTAGGTCACGCCCGTGACCTAGGGCGTGTCGGTCTCGGAACCGTCGTCTTCAAGTCCTCTGAACGTTGGCGCGAAACCGCCAAAAGTCGTTAATTGGCGGGTCACGCCCCTTGGTCACGCCCGTGACCTAGGGCGTGTCTTGACGGTTGCATAAAAACGGCGGGAAGCAGAAACGGCGGGAATAACTCCGGCCGTTGTTGGATGGGTCACGCCCACGGTCACGCCCGTGACCTGGGGCGTGTCTCGAGAAAACTCCCTCTGCCTGAAACTGCAGCATTTAGTCGGCACGCTGGGCTGTCACGGGTTTCGTCACGCCCGTGACAAATTTGTCACGCCCGTGACATGGTGCAATTCAAAACTGTCGTTGACTGGAAGACAGGGCAAAGCACTGGATGTCACGCCTGGAGTACACGCCCGTGTGATGATAGTCACGCCTGTGACCTCTGGGCGTGTACTTTTAATTGACGTGGCAGATAGCTCCTTCCACGCGCCGGGTTCTCGTCAGGATGTCACGCCCGTGACCATGTCGGTCACGCCCGTGACGTTAGCGTGTCCTTTTGAACTTTCCCTGCTTTTGCGCAGTTTTGTCTCCTGATCAACCCTATAGACTGCAAATTGCGATTTGCAGCCCAGATTGCCCTGAAATAAGAAATTAGAAAAATTAAAGAATAAAAATATAAAATATACCTATAAGTTAATTAATTATTAAATAAAATATATAAAAATACTTGGACAAAAATTAGAGTTATCAAATACCCCCATACTTACTCGTTTGCTCGTCCCGAGCAAACAACTTTACATGGAGAGTAGAAAAATTTAAATGCTAGAAAAGAAAAGTGAACCTAAGGAGTAAAATGCGAAGTCTTATGCCTATGCTTGTAGCTATTTTAGTAGAAAAACTCACTCAGCATACAAGTTAGGTTTTTATTTTTCTTAAAATGTGTTTCCATTATTATTATTACTTTTTAAAATGAAAATCCGGTAAATCTTAAAATTATATTCAGGGAGAGTGTAGCGTGTGTACTAAGATAACATTGCACGAATGAAGATCAAGATACCCTCCAAAGAAATCCAGCAATGTCGATGGTCATAGGCTTGCCCTTTCACATTCTCGCCACGGCACTAGTTTAACTTATAAACATAGATCAGAAGGACTTAATTAGGTAGAAACGAAGGCTTAGGCTTTTGGTGGGGATGGTGAAAGATAAAAACGATGGCTTAGTCACACCAAAACCTAGAGAAAGCTTGCACATAAAAATTGATCATGGCTTTAAGAACGCAGCCAAAATCCTAATCTCTTTTTTTTTCTTCTCTTTTTTTTTTATAATTTCCTTTTTTTTTCAACTCTCACATCAAGCCGAAGATTTCCTTCTACCTCTTCAAAAATTTTTTTCCTTTTTTTTTTCTTTTTATTTTGAAGAGGAAATGAAAATCAACTTTTGTTTTGAATTTTTAAGAGAAAAAAAAAGAGCCACCAACAATAAAAAGTCTGCTAATCACTCACAAACTGTTTTTTGTATATCTATGTGCAAGCTTGGTTTTAAGTGTGCAATTAGGTTGCTTTTTAGGCTTTGGTAAAATACTTGGTGGGGCTAAAACAAAAGGATAAGATAATAGGCTCAAAAATGGCTTGACAAAGATAAAATTTTAGGTAAGGGTGCAAAGTCTCAAACTGGCCAAAAGATGTGCCTAAATCATATCTATGCTAATGAGTTTAACTTATGCAAAGTCTTGAGAATAGTTAGAGGGCAAGTTCTAGACATCGAGAAAGAATATCTCTTTCTTGATCCGTGAAATATCTCTCTAGTAAACTTCTACTTACTCACCTAAAGTTTTTTTTAGATTTTACCGGTTTTCAAAGTGAAAGTAAAATAAAACATTTCCACGCATTTAGAAAAATGAAAATCTAATTATATGCTAAACATTTAAATCTACATAAAATTCTACTTACACGTGTACTTGACTAGAAACACAGCATGGCCAACAGTTTTACTCCAAAATTCAGATTTCAATTTAAACATCAAAATATTCTAAACACTATGTAAAAGTCGAATACTAAAGATTGCGCAAGTGAGTAAATATAGAAATACAGATTTCTCTAATTTGAAAATTTACCCCTTTTTTGTTGTTGAATTTTTGGTTTTGTTTTTTTTTTTGTTTTTTTGTTTTTTTTGTTTTTTTTTGTTGTTTTTCTTTGTAAAAAAATGATAACAAAAATTTTGTATGTTTTGCTAGAAAACTATCCCTCCATACTTAAATAAGACATTGTCCCCAATGAAAAAGAAATAAATAAAGAGAAAATTTAGGAGACTTCCCTGAAGCGGGTCATGCAGCACCAAAATGTACCTGGAAGACAAAGCTGAAGCAAAACATAAATTTTTTTATTATTATTTTAATAAAAAGAAACAATACATGACAAGGAAAAATAAAATGATAAAAAGAAAAGATACAATGGGGCGGACTACAATCCCAAAGAAAAAGAAAGCAGGCTAATCCTCATCGCTATGCTGCCGCGGCTCCTGATAGTGCGTCCGGAGGTCTGAAAACTCACGCTCAATACGTGCCATGGAGGAGGCTTGATTTGTCGCTAGCGTGGTAAATCGACTGTCAAAACTCACAAATCGAGCGTCAAAATCGGCCTGCATCGTATCTAAGCGTGTGTGAAGAGACGCAAACTGACGATCCCAATAGCTCTGAGGGCCGGGCTCGGAAGAAGGGTCCTGCGGTGGTGGAGGAATCTGGGGAGAGTGAATAGTGCCGCTGGGACCGGCACCGTAATCAAGGCCAAGATCTCCACCAACGACTGCGGGGGGAATAGCCTCAAACTCTCCATCACGTCGCCGCGCTAGGCCGAGGGCCTGAAGGGTCTGGAACTGGATGACTTGCGGCGTCTGGACGCAGTTGAGGCGTGGAAGAGCATCCCAAATGCCGAGCTGCTTCGCGAGGAAAGTGATGAAGTTCCCGCCGTGCACTGCTCCCAACCTCGCATTTTCGGCCTGGTGCCGAAAGAAAATTGCGAGCAGATAACCAAGGTTGAGGGGGACCCGGTAAAACATACTATATAAATATAGTAAGTCTGCCCGAGTCACCACCCCGTGGCTATCGCCGCGACCAGAAATAGTGAAGGTAAGGAGGTTGTGGAGAATACGTAAGGCGGGAGAAATGAGTTGGCTGCCTTTGGATTTCTTTGGGGTGTAGGGGGCGGTGTCACTACTGATTTCCGCCCAAAAGGCGAGAAGGTTGAAATCGGTCGGGAAATCAGTAAGTAAATCGAGATAGGCGGGAGATTGGGAAAAAGCCTCCGAGTAGAAGCCCATGACGACATTGAGCTGGCGGATGGTGAGCTGATGCACCATCCCACCTAGGCGAAAGATGATGAAGTCGTCATCGGCCGCCCAGCGGAACTCGAATGAAGCCAAGAACTCAACGGTGAGTTCAAGAAAGGCATGCTCGGAAATAGAGAAGAGGGAACTCCATCCAGGGGTGGACAGAAATCCCCGCACCAAATCCGCAGCTCCAAATGTGGCGAGGATCGCCCAATCTAAAATGCGGAACACGCCAAGGGGTTTGGCGTGTAGGCGCTCGCTGCGCTCCTGCTGGGTTTGGTTTTGAAAAAGGAGCATGGCTTCCGCTGCGGCGGGATCCGCGGGGTGCTCGGAGGAGGAAGCGGTGGAGCGAGGGTGGTGGCGAGGCATTTTGGAAGAAGGGAGAAGAAAGAAGGATTCGGGTAAGCAAAGGGAGAAGAGAAGGGTAGATGGTGTGGAGGAAGAAGAGGGGGAAAGGCCCTATTTATAGGGTTCTCGGGTTGGTCACGCCCCCCTGTCACGCCCGTGCCAGGGGGCGTGACAAGCACGGGACAAAAACGAAAAGGAATCTGAGGCTGCCAGCCTCGGATTCGCTGGTCACGCCCCAGAGTCACGCCCGTGACTCTGGGCGTGTAAGGCGTGCTCGGCGCAGGAATCCAATGTGCTGGCATTGGATTCCAAGGCCACGCCCCTGGTCACGCCCGTGACCAGGGGCGTGTCTCATAAAAAAAAAAAGGAATCCGAGGCGTTGACCCGGGGTCACGCCTCGGATTCGATAACACGGCCCAGGGTCACGCCCGTGACCCTGGGGTGTGTAACTGAAACCAGAAAAAAAAAAATTGTTTTGTTTTTGTTTTTTTCTCTTTTTTTTTGGGCGAGTCACGACCGTGACTTGCCAGCGTCACGGGCACGACACTAACTGTCACGGCCATGACTGGGCATGAAGAGAAGTTTTCCAACTTCGTCGAACGAAATTTCGGGCTAGACACGCCCGTGACCAATGATGGTCACGCCCGTGATAGTACCGAAAGGCGAAAGGAACGCTGCGCTCGACGAAACCACTCTCGGGTTTCGCTCGACGAACTAAACACGTCTCGGTCACGCCCGTGACCCATAGGTCACGCCCGTGACAGAGGCGTGTCGGAGCAGAAAAATTTTTTTCTTTGTTTTTTTTTTCTTCTTCTTTTGATTTTTTTTTGTTTATATATTTGTTAAGATTCAACTAAACGATAATAAACAAAAGTTACCTACTTGAAGAAACGCGTAGACCTGACGCTCAACTCCTTCGATCGTCATGCCGAAAAAGATGTCCTTCAAACCTGCGAAAATTTAAATAAAATTAAAAATAAGAAGAAAAGATAAGCATGTGGTGCCTCCCACAAGCGCTTTGTTTATGGTCGTTGAGCTCGACCCAAGCGGGGCACTCGTTTATGGGTTCGGGAGGTTAATTTCCTCCCGGTACTCATTAGTAGTATCACCGGCGAGGAATATCTTCAACCGGTGCCCATTCACTTTAAATTCGCCTTGTTCCGGGTACGAGATAAGCACTGTCCCATATGGCCATACCTCTTTTACAATAAAAGGGCCGGACCATCGGGACTTGAGTTTGCCCGGAAAAAGTCGGAGGCGCGAATTATAAAGGAGAACTTGGTCTCCCGGTTTGAAATCTTTAGGGTGCTTAATTTTTTTATCATGATAAAATTTTGTGCGCTCCTTATAAAGTTTATTACTTTCATAGGCTAAGGAGCGCCACTCATCGAGCTCGTTAATTTGGAATTTCCGAAGCTCGGAGGACAAATTTTCATCTAGATTTAAAAATTTAAGCGCCCAAAAGGCGCGGTGCTCAAGCTCAACCGGTAAGTGACATGCTTTCCCATAGACCAATCGGTACGGCGTACAACCGATAGCGGTCTTGTACGCGGTCCGATAAGCCCAAAGTGCATCATCAAGCTTGACCGACCAATCCTTCCTACTAGTAGAAACCGTTTTCTCCAAAATTCGTTTGATTTCACGGTTAACTACTTCTACCTGGCCACTTGTTTGAGGGTGATAGGGGGTGGCTAACCTATGTGTAACGCCGTATTTAGACAAAACCTTAGCGAATTGTGCGTTACAAAAGTGGGTGCCCCTATCACTAACTATTGCCCGCGGTGCTCCAAATCGTGAAAATAGTTTTTTGAGAAATTGGGTCACGACTCGGGCGTCATTAGTGGGGAAGGCTTGCGCTTCCGCCCACCGTGACACATAGTCGACCGCTAACAATATATATTTATTTCCATGCGATGTTGGTAGCGGTCCAACAAAGTCGATCCCCCATAAATCAAAAACTTCTATTTCTAAAAATGTATTTAACGGCATTTCATCGCGGCGGGAAATATTACCTGAGCGTTGGCATTGTTCACAACGACTTACATGGGCGTGAGCGTCCTTGAAGATGCTTGGCCAATAGAAGCCCGCTTCAAGTACCTTCCGAGCCGTCCGATTAGCTTTATAGTGCCCACCGGCGGGTCCTTCATGACAATGCTTTAAAATTTGTGCGCCTTCCTCATGAGAAACACACCTCCGCACTACTTGGTCCGCGCAAACACGAAAAAGAAAGGGATCCTCCCAAAAATAATTTTTGAAATCAGAAAAGAATTTCTTCTTTTCTTGATAAGAAAACCATTCGGGAGGAATCTCGCAACAAGATAATTTGCGAAATCGGTGAACCAAGGAGTGGGGAGGGTGATTACCTTATGAATGGTGAGAAGGCGCTCCTCGGGGAAAGTGTCGTCAATGTCCTCCTCCATGAGCTCCCCCGAATTTGGGTTCTCCAATCGCGAAAGATGGTCAGCCGCCAAGTTCTCCGCTCCTCTCTTGTCGCGAATCTCCAAATCAAATTCTTGGAGTAGTAAGATCCACCTAATCAATCGCGGCTTTGCATCTGTTTTTGCTAGTAAATATCTCAAAGCCGAATGATCAGTAAAAACAATAATTTTAGACAAAGTGAGATATGAGCGGAATTTATCAAATGCGAAAATTACGGCTAATAATTCTTTTTCGGTGGTCGTGTAATTTTCCTGTGCGGCGGTTAATGTTTTGCTTGCATAATAGATAGGATGAAAGTTTTTATTTATGCGTTGTACTAACACCGCACCAACGGCAAAACTACTAGCGTCGCACATTATCTCAAAAGGAAGCTCCCAATTGGGAGCGATCATGATAGGAGCGTTAATCAATTTTTCTTTAATAAGAGAAAAAGCACGCAAACAATTTTCGTCAAAAATGAACGGCGCGTCTTTTTCTAACAAGTGGGTAAGGGGCTTAGTTATTTTAGAAAAATCTTTAATAAACCGGCGATAGAAACCGGCATGCCCCAAAAAACTACGAACGGCCTTAACATTTGAAGGGGGGGTAGCTTTTCTATAGTTTCAATTTTTGCTTTATCTACCTCTATGCCCTTACTAGAAATTTTATGGCCTAAGACCAAACCCTCCCGTACCATAAAATGACACTTCTCCCAGTTTAAAACTAGGTTCGTGTCCTCACATCTTTGGAGTACACGGGAAAGGTTTGCCAAACATAAATCAAATGAATCTCCAAAAACGGAGAAATCGTCCATGAAAACCTCCATGATATCCTCCACTAATTCGTCAAAGATCGCTAGCATACACCTTTGGAAGGTTGCCGGCGCGTTACACAAACCAAAAGGCATCCTTCGATAAGCGAAGGTGCCAAACGGACAAGTGAAGGTTGTTTTCTCTTGGTCCTCGGGCGCGATTGGGATTTGAAAATATCCTGAGAGACCATCAAGAAAACAATAAAATGAGTGTCTGGATAGCCGTTCAAGTATTTGGTCAATAAACGACAAAGGAAAATGATCCTTACGGGTTGCATCATTTAATTTACGGTAATCGATGCACAACCGCCATCCGGTAACGGTTCGAGTGGGAACTAACTCATTTTTATCATTAGGCACTACCGTTAACCCTCCTTTCTTGGGCACCACTTGGACCGGGCTCACCCAAGAGCTATCCGAAATTGGATAGATGATACCCGCATCTAATAATTTTATTACCTCGGCCTTGACTACCTCCTTCATGTTAGGATTTAGCCGGCGTTGAGGTTGAATAGTTTTGTGAGCGTGTTCTTCTAAAAAAATTTTATGGGTGCAAAAGGAGGGATTAATCCCTCTCAAATCCGTGATCTTCCACGCAATTGCGCGGCGATGAAGTTTTAAAGTATGAGATAATTTAATTTTTTCTTCATCGGTCAAGTAGGCCGACACAATAATCGGAAGTTTTGAATCCTCCGCTAAAAATAAATACTCTAAATGATCAGGCAATTGTTTTAGTTCTAGCGCGGGAGGTTCATCATAAGAAGTTTTCAAACGATCACTACCAATTTCTAAAAGTTCAAAAATAGGTGCGTGCGTGATCGAGAGATTATCACTATTTTCATGAGCAATTAAATCTAAATGTTCTAAATCGGCATCATGATCAATAGAAGATAAAGATTTTTCAGAAAAAAGAAAAGAGTCTTCTTCAGGAGAAGCCTCCAAATAATAACATGAGTCGTCATTTGAGAGCGAGTTTTTCATAGACGTATCAATAGTAAAGGTAAATTCTTCATCTCCGACTCTAAGGAGAAGTTTCCCATTACTAACGTCTATAATTGCGCGCGAGGTGGCAAGAAAAGGGCGACCGAGAATGAGTGGGACCTCGGTGTCCTCTTCGATGTCAAAGATGACGAAATCTACCGGAAAGATAAATTTGTCAACTTTGACAAGCACATCCTCTATGATCCCCATAGGGAGCTTGACAGACCGATCCGCCAATTGAATGCACATTCTTGTGGGTTTAGGTTCTCCTAATCCCAACTTCTTAACTAAAGAATAAGGCATTAAATTGATTGAGGCGCCTAGATCGGCTAACGCACGTTTTACTAATAAATCACCAAACAAACAGGGAATTGAGAAACTACCCGGATCGGGTAATTTCTTAGGTAATTTATTAAGTAAAACTGCCGAACAATCCGCGTTCAATTGAACCGTGGAGATATCCTCAAGTTTCTTTTTATTGGATAAAAGATCCTTGAGGTACTTGGCGTATTTTGGCATTTGTGCGATTATTTCACAAAACGGTAGATTAATTTGGATTTGTTTAAACATGTCCAAAAATTTACCGTGATGTTCATCCACCCGGTCTTTGTGCATTCTAGATGGATAGGGAAGAGGTGGTTGATAAGCTTTTGGTTTATTAAGAGTAGAAGGCTTAGACGAAGGAGAAGATGGAGAAATTATTACCTCCGTATCAACCGGAATTGGAGAAGTATCAACTGGATTTGGAGAAGTGGTTACCTCCTTCCCGCTCCGTAGGGTGATGGCTTTTGCATGCTCCTTGGGGTTGGGCTCTGTATTGCCCGGTAGCGCACCTTATTGACGATCGGAGAGCATTTTAGCGATTTGCCCGATTTGCGTCTCCAAACTTCGAAGAGATCCGGTGAGATTCCGGATGTTGGCGTCATTTGTAGTCGTATATTTAGTGAACAATTCCTCGAGATTGGGAGCTTTGGGAGCTTGCGGTGGAAAATAGCCGGGTGAAATCGTGTTCGGAAGGCGCGCCGCGTTCCCCGGATTACTCCAAGAGAAGTTGGGGTGATTCCTTATACCCGGGTGATAGGTATTGCCAAAATTGTTACCCAGATTATAAGGTGGCCGATTCGGATTACCCATGTAATCCACATGCTCGACAATAGTAGAAGGCTCCCAATATTGGGGCTCACAGGTAGATTTGGACGAGGAAGCAGACATCTCATTCATCTGTTTTTGCAGTTGCTCAACCTGGAGAGACAAACTTGAAACCGTATCGATTTCATACATCCCGGCCGGTTTAGGTGGTTTAGACCGAGGTGTACTCCATTGATAGGTATTCAAAGCCATACCTTCTATAAGCTCTTGTGCGGGCGCCGGTGTTTTGTTATTAAGCGTTCCACCGGCGGCGGCATCAATATGTTGCCTAGTTTGAGAATTTAGGCCGTTATAGAAGGTTTGGATTTGTAACCAATCCGGAATTGCATGATGAGGACATCGACGAAGCAATTCCTTGAAACGCTCCCAAGTATCATATAACGTTTCCGAATCAATTTGGGAGAAATAAGTGATATCATTGCGCAATTTAGCCGTTTTAGCCGGCGGAAAGTATTTCGTAAGAAATCTTTCCGTCATTTGAGCCCATGTTGTGATGGAGCCTCTTGGTAGAGAACCCAACCACTGCTTGGCTTTAGTGCGCAATGTAAATGGAAATAACCTTAGCCGGATGGCATCATCGGATACACCATTAATTTTAAAAGTATCGCATATTTCTAAGAAATTTGAAATATGCGCGTTTGGATCTTCATCTTGAAGCCCATCAAATTTTAAATATTGTTGTACCATTTGGATGATGCTTGGCTTCAACTCAAAATTATTGGGGGCAATAGCGGGGCGAACAATACTATATTGAGTCTCGTCCAAGTTTGGACGGGCATAATAGGACATAGTCCTTTGTTCAACCGCATTTGGCTCACCCATATTGGAAGAAGCAGAAGATGGAGATCTAGGAGAATGGGAAGAAGAACTAAATGAAGAAGGAGAAGAAGAAGGAGGTGACGGAGAGAGGATTAATGAAGGATTAGGAGTGTCTCCTAAGGATTCCGTATCTTGAAAATTCGGAACTTGAAATCGTAAGCGGTGCCGAAGGGTTCGCTCGATTTCCGGATCCAAATCAAAAAGAGGCGACGGATTCCCTCGGGTCATACACCAAAATAAAACAAAATAAATTTTTTTTTTTTTGTGATATTTCTAAAAAAAAGAAAATGATAAAATTAATAGAGCCTTGCTTTCAAAATATCAACAAAAAAAAAATGTCCCCGGCAACGGCGCCAAAAACTTAATGTAGATTTTATAAGTTTTGAAAAAAATATCCAAACTAAACTCTCAACTAGGCAAGTGCACTTATCGAAATTTAGTATAGGAAATATCGTATTTAAACTCGGGGACCGTTGAGTATTTGTACTCACAAGGAAGAGCTATTATTTTATCGATCGGAAAATTGGTTTTTGCGAAAACGAAAACAAACGTTAAATTAAGAGGAGAAATTCGATGAATAAAAGGCTAGCACTTGATCTGGAATCCCTTTGGGCTAGAATAAAATCCACGAAATTAAAGAGCACAAGCATCTAAATTATTAACTTTGACCGCGGAAGTTCCAAAGCTACGAAGCGCCTCTCTCGAGAATACGCACTCGACTAACCTTAGGTAGATCGATTAAGACCTCTCGGCCAGTCGAAAGACCTAAGCTTGCTTTAGGCGGTGAACCTCACTAATGGAGTTGACTCCAAGGCGGAAGAATTTTGCGTTCCTCTCTCGAGGGGTGCAAGAAGTTCTCTTTATCCTTGAGTGATCTACTCGTATCCACAACCTCTCAGTAAATCTAGGATACGAATCTAAGCTCGAATAAACATAATTTGCAACTTATGAATTCGAAGAAAATTTAAATCAAAGATAAATCAAAGTTTAGAAAATAGAATGCTTGCTAATTTGAGACAAAAATAAGAATTTTATTCCATTTCAAAGTTCATCATGATCAAGTGCTAATTGGAAAATTAGCTACTCATCATGATGGGAGAATTACATGAAAGCATAAAGAAAGACATGATTAAAGAACGACTTGAAAATAAAGCTTACACTATGAAATGAAAATGCAAGAAAAGCAGTAAAGAAAATAGAATTAAGCTCCCAAAAATCTCTCTCTGGCCATCTGAAGCTGTCTGGAATTTATAGAAAAAGTTGCTGGGTGGTCACGCCCCTAGGTCACGCCCGTGACCTAGGGCGTGTCGGTCTCGGAACCGTCGTCTTCAAGTCCTCTGAACGTTGGCGCGAAACCGCCAAAAGTCGTTAATTGGCGGGTCACGCCCCTTGGTCATGCCCGTGACCTAGGGCGTGTCTTGACGGTTGCATAAAAACGGCGGGAAGCAGAAACGGCGGGAATAACTCCGGCCGTTGTTGGATGGGTCACGCCCACGGTCACGCCCGTGACCTGGGGCGTGTCTCGAGAAAACTCCCTCCGCCTGAAACTGCAGCATTTAGTCGGCACGCTGGGCTGTCACGGGTTTCGTCACGCCCGTGACAAATTTGTCATGCCCGTGACATGGTGCAATTCAAAACTGTCGTTGACTGGAAGACAGGGCAAAGCACTGGATGTCACGCCTGGAGTACACGCCCGTGTGATGATAGTCACGCCCGTGACCTCTGGGCGTGTACTTTTAATTGACGTGGCAGATAGCTCCTTCCACGCGCCGGGTTCTCGTCAGGATGTCACGCCCGTGACCATGTCGGGCACGCCCGTGACGTTAGCGTGTCCTTTTGAACTTTCCCTGCTTTTGCGCAGTTTTGTCTCTTGATCAACCCTATAGACTGCAAATTGCGATTTGCAGCCCAGATTGCCCTGAAATAAGAAATTAGAAAAAATAAATAATAAAATTATAAAATATACCTATAAGTTAATTAATTATTAAATAAAATATATAAAATACTTGGACAAAAATTAGAGTTATCAGCTTCCCCTCCTTAGCCAGATGCTGAGCTAAGGTACCCTCAGAAAGCACTTGAAAACTGGAGCAAGGAGGCACTGAAAGCCTCCCTTCTGAGGTACCCCTTGGGTCTTACTTATAGTTTTTGGAATCTGAACTGCCAATAACCAGAAGAACTGACCTGAAAATACCAAAAAGCCCTTGGTTGGGTCTGCCAACAGCCAAACTCCGCTGTTTCGGACAGCTATGCGCAGTCCAACCTGGTTTGCCAACAGCGTGGCTCCGCTATTCTGAACAGCTATTCGCACCCATGGGGGGGTCAGCTCGTCATCAATCCCTCTCCGCGAGAGGCGGGCGCGACCTGGCTCTAGCGGCTCGCCTATTCTTCTCAGGCGAACGCGAGCCGGACAGCCGCGACCCGCCAGTCCTCCGCCGAGGCGGATAGGTGGCCAGGTCGTGTATAGGGGACGGACCGGCAGCCATTGTGACCCTCCGAACGGCTCGCAGATCGCGGGTCTTCGAGCCCATCCGCGAGTACTGGTTTGACGAATGGCGCCCCCCGCTACGGTCGACGATTCCCTGAGCGAGCGGGAGGGGTAGGGGAGTCGTCGAGCACTCGGCTCGCTCGCCTGAACTGAGCGGGAGCGGACCAGCCTCTTGCCGCATGTCTGTTTGTTGCTCGGGTGCGGGTTGCGGGACTGGGTCCGCTTGATCTTCTAGGTGGGGCCCGTTCGACGAACACGGGGTTGTACAGTCATACATCAGAAGACATCTGTACACTAATATTGAGTTGAGGGATTTTATGATCTTTGATTAACACTTAATCGTGATTAACATTTATCAATGCTTACACATTTTTCACAAAACATGAAAATTACAGCATTCACATTCCAGATACATTCAAGATGTGCACCAAATAAACTACCAACACTTGATGTAAAATGGCTAAATCTGAACATTTAGAACATTTCTAAATCTTCGGATTTACATGTATTAGACATAGACACAAGCAATCTTCCATATGGTAGTAGACAAGCTCATCTCTCATTGTCGAATTCAAAATCTAAGACAGAATTTGGTTTCACAAACCACATAGAGAGATGGTTACTGCTAAGGGAAAAACATTTCTGAAACATGGAAATGACAGAACCTGGGTTTGATACCACTATTATGTTTTCTATAAATAAGTAAAACAACACATCATATGTGCGCAGCGGAATACAATTACCATAAAAACTAAACGGTAAAAACTCTTGTGATATCCATGATTCAAAAAATAAATAAACAGCAAATGCATAGTACCTATATGAGATTGAGTCTTTACTCAACCAAGATGCTCCAAAGGACTACTCAAGAAAACTTTGTCTAACAACAGGCGGCTGAATCCACCTAGAAATAGATATGCGACTTTACGAGTATCCACACGAGCAGTAGAGAACCCCAAAGAACTTGTCCCACAAGAACTGAGTTGGAGAAGGAGTTCTCTATGCGTCTCCATGAATTACTAGATTCATTTTCTGGAGAGGTGGAGACAAGAAGATGTCACGACGGGATCTAGGTCAGGTTCGGTTAAAGTGACAGCTTCAAAAGCACACACAAAAGTCACACACTTATAGAAAACTCTTTTCCAAGTCTATTTATACCCAAGGATATCAAACATACAGTAGCCCCTTAAAAATCTGCCAAGAACTCAATTTGTGATGATATGCATCGACTTATAGTCGATGTGCATTGATAAGAACTCGACGCAACATCAAGAAACATTCGACAGCATTCGATGCAACTTGCATCGACACACAGCCGACGCACTAGCGTCGAATATAAGTCAACACAACGCCAATATCTACAAGATGCGACATTGACTAGGAACCGCTTCAACTTCGAGCTCACTTGCATCGATAAGAAGTCGATGTGTGTCAATAGGAATTCAATGTGTGTCGATTGGAAGTCGACGTGTGTCGATGCGCACTTGACGTGCGTCGATACGCACTTGGGGCAACCCGTCAGTTTTCTTATATCATCGAATCTGCCTTATATTCATATCTCATATGAGTGAGGCCAATACAATCCTTTCTCCAATTTGTCCAAGCACTTTTATGTGCGACCCTATAAGCTCATATCGCTTTGGTAGTGAGACTAACTGCTTGACTACTTCCAGATCACCATAAAAACACTAACAGAACTTGCCTCCTATAAATGGAAAAACCTCCTACGAATGGAGTGATGAACTTGCCTCCGGAATGGAGATGGAACTGAAAGCTAACTTTCTTATTTTGCTCCTTATTTCAGTTTACTACACTTTCCTTTAGTACAACATTTACTTCAGTTTAATACTTTGTTATAGTTCTTTTCAGTACACTATTTATTACGGCAGTTCTTTTAAGCACTTTACTTCAGCACTTTAGATATGCAGCTTTAATTCAACAATATTTTATTACCGTACTTTATTACTGCAATTTACTAGTCCCTACATTTTTGTTTGTGTCCCGCTCTGACGAGTGGCTGATTATTGGGTGAATATTAGTTAGGGATAACTTGGAGTCGAGGAATTCCCTCAAGTCTAGACCTAAATAATGGACTCGCATGCTCGTTGCACTCCTTGTCTAAAATTGAGCAGCACGTCGAAAATACATGGTGACTGCCTGAATTATTTTTAGGGCAAGCCACCGCGGACCCGACAATGCCAGTTTTATGTTATATATATTGATTGTATTATAAATTGCATGCAATGAAAAATGGTGAGTCGGTCATGCCCGTAGACCGTTTGTACCAGTGCAGGAAAGTTGACAACTCAAGGCGACGGGGAGATGTTACCATTGGTTCTCGACCTCATTTTACCCAGCTAGATTCCTCCATGAGTCCTCCTAAATGCAGTAATTGCCTGATATCTCTTACATCCAAGGGTACATTAGGTTGTATGTTGGGGCTTGGGTAGTGCACTACGACCACACCCAAAAGTTGCAGGACTGGCCACAGTTACTGGCGGCCACATCAGTGAACCTACGGGGCTCGCTAACCTTCTAGAAAACAAGCGGTTCAAATTATGTCGATATGAGGAGTTGGTGCAGGTTGTGAACACTTGCTTGTTTGTGCATATGCTATAAAAGCTTGCTTAATAATTGTTTATATAAATGTTGAGTTTCAATTCATAAATTTATAGTTGTTCAATGCTTTAAATTTTACTATTACCTGTTATTTACATATTGTTGCTTACTCTCTTCTTGCTTCAGCTATTTTATTTAGTTTTAGTACTCGCACTCGTCCACGGGCTAGGGATCTGGGAGGAAGTGTATATCCACTTAATCTGTTACTAACGGTTATTGAAAAACCATTCACAAGAGACGGAGCGACGTGAAGCCCAATTATCGCGTGACAGCGTACTTGCTTTGGATACTGCCCTAGCAAATACACCCACCTCTCCTCCCGTATTCCAAGACATGAGTCCTTTATGCATAGTACCTTATGAGGAATGTTTTTAGTAGTTGTTGTTTTGAGCCCCCATAGCAGCTTGTATAAACAGTTGGCTATGGCCTTTGCTTATATAGTTTATGTATATATAGTTGATCTTCTATGATTGCTTCTGCATTGTGATCTAATGTGATTTGGTGTGCTCCTTGCTTAACAAGACAATCATCCCGTGCTTGAGAGAGTCGGTCATTGCCAATCGGGAAGCGCTAGGTGACCGTCTTGGACAGTAAGACCATGGGGCCAGGCATGAGAGAGAGGAGATGTTCCCGCACAACAGGACATAGACAAGAGGCAGCGTTATCGCCACCAGCCCTACTGACGGACACCTCAGCCTCGACAGGCGCCTCCACCCCCAGCACCCCAACTGGTACCTCACCCTGCACTTCGACCAGCTCCAGCACCCTAGCCCGCACCCACAGTTCGACGAGACATTCCCTTTTCATGGAACTATTTTTTATGTCAGCAGTAGGGCATATTAGAACTTTCTACCACCAAGATGTAAAGGGGCCAGGCTTGGGCACAGTACAAGGAATAATTGCGAGATGCCGAGGATGGGGAGGTCGTAGAGGCAGACTAGATAGGTGGGACCAAACTAGGCAGGGCAGAGTAGCCCCACTCGAGGCATACACATTAGATCTGCAACATGGACCTGCTCTAGACGTAGTTATATGTATATATTTTCAACATCAGTGATGATCATGATGATAATATCTAGTAGGGGACCTATGATATAGCATATAGACTTATATATCATAAATACATCTTAAAGGTCTATGTTCATAGTATACATGTATATCACCATGTTTACTTTTAATAGAATGACATCATGCAAAAAAACATTGTTTGATATCGGAGCCACACACTCCGTCGTCTCCTAGGACTTCATCGCGTCCAAGGAAAACATCATCTGATAGTCCGGGAGGTCGATATAGATTCTACTTCCGGGAAGATCGGATATATTGTCTACAAAGAAATGTTCATTTCAGGCCATTATAGGAGACTTGGAGTTTGAGATCTACGCTACTATTTTAGCAATAACCGTGTTCGACATCATCTTAGGGATGGACTAGTTGGTCGAACATAAGACCCAAATCAATTGCTTGACCAGAGAGATCAACCTCCAGAACTCAAATGGGCAGTCTATCACTTCAAAAGGTATTTCGTCCGTAACTCGCATAATATTTACATCTGCACAGACTGTCAAATCAATCCGGCAAAGGGATGTGATGTATCTTATCCACTTCGAGATGAGGAATAAAACTCAAGTGATCGACAAAGTTCCCGTAATTTGATACTTTCTTGATGTTTTTTTCCAGAGTCTCTCCCAAGATTACCACCACAACAAGAGGTAGAGTTCTAGATCAAGCTTGTACCCGAAGATCGACCAGTATTACGAGCATCCTACCAGATGACACTGAAGGAACTGCGAAGCTGAATATACACCTCTAAGATCTAATCGATGCAGGATTCATCCTCCCAAGTTCCTCACCCTGAGGATCCCTATGTTATTTGTCAAGAATAAGGATGGGATGTTGCGTCTATACATCAATTATATAGAGCTTAATAAGCTCACCATTCGAAATACTTATCCTCTACCAAGAATCGACGAGTTGTTCAACCAGTTGCAAGAAAAGTCCACCTTTTCTAAAATGGACCTAAGGTCTGGATACTACCAGCTCCGCATTCAGGAAAAGGACATTTCAATAATGGCCTTTAGCTCCCGATATGACCTCTCGAGTTTATGGTGATGTCTTTTGGGCTAACCAACGCACCATCCACCTTCATGGACTTAATGAACAAAGTATTTGAGCCATTTCTGGACCATTTCATTATCATCTTCATAGACTATTCTTATTTATTCAAGGAGTAAGGCAGACCATTTCAGGCATCTTCATATTGTGTTACTCAAGCTACGTGAACATTCTCTCCTCACAAAGTTCAGTCAGTGCGAGTTTTGGTTGGAGGAAGTCGGATTCTTAGGACACAATATCAACAAAAATGGGGTAGTGGTGGACCGGGCCAAGGTACAGGTTGTGTGAAATTGGTTGTCGCTCAAGTCAATAGTAGATATCAGAAGCTTTCTTGGACTCGTCGAGTACTACCGAAAGTTCATGGAAAGCTTTACAAAGATTGTCTTGCCCCTCACCGCTTTTACCATAAAGTATTTTGTGTTCTGCTAAATGCTAGAGTGTGAGGTAGTGTTTGTCGAGCTAAAGAACTGTCTGACCTCTGCTCTTATTCTTACAATTTCATCAGGAACCGAAGGGTTTCAAATCTACACTGACGCATTCGTAAAGAATTGGGGGGCGTACTAATGCAGCACGATAAGGTAGTCGCTTACGCATCATGACATTTGAAGCTGCATAAGCTTAACTACGGGACCCATGACTTGGAGTTGGGCGCAGTAGTCTTCACTCTCAAATCTGGAGGCATTATCTGTATGGAGTATGATGTCAAATCTTCTCCGACCATAAAGGCCCCAAGTATATTTTCACTTAGAAGGATCTGAATGTTCAACAGCGTCGGTGGTTAGAATTTTTGTGCGACTACGAATTTGCCCTTCAATACCACCCTGGTAAAGCCCCAATCCTCTGTAGTTGGGAGTTGGATGGAGTTGATACCAGAAGAGTTGATCTGATCCTTAGCGAATCAAAGCATCACCTCTATCACTCGTTGGGATGTAATAGAGTACCAAGCCCAACTTTATTGGATGGAGATCTAGTGTGATATCCGGGACCGGATATGCACAACTCAAAAGATCGATCCGGAGACAGCCCACATCATCCAAACTTTACATTAAAAGAGTAATTTGTTGTTAAGGAGGTTTGGTCATACGGGATGGTGCTTTTATTGCACCCGAAAAAAGGCCGCTCCATAAACATGTCTGAGGTCAGGAGTGCACAGCTTGGTATCAATGTTGCAAAAAAATTCATGAATGTTGCTACTGGATTAATTCTTGAGGGAGACTCCGACTTTGCTTGCGCCACTATAAACCACATTCTATCAGGTCTTTGGAATGGGGACATGGAAGGTGTAATGCCCCGAAACTCAAAAAGAGCGACGGGAGGCATTTTGAGCCAAGTTTGGAATTTGGCAGGGGGCACACGGCCTGGGACACGAGCGTGTCCCAGGGCGTGTTGTGCTTGGGTCTACGATCTGGCAGAGAGGTCGATGAATTTTGGAGTCGACGATCGTCGAGCAGCGAACACGGCCTGAGACACGGGCGTGTCCCAGGCCGTGTCCTTCTCGGGTTGAAGTTGGGCTGTGGCGGGGTGTTACATGGGGTCGGTACACGGACCATGTCAGGTAGACACGAGCATGTCAAATGGTACACGGGCATGTCCAAGACTCGTGTTCTTCTTGGGTTGGTGTTGGTCCTGTGTAGATGGAGTAATACGGCACATTACACGACCGTGTTCTGGATGACACGTGCGTGTTAAGTTTGACACGGGCGTGTCGGGTGCCCGTGTTCTTTTCGGGATGCGTCAGTTTCAACGGCAAATGGGGAACATGGCCCTGGACACGGGCGAGTCACAGGCCGTGTTCGGCCCAGATTTTGGATTTCAATGGAGAATCGTGGTCGTTCGTTTCCTTATTTTGGGATCCGACAGATGGGGGTTGTTCCTGCTGAGATATACCTGGGTTTAGGGCTTTGAAAACCCCATTTCACTTGGGTTATTCTCTTTCTAAAGTTTAGAGAGAGGGGAGAGCAAGGAAGAAGAAAGGAGGCTAGATCCGGTCACCGGCGGAGCTTCGGAGCTCCAAATCGCGAGCTGACTTCGGATCTATGGAGGCAAGGAGATTGCGATGCTTTTCATCTGCATACATTTCCATGGCGCCAAGGAAAAATTTTAGGGTAACGATTCTCATCCTAGGACATGTGAAGTCCTCTTTTCCTTTGCATAGGAAGCCCGCTCTCTCGAGTTTGCGGTGAGTTTGAGGCGTTCCTTCAGGTAGACATGAATAGTCCCCATTGTGTACATGTAGAGTCTGTAATCGAGAATGGATATAGGCATGATGTGTGTAGTCTACCCAGATAAGTTGGTCTGGATCGGTGATGTTGCATTGCATGAATGGCCGGAGAAGACTCCGCTCAAATGTTTGTTTTTCGGGTTTTCTACGCGGTAGATTGTGATAGGGAGCCTTGGGGACTAACCTCAAGATGCACCCGGAAAACTGGGAAGATGCGTGATTCTACCGTCTTGGTGGCCTGGGAGCCAACTTGTACATAACTGGGTTATGTAATATTGTGTGTTCGATTCACGGGCTTCGGGGAAGCTTGACCCGCGCCGATAACTTTAAGTGTCATGGCGAGGTGAGCAACGGGTTGAGTGGAACCATTTCTGCTCTATGCGGTTCGGTGTTAGAGGCCTACTGATAGCATAAAGGTCGGGTCTTAGACTGTCGATGTTTTCAAGTAACGTGACTTCTGCCTGAAAGACTCAAATGCTCACGAGATGTGTCGTCCAAGCGGCGGTGGTGAGACCGCAGTTTCGACCGGGTTCACCGAGAATGTGCCCTGAGAGCACGGGGTGTGTGGCCGTGCGTTCCTACCCCTGTGATGTAATGTTATTACTCTATAATACTTGGTTATGCTAATAAAGTACAGGGAAGGAGCATCGACGCCCCGAGTTTGGGGGCAGGATCGTTATAATTTGGTCAGCATAGCTGACCGTTGCCTTTGTTTGCCACTATTGCGGTGGGTTGTTGCTTGCAGGTGTTGCAGGACCAAGCGGTAAATAGCGGGCAAAAGCCCATGTTGCTGAGTCGGCCCTCGAAGGCCTAAATATTGAGTGTGTACTTGCTTTATTCATGTGTGACCGGCCTGCGTGCCAAGGTTTGCAAAACATGTAATTTGAGTAAACAAATGTAAGGCCTTAAGGTCAGTGTACTTGTGTATTGTACTTCATTCCTATGGGGTTTTGTAGTGGACATTCATGCTTATGGCTGGGTTCTTTAATTTGCAACTTTTATTAATTGCTTCTGCTAGAATGACTCTGTGTAGAACGTTGGTTATTAGTTGGATTGTATTCCATTGAGTAACCACCCGGTCTGTCAGTGGTATATGGCGTCGGGCCCCGGCCGGACCTACTGCTATATGCTATGCGACGGATAGGGGTGTGTTACAGAAGGAATGCTAGCTCGCTCACTGAAGGATTGCCCTAAGATTATGATTTCACTTGTTGATCGAAGAGCCAATTCTCTGGCTGACTACGTTGCAAATTCTGCTTATCGTTCGAACTTTCTGTGGGAAAGGGGTATTCCCCTTCCCCAAGCTCTTTCTTTCATCCTCTCAAAGGATATGGTGCCGATGTAATCCTTTTTTGCTTTTGATATATATATATATATATATATATATATATATATATATATATATATATATATATAGGCTAATGCCTTCTTCAAGAAAAAAGGCAAGTTTAAGGTTAATGACCATCACCTGAAGTTGTACTTTCCTGGCGAGGATGTGGAGCGCGATAGAGTGTCTTATCTTCTTCCAAATGTTTAGTGTTTTTTTTCATGTAGTCTATTTTCTTTTAGTTTTTTTCTCAAACGTCGAGTACAATGTTTCCTTCAAGTCTGAGGGACGTGTTGGTCACTTTGCTTTTATAAAATTTTCCCAAAAATAGAAAAATTCTAAAAAATTTCAAAAAATTATAAAATCTCAAAAATTACAAAAAATATATTTGCTTTTTTTAGTAAAAAAACAAACTTTTCAAAAAAAAATTTAAAAAAATAGAAAATCAAAATCTAATTTCTTGGAAATGGCCATTTGGGATTTCATCCCATCACACCGCCTAATACTATTGTAAGCCCTTCACAGGGTAGATTTCGGGAAGTCCAAGAAGTGAAAAAAAATCTATAGGTTTAAGCTTTTTATATTATATTCAAAAAAACAAAACAACAAAAAAGATAATATTCAAAATCCTAAGAAACGAGAAAATCTAAAAAAAACTTTAGTAATTTGAGTAAATTTTTGCTTAGTCTTTATTACCCCACGACTTTATGTTTTCTTATTTTTAAATCATTTGTGTTTTTTAGCTAGAATATTTTTTCTAATATTCACTTTGACTATGTTTCGCGAGTAATATGTTGACTCATATAGTATTTCTAATTAAATGTAGCATGTTATTTATGAAAAATCTATTTAATTTTTGCACTTCCTCGTGATTTTCTTTTTATTTTGTTTCACTTATATAAAATCTATCATCACTTGTTTTCTCTTTTAAAATCTTTGTAATGTTGATTTATGTTTAGTGTAATAGATGCGAACCGATCTAGACGTTTATTATTTTCACTTTCAGGAAATGTCAAGTTTCTTTACTTTCTATCTAATACTTGCATCTTTTAAAAATTTCAAAGTTTTACTTTAGATAGACTTAGAAGCATGAAAATGATTTAGGCCTCATCTTGATTCGTTTGAGCCTTTGCATTCCAAATCATAATGTCTTAATTGTTGCTTGCCACTTTGTGCTTTTACCATTTTTTGTTGCCCCACTTGTATTCATCAAAGCCAAATAGCCTACCTACGAGCACACTTAAATTTTTGATCTTTTATATTGCTAGTGTGTGCCTCTTTTGTGAAAATGGTGGATTTCTAATATGTTATCTTTTTGTTGTAGAAGAAAGGAAGAAAGAACAAAAATGAAAAATATATGAAGAAAAATAAAAAAGGGATTTATTTTGCTAGCATTCAAATCTTTGCAAAGATCTTCTTTTTTGTTTAAGTGTGTTTTAAACCTTCACGTTTATCTTTTGATATCCGCACCTTAAACCCAAGCCTAGAAGTTATGTCTAATGAAAATTGTTGCGGTCTAACTCGACGTCCCGGTCGGACTGAAATAACGTGGACTGTCATAGCTCTCGGAACGGTCGAGCGCTATCACAGTTAATAGAGTAGGTTGATTATAGACAAGCAGTTTTAACGTGAAAAACCCCCTCAACTGGTTAAAAAACCACTTGATCGGATCTGTGTCGGTCAAAGTCCACAATTTCCTGGTTGTTACAGCTTGTTCGTGAAGTTGACAGTGACAGGCCACCTCTCGTTATAGTTTTGGGTGTGAGAGAACACTTAGCATGCGAAAGACGATATGTTGTCGCACCGGGAGTTGTTACAAATTACGTTTCGCTTTGGTCGTCTTCGGATAGCGGCTTGCCGATTCTGGATGTGGAGCGGAGCACCTTAACTTGCGGTTGCAGGGGCCATTTGGGACTTGGGAGATTTGGCTTCGTCAGGTGGCCTTGAATTTACTCGCTTGTAGCTCGGGTGAGGCTCGAGTGCTGCTCGGGTGTGGCTCGGGTGCTGCTCGTAGAAGGAATTCGGCAGAGCTCCGACCTGAGGAATAAGAAGACTCGGAGGAAAAAAGGTAAGAAATAAGGAGGCATGGGGCTCCTTTTATAGGATCTGGCTTGTGGTTATGGTGGTTACGCGGCTATCCGCACACCATAATCACCCTCATGATTATTTTTGGTATAGTTTAAATGTGTGTATTTCGCTATTTGGAGACCATTTAAATAAATTACAAAATATTAATTAAATCCCCCCCACTAACCTGGTGGTTAGTGGGTGGTTATACGTGGATTGGACGGTAGGTGTAAGCATGAAAAACCGCAAAAACCGCTCGCACCGCAAAAACCGCACCGCATAGTTTAGGTACGGTGCGGTTTAAACTTTTACAAACCGAGCGCGGTTCGGTGCACTGCGGTTTTTGGATTTTGAAAACCGCAAAAACCGCACCGCACCGAATATTTTGTGTATTTAATTTTTTATAATTATGTGACGTCACATTTAAGTATGTTGGATCCCTAGTTGATTTGGGCTAGGTTCACTAACTAGGATAATTGACCCACCATGTATAGTCAGGGTCATGATATTGTGTCCTAGAGTTTAGGATAAGTCCTACTTGGACCAGCCAACAGTAGACAGTAGAAGACTCAAAGACTTGGAAGAAAATCAAGTTCAGGGAAATGAGTTTGGCATTCGTCGAACTCAGCTCAACGAATATCATGCTCCGCTCGACGAACTCAGAGTAAATTCTATGAGTTGAGCTCGACAATATTCGAGCTCAGGTCGACGAATTCTGGAAGTTCATCTTCAACACTTTTTAAGTCCAGAATACTTTCTTTGAACTCAGGTTGACGAAGTTATGTTATCAGCTCGACGAACTTGGAGCACAGAATTGGGAAGTTTTCTCCAAAAGCAGTTAGCTGAACTCAGGTCGACGAACTTGGTTCTCATGTCGACGAACAAGAATTTCCAGGTCGATGAATAAGATTTCTCTGGTCGACGAACTTTGATCTTAGGTCGACGAAATCTGTTCTCTGGTCGATGATTGTTGTGCAGTTCCAGACTTGGAATTTTCCCTCATTTTGTCCTTATTCTATAGTAGTAATTCCTGAGTAATTAATGCTTATATTCTCTGAATATAGTCATTAGTGGCAGCATTGATTATGGTCTTCATCAGGAATATTACTTGCCGTTTTTAATGGGACAGTTGGGGAAATCCATTAATGCAATATTCTCTCCAGCCGATTTTCATTCTCCAGGCCGTCAGCAATTAATGGAACGGAATTCAAAATTTAAAAGGAGAATTCGACTAAAGATATAAAAGAGTTTTTCTTTTCCAGAAGAAGTGATAGAATATACAGAGAACTGATATAATACGGGAAGACAGATACACAGAGAAGAGATTAACAGCAATAATACTCTGGACCTTCTCTGTACAGAAAACAAATTATTTTCTCCTTGACATTGCTGAAGAAGAAGAGAAACAATCATTACAAATCAAGAGTCTTATTCAACTTTCATTCCAGGAGCTTTCAAGGACAACACATCCATATCAGTCTGAAGTTCATGGATCTCATTTTCAAGTCAAGGCTGAAGACTGAAGACCTACACCCTATGCAAGACTCCAAGTGTTATTGAGATGAGTTCTTGATAACAGCAAAAATCCACTAGTCTTCTCTGTTGAAAAGAGAAAGAGAAGACACCATCAATCTCTCTCCCCCCTCTGTATAAAGGGTTTATTAACTCCCTTCAAAAGTTTATTTTGGTTGCAAGTCTCCTGATCAAAAGACTTGAGTTGGTTTTTGAGCACCTGATCAAAAGCTCATTGGTGGCAGTCACCTGATCAAAACCTGCTAGTGGATTCCTATCAGGGTGGTAGAAGAGTGGATGTACCTACGTTGGAGAACCACTATAAAAGTTCTTGTGTTGTCTGGTTGCCCTTTTTTTTGTTCTTGTTGTGGTTGTGATAGATTATATTATCTGTGTTGTGTTAGATTAGATTAACTTAGGTTGCTTTTGCCTTCTATAAATCTTGGTATCTCTTATTTCAATACTCCGATATTATTTTATAAACAACAAAATTACTCTATTCACCCCCCCCCCCCTCTAAAATAAATCAGGTTTAACCCTCTCTTTCAAAGTATATTAAGTAAGAGTTGATATATTTATACGATATATTACCGTCAGAGTTATTATAATTAGGTGAGATATTTTGCTGAATCATCTCTTCTACACACACTATAGTAGAATAAAGGCTTAGAACTATAAGGAAAATATGATGTACACATTAGTGGGAATATGTCAAGATATGACACAATGGCGGCAAATGATCCATATAACCGCACCGAAACCGCAACCGCACCGCAAAAAACCACACCGAACCGAAACCGCCCTGCATAATTTCGGTGCGGTGCGGTTTTGCTCGGGCAAAAACCGAGCCCTTATGGTGCGATTGCGTTTTGGGCCAAAACCGCACCAAACCGCATTGTATACACCCCTATTAGACGGCCTAGAGCGCCCCCCCCCCCCCCCCCCTGCCATCGATCGGACGATGGGAGCGGGACTCCACAGGCGGCAAGTGGACTCACTGCCAAATTTGCCAGCGAGGGGAGGACGGCCAATGACAGACGAGGAGGGCCCCCGGCCGCTCCCCTTGGTCGCGCGTCGGCGGCTGAGTGAGGGGGAGGCCCGGGCGACCTCCCCCCTTGACCATGCGGGCAGCCGAGGGAGGTTGCGGCCCGGGCGGCCGCCCCCTGGGTCGCGCCGGCGGCCAAGGGAGGGGCCTCCCGTACGGCCGCCCCCTTGGCTGCGCCGGCGACTGAGGGAGGGGGCGGCCCGGGAGGCCACCCCCCTTGGTCGCGTCAGCGGTCGAGCGTGGGGGAGGCCTGGGCGGCTGCCCCCTTGGTCGCGCCGGCTATAACGACCCGGTTTAGAGCTTAAAGGTCCACCACAACCCTTCCTGGACCGTTATATAAAAGTGCAATTTTTTTGTAACGGCCCAGGAAGGGTTGTGGTGGGCCTCTGAGCTCTAAATCCGGGTCGTTACAAAAAAAGTGCACTTTTTATGTAACGATCCGGGTTTAGAGCTCAGAGGCCCACAACAACCCTTCCTGGGTTTAGCGGCTTGTCTCGCCCCACGACATCGCTACAGGACTGCAGTCTGTGCCACCCAAACCCCTCTCTGGCCTGTTTCTCAGCATGGCAGGTTTTCTGAGCATGCCAAGTTTCGAACCCAACACCTCCTTGATAAGGCACCTTCAACAGTCCTCATCACCAACTAAGCTGCAGCTCAGCTGGTGATGAGGACTGTTGAAGGTGCCTTATCAAGGAGGTGTTGCGTTGAAGGTGCCTTATCAAGGAGGTGTTGGGTTTGAAAGCTGGCTTGATCAAAAAACCCGCCGTGCTGAGAAATATGTCGGAGAGGGGTTTGGGTGGCACAGACTACAGTCCTGTAGCATTGTCGTGGGGCGCGATAAGCCTCCAGGCCTAGGAAGGGTTGTGGTGGGCCTCTGAGCTCTAAACCCGGGTCATTACACTTGCGATCGAGGGAGGCTCGGCCCGATCAGCCGCTTCCTCGGCTGCGGTCGAGGCCGGCGTGGCGAGAGAGGGCGGGCAGCTAGGGTGGAGGCGGTCGCCCTCCGCCGGCGAGGTGGTTCTCATGGCGGTTGGCCAATTACGCGTAATGGGATCAGTGCGCGGTGATCGCGCGCGCGGTCAATCTCATGATCCCACCTCTTTGGAGGTGGAGATCATGAGTGTGTTGTATGTGCACACCCAACCTTTAAAAAATGGCGGTCATCCCCAACAATTGTCCCCCAGATCCTTGTTGTGTGAGATGACTTCGGATGAAAAAAAAACAAGGATCTTTTTTGGTTCATCTTTTATGGCAACGATGATGGCAAGCGGTGACGGACTTGAGACGGCGAGTAATTGTGCCCTGCAAACTCGGGTAAAAATGTTATAATATATTATGGTGTAGGAGAGGCAATGAACATGCCCGTGGAAGGAAGTTGGTGTACCCGCGGTCGAAGGTGTGTGTGGATGCGCATGGGGTCGTGCATGGGCGTGCGCTGTCTTAGTCGCGCGCATGCATGCGCGCTGCCACGGGCGGGTGCGTGCGTGCGGCCGGGTGCGGGTGGCTGTGTGTGGGGGCCTGTCGCGTGGGTGTGGGCATGCCAAGGCATGCACACGCCTTATCACCCACGTATTTTGTTGTGCGCGGACACCTGCACGACTGTGTGTCCGGTGCGCATGTGTGCTTGGGTATGTCGTTCAATTTTAATTTTTACTGGGTGGCTCGCCCTTATGTCCTCGATGGGAGCAGGTGACTTTTGATTTGCAGAATTTTTGTCTAAATTTATTTTAAATTTTTGTGATAGGGCTCAAAGCATACTGCGAGGCCGATGCGTCTTCGCTCCTCTCTTACCGAGGATCGGGTTGCAATTTGGAGGAGGAGGTTCGGCCTGCTTGTCGACCTTGAAGTGAGGATACTGTGTGTTGAGGGGAGGGTCCAGAATCCTCCTCGTGGCTGATTGACGATCTGCGAGACCACCATGAGATCGGGATTCCGGTTTCCTCCGTGCGAGGAAGTGATTGAGGTCCTAAAATTTTGCAGCGTGTCAATTTTTTACGAATATGGTGGGAAACTTTCTTTAGACTGCTTTCATGATTGGTGCGAAGTTCGTTTAGATGGTGGTGAGCGTGTGGAGATTCATAGCAACAAGAGCTGACTTGATTTTGAGATTCAGACGGATCGTCGCCACGGAAATACTTTGTTTGGTTATGTCAGGAACTCTTGGGGCTTGTCAGAGCTGTGGGACGCACTGCCTGATTGTTGTCGTCGTCAAAAGGGGAGAGCGATGGAGTTTTCTCCAGTGCTTGTATTTTCAGTGCCTCGCGAGGTGGTGAGCCATCTGTTCAGTATTTCTTCGTTTGTGGAAGAAAGCGCTTGTTGTGGTGTAGTATTTCTTCAGACTCTGGGTGGACCGCTGAGATATCTTTGGTTTGCAATCGGAAGTGGGAGGCCATTGTAGTTTTTTGAGATAGTGATTGTGTGATGCCTTGCTCATCTTCTCTAGGTGACGACTCTCCTTCTGGAAGTTGTGGCGGTTCGTCTCCCGAGGTACAGGTGCTTGGATCATATACCCCCCCCCCCCCAGTCTTTCCCTGCATAGGCGGTGACTCCAAGGCTATCTTCTTATTTGAAGGCGATGAATGAGGTGGTAAGCGAGTTTGATTATTTTGTCTCTTTTTATTGTTGTTTGGGGCTGACTTCTCTCCATCCTTTCTTTTGCAGATTGAGGCTCAGGTTGAAATTGCCATCACCTAGAATGATCATTACGTGAGTTTGAAGAATGGGTATCTGGCCCTCTAGGAGAAGTTTCAAGCTATGGCGGGTTCTCTTGTTGATCTGAAGGATGATCATGAGCGTGACGTTTCTCGATTTCACCGGATTGGATCGGAGCTGAAGGAGGAATTGGAGAAGACTCGAGCATCTTTAGAGGGGGAGAAATCTCTAGTGGGAAGGACTACTTCGATGCTGAAGCATGCTCAAGAGGAGACTTCTCGTTTGGAGATGGAGCTTTATGCGACGAAGGCCCAAGTGGAGTTGTTATCTTCTGATAACTGTGTGTCAGAGTTGAAGGCTGCTTGTCTTACAGAGTACATGGAGTCTCTGGATTACATACGGGATCGGTGCTTGATTAGCGAGGAAGTTTGTGATGAGATCTGGAGCAAGGAGGTGGAGCCTCAGATGAAAGATGTTCGAGAGCTGGCCCTCAGGCGTGGAGTCTTGAAGTCTTTTTGTCTTGTTAGCAGGAGCTTGAGATGCGATGTATCTGGCCATAGCTTTGGTGATATCTCTGGCGACGAGAGTTCTAATATTTACGCGATTGATGTGTTGCAGCGTTGTTTCCTTGTATTAGAATGTGTTTGCATTTTTTGCTTTTCTAGTCTGGTGCCGTGTATGTCATCTTTATTATTTGGCAGTTCTTGATTGGCACCTTTGCGCATGTACTTGTATGCAGCTGTGATTATTGTCTTCTCTTTTTCTTATTTTTGCCTGAGCCCTGGTGGCTGCTCAAGAGAGCATTATTGGAGAATATAAATATTTGATCCAGGTATTACAAGGAGCGTGTTATCTGGAGGTAGTTGTTGTAAGGAGCGCGCTGCCCGAAGGTAGTTGTTGTGAGTAGCGCGCTGCCCGGAGGCAGTTGCTATTAGGAGCGTGTTGTTCGAGGTAATTGTTGTAAGGAGTACACTGCTCGGAGGCAGTTATTGTGAGGAGCGTGCTTCCCGAAGGCAGTTGCTGGGAGGAGCGCGCTGCCCGGAGGCTGTTGCTGTGAGGAACGCGCTACTCGGAGGCAGTTGTTGTGAGGAGCGCACTGCCCGAAGGCAGTTGCTGTGAGGAGCGCGCTGCCTGAAGGCAGTTGGTAAGAGGAACATGCTGCCCGAAGGCAGTTGCTGTAAGGAGCACGCTGCCCTGAGGCAGTTGCTGTAAATGTAAATGGACGCCTCTATACTTTGGTGAAGTGAGTATGCATTTCAAATTTCACGGATGATGCTTGCCTTCTATAGGCCTGAAATAAGAAAATTTTTATAGTTACTAGAGTTACAATCATGAGACTATTCTTGTGGAAATTTACATGAAGAATTCATAGGAAAGTAAAATTGATAAACGCTACAATGGGCTGAGCCCCCCTGATAGGTATGGAGCCCTCTCTTGGGTTGGACGACTTAGGGGTCGCCCCCCCCCCCCCCCCCCCCCTCAGTCCGTTCTAGTAAGCAGTTGGCCAATTTCCTATCAGCGAACTTGGTGCTTAGCCCCAGAACAATCTCCCCAGGAGTCCTTGTTTGATGAGATACTCGATCTCCTCCTTAAGCTTTGAGCAATCTTCTGTGTTGTGTCCTTGGCCATGGTGGAACTCACAGTATTTTATTTGGTCCCCCACATTTTTAGCGAGGTGGCTGGGCTTGCAGAGTGCCCCGCTGCCTTGGATTGTGTAAAGCACATTTATTCTGGAGGTATTGAGGGGCGTGTATTTCAGGTGATGCCGAGGTCGTGGGTTGCCGCGACATTCACTATTCTTCCCCAGGTCTGATGAAGCTTCTTGCACCTTTCTCCTTTTTATGCTTCTATTGAATTGTTTTTGATGTGTCTCAATTGCTTCATCAGCTGCAATCTGGGCCCCAACACCTCGTATTAGATCATGATAACTTGATATTGTTTCTTTCATTAATGCTGAATAAAAGTTGTCGAGAAGGAGTCCTTCTAAGAGGAAATCTTGTAAGATCTTGGGGCTGATGCTCGGGATCAATCGTGCTTCTACAGTGAAACGACAGAAAAAATCTCTGAGGGTTTCTCCTTCACTTTGTCGGATCTCAGACAAGTGGGAATAATCTTTAACTATTCAACGGTTGGCGATGAATTGGCCCGTGAATTGTTGTGATAGTTCTGTAAAATTCATTATCTCCCACTCCTTTAGAGATAGGAACCAGGTGTGAGCTTGTCCTTTCAAAGTCGCCGGGAAAGCTTGGCACAATAGTTGATCTAAGGAATTGCAAAGTTGGATCATGATTGCGAAGCGTTTGAGATGCTCTGACGGGTCACTTGTATCATCGTACGTCTCGATCTTTGGGAGCCTGAAACCATTAGGGATTAGGTGTGTTAGGATCTCAGGTGCAAATGACGAGAAATGGTGGAGTGGGCGGCTGGCTGAAGTGGTATGTTGCTGGGCTCGCTCGCGTTCTTCTGTGATTAAGTTGAAAATTTCTTCACTCATGATCCTTTCATTGAGGCCCACTACTTCAGGGTAGTTGCAGTGATTTTGAGCTTCAGGTTCTCTGGCAGGATGGGTTTCGCTGCCTTGAATATCCACACAGGGGGTTCTGATTCAAGCATGTTGACAGACAAGTGAGGGGGATCTGGACCGACGTGCCCCCGAAGGGACATCCCTTCTATAGTGCTGGTAACTTCACCTGCCATAGTCTCTAGTCACGAGTACCGCTGTGTTGAGGGTACTGTACACCAAGGATGTTGGGAACTCGCTTCCCATAGATGACACCAAATTGTTGCAGTCTAACTCGACGTACTGGTCGGACCGGAATAACTTGGACTGTCTTAGCTCTCGGAACAGTCGAGAGAGCGTACAGTCAATAGAGTAGGTCGATTGTACATAAGCAGTTTTAACGTGAAAAACCCCTCAAGTGGAGAAAAAACCATGAGACTGAATCTATGTGGGTCAAAGTCCACTATTTTCTGGTTATTATAGCTTGTTCGTGACGTCTAGGGTGATAGGCCACCTCCCGTTACAGCTTTGGGGGTGAGAGAACACTTAGCACGAGGCGGACAACAGGCCGTCGCGTTGGGAGTTGTTATAAATTGCGCTTCGCGTTGGTGGTATTTGGAGAGCGGCTTGTTGATTCTGGATATGTAGCGGAGCACCTGGACTTACGGTTGTAGGGGCCACTTGTTGATGCAGAAAATGCGAGCTTCTACTGGCTTGCTCGAGAGTGGAGCACGATCGATCCGGGATGTGGGGAAAGAGGAAAGGAGGGTGTTGATCCGAGTGTGGAGATGGCCGGGAGGTTGATCAGGAACTGTCGAGCAGACGGTTACTTTGACGGTTGGGTTTGCAGGTTGATGCCGAGAGAGGTGAGTTGAGAAGAAGAGGGGGGCGCTAGTAGCGGCAACAGCAGAGTTTGCTCGTCGCAGCTTAAATGCCACTCTTGCGATGGGATTTCATTTGATTATGAATCATTATTATAGCTTGAGATTACACCTTTACATGGAAAGCAAATAAAGGGTACAAAGGGGGAAGCTGGCGGGAAGTGGAAAAGGTTTGTCAGAGGCCGCGCGGACTGAGCAAGGAGGTCGGCAGGCCGCGCAGAAAGTTGATCCTGTGGTTCGCTACTCATGTCTGAGCGGATTGCGCGATCAGGGCAGAGAGGACAGCTGAGTCCAACGTCGGGGAACATGCCGCGAGGGCTAGTCGCGCGGACTGGAGAACTGAGTCCGCAGGATCTGATGTCATGGTTGATTGTTGTGTCGTCTCCCGCTCATGTGTATTACGTGTATCCCCTGAATGAGAGGTATTGGGCTATTTATAGGCCCGAGGAGGTAAAGGTCTTGGTAACGTTACCCCCGGTGAGTCGGTAAGTTGTGCGAGTAGAGCGATGAGTCCGTCGAGTCCGTACTATACTATGCGGTTTAGGACTTGTCCACCTGAGTTGATCTGTTGTTGGCAGACTGGGATGAGTCCGCCTCTGCTATACTAAACGAGCCCACGCCGAGCTATGCGGGCTGAGGTGTAGTCTGCCCGCTGCTGGGAAGAAGCGGATGCTGGAAAGCTGGAGGGCTAAGTGGCGGACTGGATGAGTCTGCCCAGCCCACGGCGGACTAGATGAGTCTGCCTCTGTTGGAGGCTTATCGCTGGGTCAGAGGTTAGCGACCTGGCGGACTGAATAGAGCAGGTTTCCTTCCTGCTGGAGGAGTCCATCTACTGTAGGCGGACTGAAGGGTTGGCCACCCACTAGGCGACATGGTGGACTGAAGTAGAGTCCGCTAGAAGTTGTGCGGATTGATGAAGGGCTAGAGCAAGTCCACGCTCCTTAGGCATACTGAGATCGAGTCCGTGAACTACAAGAGAAGGAGAGCTGGTCGACTGAGCGACCTGGCGGACTGAAGAAGCAGGCCGCCCCCACTATTGAAGTCCACCTTCTGTTGGACGGACAGGCTTGCCGCCCCTGCTGGGAGGCCCGAAGGTTGTCGCCCTTTGTTGGATGACCTGAAGGCAGGTCGCCGACTGCCGGGAAAACTGAGGTGTAAAAGGTCGCACTCGCTGGTGGTCTACCTAGAGAGTTGTCGCCTGTCTGACGACTTAAAGCGCATCGCGTATTGTTGGGTGACCTGGAGGCAGGTCGCCTGGCGATGTGGCAGTTTGCCTCGCTTATTGTGCGACTTGCAGGAGTGGGCTGAAGAAGACCGTGACTCCTGCCGAGTATGTGGTTACCTGGCGGTCTGAGTGTGTGATAATTCGAGTCTGCTACAGTTGGCTAGTCTGCACCTGTCGGAATGGAGAGTACCGTTGCGCGGTTAGCTGATCTAACCGTGCGGCCTGCAGGGGCGGACTGAGGAAGCCATCCGCAGCCCCGGCAGAACCAGTGACTGCTGTGTGACCTAGGCGGTCAGACTAGGGAGACCGCCCTATACGCGCGGCCTGAGCAGATAGAAAGGTCTATCCGCCTAGCCCAAAGAGAGGGTTGAGGCAGGCCGCGACCTCCAAGTGGAATCTATTGCACGCTGCGACTTGCGAGCTGGCTACCCTGGGAGGGATCGCGATTTATGGGTCAACATAATCCCCGCACTTACGAAAATCGTGATCCTCCCCTTGGAAAAGTAAGAGGCAAGGAGATATAGAACCTGATGTCTCTCCTAAGTAAAGGTTTGTTGGCACTTATCTTTTTCCTGTGAAGGAAAAGTTAATGCAGGCAAAAAGAAGGTACATCTTGTGTGTACCTAAATTGCTTGCGCAAAACAAAGAAGACCCGAATGTCTTCCATCGAGTCTCTGCAAAGTAAAGATGAGAGGAAGTACAGAAGAAAATTACTTGCATGTACCTGAAGGAAACTCGCAAGCACATATTAACCTCTGCAAAAGGAAGAGTTAGAAGCAAATATGATAAAGAAATAAGTTGCAAGTATCTGGAAAGAACTTGCTAATATTTGTTAATCTCTGCAAAAAAGGAGAGTGAAAAGCAGATATGAAAGGAAGGTAACTAGAGTACCTGAGAAGTTTATGGATAAATCATCTGCTAAAAGTTATTGCGATAAGATAGATATGATTAGACTGCATAAAGAATATCCACGAAATCCTGTGGTTGACTGAATAAGCAGAATCACAGCGATAATCTTCTTGCGTGATCAGATATGATATCCCAATATGAAATCCAGATCAGCAAGATGAAACTGTCTTAGTTAGACTTTAATATCATGGCTTGTTAATCATGGAGAATTAAATATTCTGGTTAATGATTGGTGCCATTAACATCTGATAAGAGTAATATAGAGCTTGTAAATCATCATCTGATAGAGCTTTATGCAAGCAGTGCATATAAGATGAGCATAAGCAAAATAGATGTTGCAAATACTTTTGATAGGTTGGACTTAACCTGTTAACCTGTAAGAAGGCAGTTGACAAAGGAGGTCGACACCTGAAGATGACCCAAAAAAGGTCGGATGCTGCCACAGGTGTTCCTCATGGGCCTTATGCATCGCGTGACCAAGAAAGGTCATCACGAGTGTAATCCTACCTAGAATGGACTAGGCGTATTCCCTCAGAAGGGTACAAAAGAGAAAAATGCACAAAAATATTAAGAAGGTTCGATAGATAAACTGCTCTCATGACTCGGGTTACAACATCGTTGATCAGTTAGTCCATGTGCTCCAAGTGGTCTATAGCATTGCTCGCATTTGGAAAGATCAGCGGAGTTGTGGGCCCCACGAAAGCACATATTGAGAGTACCATAGAGTATTCGACTATTACAGTCATGAGATGATCAAAGAGACATGGCTACACTTGAACGCAATTGCTTGTCAGGCAAAGATCATCATAACTGTAATATATCCTTAGCGAAGCACAGCAGAGCTAACACATGGGACCTCCCTTGATGCACGCTTTGTGTTAGATACTGGCTAGGATCCGAAGTCTCGTAATCCTCCGCACGAGAGTTGGACGACTCCCACAACACATACGCGAACACTCCCCACTATATGTGGTCATTGTGGTCTTACGCCAGAGTCCAATCCTGAGGGGGCTCAAAACAAGACTCGGCAATATCTCGGTGGTTCAGTGATCTCTTTGGCAAAGAGAAAATAGAGGAGGAAGCACTCCAAAAAGGGAAATGTGTTAGTACGGGATCTCTGATGAAAATTTTATTGAAATGAATGAAAGAGCCACTTAGAAGTGCTTTAAAGAGTAAATGTTTGTAGAATGTGAAAAAACAACCGGTAATGATTGCGATGAGCTTTTGGGACTGCGACGTCCTTCTTTGGCTCAGAATAGGTTTCTGAGGGGTCCTACATCGTTGGCGTCGATGGTTTCATGGATGTCGATGTTGTTGACTTGGTTTGTCCTTTTTGAGCCCAAAGAGGGATTCTCTACTTCTTTGGGATCGGAATGATCATTCTTTGGGAAGATTTCATGAAGTTTGCCTAGCTTCGGCATTCTTTATATCAACTGGCAAAGAGCTTGGCAGTTTTTAGTTGAATGCCCTCCTTCTTTGTGAAACTCACAGAACGAATCTGAGTCTCTTGATCTTTGATCTGGCAGCTGGTAAGGCCTCTTATAATTAGCCTTACCATTTATGACTTGACTTACTGCATCTAGTTCGGACTCAAACAAATCTTCATCCTGCTGTTGATGAACTAAAGTGGCTTGCGGAGCTTGTGCTGGATAAGCAGGTGGGGCTAGCAATAGCAACCTTTGACCTTGGAAGTGATCCTGGCCTTGGAAGGAGTGTCGATGACGTTGAAGTTTTATTTCCTTCCTTGATTGGAAATTCTTCCGAGGGGATCTCGGGGGTTGCTTGTAAGAAGAAGAGTCTTTCTCTGTTACAAGCCTGGTGATGAAACTGGGATTTCTCTTCTCACCTCGAATGTAAGAGTTGGCAAAGACAATCAACTCTTGATATGTTCTTGGAGCTTGGATATTAGCCTCAAACTTAAGTGGTCCTTCTCGCAGACCATGAATAAGAGCCACTCGATACATATCTTGATCGACGATCTCAATGTCCAAGATTTCTTTTTGGAAACAATCCACAAAATGAGACCAAGTTTCATTCTCTCATTGCCTGATCTCAAAGAGGGCTTCTGGACCTCCCTTTCTCTTTATAGAGGTAGAAAATCTGAGCAGAAACTCTCTTCGCAAATCAGCAAATGAAGTGATGGACTGAGGACGCAGCCATAGAACAAATCCCTCACTTGTCGATCAAAGGTTGTTACAAAGAGTTTGCATTTGGTAGCATCTGAGAGGGTCCTGAGAGCTACGGTTGATTCAAAAGCTTGAAGGTGCTTCAGTGGATCAGTCTCTCCAGTGTAAGTTGGTAACTGCGTCTCTTTGAAGTTAGTCGAAGTTGGTTCATGCTGAACATTTTCTGAAAACAGTGACGGCTCTTCCTGCTCTCCTACAGCATAAGGAAAAAAGGGATCATAAGTTGTAGCTATAAAAGGAGCGGGAGGATAGAAGGGAAAAGCTGTTGCGGGAGGAGCAAAGGCAGGAGCTGAAGAGTAGGGATGACTTCCCTGAAAATTGAGAAATCTTGTTGGACTTCCCTGGGCTGCTTCCCGGAAGAAGTTTTGACGAGCTATGAACTCATCATTTTGAGACCGCAAAGGGGCTGCAGGCCCTTGCGGAAAGGTTGGTTGGTAAACAGGAGGATAGACAGGCGGATAGGCCAGTGGATAAGCTTGTGGATTCTCAATCAAAGATGTCTGGTTCAGTGGAGGAACCGGCGCTACTGTAGGTTGTGCTTCTAATCGCTGCATGATAGCAGCAAAGGTATGGTTGATTGGTTGAAACTGTTGGGCAATTTCTCTGGGTGATTGCTCCAAGGCTTCCCAAAGAGGATCTTCACTAGGACTTGAAGGAGCAAGGTTCTCGGTTGGTTGATGGTATGAAATGAGTAACCGTTGATTTTCACCGTTTGTTCGAGATCTGAAGGTCGCGTGTTAATGTTGATGCTGAAAATGTGAGCTTCTGCTGGCTTGCTCGAGAGTGGAGCACGATTGATCTGGGATGCGGCGATAGAGGAAAGGAGGGTGTTGATCAGAGTGCGGATATGGTCGGGAGGTTGATCAGGAACTGTCGAGCAGACGGTTACTTTGATGGTTGGGTTTGCAGGTTGATGAGGAGAGAGGTGAGTTGAGAAGAAGAGGGGGTCGCTAGCAGCGGCAACAGTAGAGTTCACCCGTCGCAGCTTAAATGTCACTCTTGCGACGGGCTTTCCTTTGATTATGAATCGTTATTACAGTTTGAGATTACACCTTTACATGAAAAGCAAATAAAGGGTACAATGGGGGAAGCTGGCGGCTCAAGGAAAAAGGTTGCCAGAGGCCGCGCGGACTAAGCAAGGAGGTCGGCAGGCCGAGCGGAAAGCTGATCTCACGGTTCGCTAATCAAGGCCGAGCGGATTGTGCGATCAGGGCCGAGAGGACTACTGAGGCCAAGGTTGCGTAACAGGCCGCGAGGGCTAGTCGCGCGGACTGGAGAACTGTGTCTGCAGGATCTGTTGCCTTGGCTGATTGCTGTGTCGTCTCCCGCTTGTGTGTACTTTGTGTGTCCCCTGAATAAGAGGTATGGGGGCTATTTATAGGCCCGAGGAGGTAACGGTCTTGGTAACGTTACCCCCGGTGAGTCAGTAAGTTGTGCTATTAGAGCGATGAGTCCGCCGAGTCCGCACTATGCTATGCAATTTGGGACTTGTCCACCTGAGTTGATCTGTTGTTGGCGGACTGGGATGAGTTCGCCTCTATTTTACTAAGCGATCTCGCACCGAGCTATACAAGCTGAGGTGTCGTCCGCCCACTGCTGGGAAGAAGCGGGTGCTAGAAAGCTGGAGGGCTAAGTGGAGGACTGGATGAGTCTGCCCATCCCGCGGTGGACTGGATGAGTCCGCCTCTAGTAGAGGCTTGTCACTGGGGCAGAGGTTTGCGACCTGGCGGACTGAATAGAGCAGGTCGCCTTCCTGCTGGAGGAGTGCGTCTACTGTGTAACGCCCCGAAACTCAAAAGAGTGACGGGCAGCGTTTTGAGCCAAGTTTGGAACTTGGTATGGGTCACACGGCCTGGGACACGGGCGTGTCCCAGGGCCGTATCATGCTCGGTTTTGACGTTGGTCGTGTGGTCGATGAATTGCAGTTGACGATCGTCGTGCAGCGAACACGGCCTGAGACACGGGCGTGTCCCAGGCCGTGTCCTACTCGGGTAGTTGGTCGAGTGGTGTCGGGGGAGAAACATGGCATGGATCCCAGGCGTGTTCGGGGTTGACACGGGCATGTCAGATGATTGCACGGGTGTGTCCAATACCCGTGTTCTCCTTGGGTTGGTGTAGGTCCTGTGTCGATGGAGGAACATGCCCGGCAACACGGGCGTGTACTGGAAGATACGGGCGTGTACTGGATGACACGAGCGTGTCGGGTGCCCGTATCCTTTTCTGGGTGCGACGGTTTTGGCGTCGATTGAGGCACACGGCCTTGGACACGGACGTGTCACAAGCCGTGTTCGGCCCAGGTTTTGGATTTTAAGTGCGAACGTGGCTGTCCGTTTTCTTATTTTGGGATCCAACGGTTCAGGGCTGTTCTTGCTAGGTTATACCTGGGAATAGGGTTTGGATGCCTCCATTTCATTCAAGCAATCTCTTTCTAAATTTCTAGAGAGAGAGGAGAGCAAGGAAGAAGAAGGAAGATAGATCTGGCCACCGACGGAGCTTTGGAGCCCAAAATCGCGAGCCGAGTTCGGATCTATGAAGGCAAGGACATTGCGGTGCTTTTCATCCGCATAGATTTCCATGGCGCCAAAGAGGAATGCTAGGGTAACGATTCTCATCTTAGGACATGTGAAGTCCTCTTTTCCATTGCATAGGAAGCCCGCACTCGCGAGTTTGTGGTGAGTGTGAGGCGTTCCTTCGGCTAGACATGAATAGTCCCCGTTGTTTTGCATGTAGAGTCCGTAATCGAGAAACGGACATAGGCATGATGTGTGAAGCCTATCCGGACAAGTTGGTCTGGATCGGTGATGTTGCATGGCATGAATGGCCGGAGAAGTCTCCGTGCAGATGTTTTGTTTTTCGGGTTTTCTACGCGGTAGATTGCAACAGGGAGCCTTGGGGACTAACTCCAAGGTGCACCCAGAAAACTGGACAGATGCGTGATTCTGCCAACTTGGTGGCTCGTGAGCCAACTGGTACATAACCGGGTTATATAAAGTGCGAAATTGATTTGGGACTCGGGAAAGCTTGACCCGCACATATGGCTTAAATTGACGTTGCGATGTGAACAACGGGTTAGGCAGAACCGTACCCGCTCTATGTCGTTTGGTAGGAGCCGTTGGCATAAATGGAGGGTCTTAGGCGGTCTATGGCTTAAATTGACGTGACCAATGCCGGAAAGACAATAATCCTCACGAGAAATTGTCGTCCAAAGGGGCGGTGGTGAGACCACGGGCTTTGACCGGGTTCACCGAGAATGTGCCCTGAGTGCACGGGGTGTCTGGCCGTGAGTGCCTACGCCTGTGGTGAAGTGTTTATTCACTATTGTTTGGCAATGCTATTAAAGTGTAGGGAAGGAGCATCGCCGTCCCGGGTTTAGGGGCGGGATCGTTATAATTTGGTCATCATAGCTGACCATTGCTTTTGTTTTCCACCGCTCGGTGGATTGTTGTCTGCAGGTGCTGCGGAGCCAAGTGGCAAATAGCAGGCAAAAGCCCTTGTTGTTGAGCCGGCCCTCGAAGGCCTAATTTTTGAGTGTTTTCTTTTATACTCATGTATGACCGGCCTGCGTGCCGAGGTTTGGAAGACACTTTAATTTGAGTAAACTATTGTAAGGTCATAAGGTCATGTACTCGTGTATTTGTACGTATATTCATGTTGGGTTTTTATAGTGGACATCCATGTTGTTGGCTGGGTTCTTTATTTGTAACTTTTAAATTGCTTCCGCTAGTATGTACTCTGTGTAGGACGTTGGTTATTGGCAGAACTCATGAATGTCCACTTAGGAATGAAAATACACATGTTTAAGGAACCTGTGTGTTCCTATAATTGCTTTTTGTAATTTTGTTTGGTCACTTAACGGTGTTTTGTACACTATAGGTGACCAGAAGTGGTGCAAGGCCGTCAGAACACCCAATTTCTGAGGCTAGTAGCGCACCAAATGTTATGCCTGCAACACCTCCCTCGGCAGAAATCATACGATTGGTGGCCGAAGTGGTGTTTGCTATGATCAGCGCACAGCCTGCAAAGCAAATACAGCAGCCCGCTCCTGCGATGGAGCAGGTACCGCTTCAAGCGGGTGAACCGAGAAGGGTGGAGCAGGTGGTGGTGGAGCCTTTGGTGCCTAGGAGAGCAACTGAAAGGCAACTCAAACATGTTATGGTATTCAATCCTCTGATGTTCTCGGGGACGGGAACCCCATCCCAAGCTGAGGATTGGCTCTCCCGAGTGAAGAGAGTATTGACAGCTACTGAAATGGAAAAGTGGCAGATGACCACCATAGCTACGTTCCTGTTGGACGGAGATGCACGACTATGGTGGGAAGGTTTGGAGCTTCATCACTTGAGGGGAACGCAACTCACGGACCTCTCGATGGAAAAGTTTTTGAGACTGTTCTTGGCAAGGTATCTTCTCTCAGCTCAGAGGATAGCATTGGAGAATGAGTTCCAGAAATTATCGCAAGGAGAGATTAGCGTGGATGAGTATCTCCACGAATTTACTCGGTTGGGTCAGTACGCTAGCTCTACGTTCGCGGATGAGGAGCGTAAGACAAACCGATTCTATGAAGGTCTGAGGAATGACTTAAGGCTACTGCTCTCGGGGCCTATGACGCAGGGCTTCTTGACCCTGGTCAATACGGCTCGGTCGTTGGAAAAGGATTTGAAGAATGTGCAAGAGAAGAAAAACTCTGGTGATACGAGGACAGAGTTCAAGGTGTCGACTACCTCGAAGTCTGGTTATCGTAGGTTCTATAAGAAGGCTAGGACTTCGAGTCCAGCCCCTTCTTCGGGTGCTTTTGGGGCAACTAAGGGTCAAACCTCAGGCGCATGCTTTACTTGTGGAAAGCCGAGACACTTTGCCCGAGACTTCTTTAGCGGACGTCCCAAGTCCGAGAGGAAGCCCGGAGCAACATAAGAGGAAAATGGCAAGGCAGTGGAGTCAACTGTATCCCATTATGCTCCGGCTCAACCTAGAGTTTATAATCTTGGCCAGCAGGTGGCCATCAAGCAAGCGGATGTGGTGACAGGTACGGTTTAAATTTATAGCAAGTTAATTTTTAAATACTTGTTACCTTGCGCGTGTTACCTTACCACTACTTGTATAGGCTTTGTTTTGATTTGTGATAATCCGGTGAGAGCGCTCGTTGATACGGGAGCTTTGCACTCCTTTTTGTCTGAAGGATTCATATTGCGCATCGGAGTACCTTCTTCGATGGCAAAGGATAAACTGGATGTGTTGTTGCCGAATGGGTATTCGATGCGCGTGGATAGAGTCTGTGGCATAAAGATTTATATTGGGAGTCAGGAGTTCGATTTGCAAGCGTCGTTACTGCCGCTGGTAGAGTTCGACATGATATTTGGCATGGACTGGATCGTGGAGTAGCAAGCATATATCGATTGCAGTCGCATGTAGGTCAAGTTGGGAACAGGTCGTGAGACGACTTTTACGGGCTTGAAAGGGTCGAGCAAGACTTTGATGTCTGCTCTTCAGGTGGTGAAGGCGGTTCGTGCTGGTGCAGAGCTGTTCTTCACGCTATTGGAGGTTGCAAAGCCTAATCCTACGTTGGACAGTATTTCAGTGGTATCCGAGTACCCTGATGTGTTTCCTGGCGATCTTCCTGGAGGCCCACCTCAACGGGAGATTGATTTCACCACCAAACTAGTGTCAGGTGAGAAACCTATGTCACGCTCCCCGTATCGGCTAGCGCCTGAGGAGATGGCGGAGCTGAAGGTTCAACTTCAAGAGTTGATGGAGCAGGGTTATGTGCGTCCAAGTTCGTCGCCTTGGAGCACACCAGTCCTTTTTGTTAAGAAGAAGGACAAAAGCTTGAGACTTTGTATCGATTATCGAGAGCTGAACAAGTACCCGATCCCAAGGATTGATGATATGTTCGATCAGTTAGTCGGGTCAACGGTGAACTCAAAATTGGATCTTAAGTCCGGGTATTATCAGCTGAGGATAACGGAGAGTGATATCCCTAAGACAGCGTTTAGTATGAGATACAGGCATTATGAGTTTACGGTCATGTCGTATGGGCTGACTAATGCGCCGTCAGTGTTCATGGATCTGATGAACAAAACTTTCAGGGAGTACCTAGAACACTTTATGATCGTCTTCATCGACGATATATTGGTGTACTCACAGAGTGAGGAGGATAACTTTAAGCATCTGCATTTGGTGTTAGAGACACTGAGGAGGAATCAATTGTACGCCAAGTTCTCCAAATATGAGTTTTGGTTGTCCTCAGTAGCGTTCCTTGGTCACATAGTCAGTGGAGAGGGTATTGCGGTGGATCCGGTGAAGATTGTTGTGATATAAGAGTGGCCTATGCTGTCTACGATAGTGGAAATCCGGAGTTTTTTGGGTCTTGCCAGCTATTACAGGCGCTTCGTGGAGAACTTCTCGCGGATAGCATTACCCCTCACGACTCTGACATGTAAAGAGCAGAAGTTTGTTTGGACGCCGGAGTGTGCACGAGCTTTTGAGGAGTTGAAGAGTCGGTTGACCACGGCGCTTGTGCTGAGTTCGCCGAGTGGGACCTAAGGCTTTGAGATCTATAGCGATGCTTCTGGCAGTGGATTGGGTTGTGTCCTACTACAGCATGGAATTGTGATAGCGTATGGCTCGCGACAGCTGAAAGTGCATGAGAGGAATTATCCGGACCCTGACTTGGAGTTAGCGGCCGTGATTTTTGCCTTGAAGCTGTGGAGGCATTACTTGTATGGGGTGAAGGTCTATATCTATACCGACCACAAAAGCCTGAAATACTTGTTGGATCAGAAAGACCTAAACATGCTGCAGCGAAGATGGATGGAGTTCCTGTGGTACTACACATTCAAAATTCATTATGTGCCTGGGAAAGGCAATGCAGTTGTGATGCATTGAGTCGCAGGGCCCCAGCTCAAGACAACTAGCTGTTAGTTCAAGACGAGCATTTGGTTCGGGAGTTGGAGGCGTTGGAGATCTCTTGTGTAGACAAGCAGACAAGTGTCGAAGCGCTATTGAACTGGACAGAAGTTTAGTGTGACCTGGCTGATCGGATTCGGTAGGCTCTGGATTTGGATTGCCGCATGAAGCAAATCATGGTTGAGGCCTTGGATGGGTCAAATTCCCAATTTGATGTTAAGGATGGAATGTTATGGAAATATGGTCATTTGTGTGTCCCAAGCGTGGGCAATCTGCGGGCGGAATTGATGTACGAGGCTCATCATACCAAGTACTCGATCCACCCAGGGAGCACGAAGATGTACCGTGACATGAAGAAATTATTCTGGTGGCCAGGACTTAAGAAGGATGTGGCACTCTATGTGGCGAAGTGTCAAACATGCTCCTTAGTGAAGGCAGAGTGCCAGAAGCCTGAAGGATTCTTGAAGTCCTTGCCTATTCTGGAGTGGAAGTTCGACGACATTACTATGGACTTTGTGCATGGTTGCCAAGGTCGCAGAAGGGAAACGACGCCATCTGGGTGGTCGTGTATCGTCTGACGAAAGTGTCGCACTTCATTTCGCATAGGAAGGATCATTCTATGGAGAAATTGGCAAAATTATATGTGGATAATATTGTACGGCTTCACAGTGTGTCTCGCAGCATCGTAAGTGACTGAGATGGGCGGTTCACGTCCAATGATTGGAGGTTGGTGCACCAGATGCTGGGAACAAAGCTAAGTTTCAGCACAGCCTTTCATCCGCAAACGGATGGTCAGACCGAGAGGTTCAACAGGACGATGGAAGACATGCTTCGCATGTGCGTTCTGGATTTCGGGAAGCAATGGGATGATCACCTATACTTGGTGGAATTCGCTTACAACAATAGCTACCAGGCGATCATTCAAATGGCACCCTTCAAGGCCCTTTATGGTAGAAGATGTCGCACGCTGTTGTCTTGGTTGGAAACGGGTGAGTCAAAGTTGTACAAGTGGCAAGAGGTGGAAGATGCAATATCATTGGTTAAAACGATTCGAGAAAGATTGTTAATCGCTCAGGACCGGCAAGCTAAGTACTATAACGCCAAGCATAGGAAGGTGGAGTTCGCTGTCGGTGACTGGGGGTACTTGAAGATTAATCCGTTCAAGGGTGTCTCGCGGGTACGGCGCTTGAAGAAGCTAAGCCCGAGGTACCTTGGACCGTTTGAGATTCTGGAGAGGATTGGCGAAGCAGCTTATCGATTGAGGCTATCAGTGGAGCTAAGTGGGCTACACGACGTATTCCACATATCGGTGCTGCGGAAGGCGGTGCAAGAACCTTCACAAGTGATTGTGGTCGATCAAGTGTCGGTCGGTAATGGGTTTACGACGAAGGTAAAGCCCGTCCGCATTGAGGACTCGGAAGTCAAGCGATTGCGTAACAAGGAAATCAGGATGGTCAAGGTCCGTCGGGAGGAGCTCGCGTGGAAGCGAGAGCAGACCATGCTTGAGGAGTACTAGGAGTTATTCCACTCAGGTACCATTTAAATTTTGTTTTTATCTTTCCTTTATGTAATTTCAGGATGAAATTCTTTTAAGAGGGAGATAGCTGTAACGCCCCGAAACTCAAAAGAGTGACGGGCAGCATTTTGAGCCAAGTTTGGAACTTGGTAGGGGTCACACGGCCTGGGATACGGGTATGTCCCGTGTCCCCCAAGGCCGTGTCATGCTTGGGTTCGATGATGGCCGTGTGGTTGACGAATTACAGTCGACGATCGTCAAGCAGCAAACACGGCCTGAGAAACGGGAGTGTCCCAGGCAGTGTCCTACTCAGGTAGTTGGCCGAGTGGTGTCGGGGGAGAAACACGGCAGGGAGCCCAGGCATGTTTGGGGTTGACACGGGCGTGTCAAATGAGTGCATGGGCATGTCTAATACCCGTGTTCTCCTCGGGTTGGTGTAGGTACTGTGTCGATGGAGGAACACGCCCGGCAACACGGGCGTGTACTGGATGACACGGGAGTGTCAAGTTTGACACGTGCGTGTCGGGTGCCCGTGTCCTTTTCTAGGTGCGACGGTTTCGGCGTCGATTGAGGCACACAGCCTTGGACACTAGCGTGTCACAAGCCGTGTTCGGCCCAGGTTTTGGATTTTAAGTGCGAATCGTGGTCGTTCGTTTCCTTATTTGGGATCAAACAGTTCAGGGCTGTTCTTGCTGAGTTATACCCAGGAATAGGGTTTGGATGCCTCCATTTCATTCAAGCAATCTCTTTCTAAAGTTCAAGAGAGAGGGGAGAGCAAGGAAGAAGAAGGAAGATAGATCCGGCCGCCGGCGGAGCTTCAGAGCCCCAAATCGCGAGCCGAGTTCGGATCTACGGAGGCAAGGATATTGCGGTGCTTTTCATCCGCGTAGATTTCCATGGTGCCAAAGAGGAATGCTAGGGTAACGATTCTCATCTTAGGACATGTGAAGTCCTCTTTTCCTTTGCATAGGAAGCCCGCTCTCGCGAGTTTGCGGTGAGTGTGAGGCGTTCCTTTGGGTAGACATGAATAGTCCCCGTTGTTTTGCATGTAGAGTCCGTAATCGAGAAACGGACATAGGCATGATGTGTGAAGCCTATCCGGACAAGTTGGTCTGGATTGGTGATGTTGCATGGCATGAATGGCCGGAGAAGACTCCGTACAGATGTTTTGTTTTCGGGTTTTCTACGAGGTAGATTGCAACAGGGTGCCTTGGGGACTAACTCCAAGGTTGATATAAAATTATTAAGCGGAGAAGGGGTTATGCGCGGAGAAGACAAAGTTAAGGGAGGAGAAGGTGGGAGTGTAGTTGTGAGATGTTCTCCGATTCTATATTCGATGAAGGCAAGTATACCTTGTCGCATATAGTATAGGATATTAAGTCCAATATCAAGGTCGTATTACCTGGGGCGAATTGAGTACTTATACTTCAAGGAGTTACTATTATCTTATCAATTAAAAGTTGTTTTGGGGTTGCTTACTAAATTAGAGAAGTGAGAGTGCTTTGCTTGCAATTTTGAGAAAAGCTAAATGATGATTAAGCGATTGTACTTGATCGAGAATCACCTCGGCTTAAGTTGATGAAAAGATGCAATAATAAACTTTTTTCAATTAAAAAGGCAAAAGACCTTGACCGCGGAGGTGCTAAAAGCAAGAACATGCTTCTCTCGAAGTCATGCCCATCTGAGTTTAGGAAGGTATGACCGAACTTTCGTCCGAATCGGAGGCCTAAAACCTGCTTTATGTTGTGAACCCCTCTATTGGATTTTACTCCAATCCGGGAGAATTGAACGTCTGCCTCTCTCGAGGGGTGCGAACAACTCCCTTTACTCCTGAGTGCTCATTCAAACTTTCGGCCTCTCGGCTAGCCCAGAATGAAGCAAAGGTGGAGAGTATATATCGATGATATACCTCCAACCCATGATAAATCAAGAGTAATTCAAGGCTAAATCCTAAAAAGGAAAGGTAAGATTCAAAGCATCATAGCTTAATCACTCGAACCTCGGATCATCAAGATCGAGTACAAGGAGGATTAGTTAATCATGGTGAGGTGGAAGAGGGGGGATGAGTAGTAAAGCATAAAGACACAAAGTAGTAAAGAGAAGAAAACAAGAGCACTTTTATTAAAATTAAGATGAGCTTACAGCATGAAATTGAACGAGATTACAAGTGCATGGAATTGAAATCCTATTCTGGCCCTATCATTAGCAACTAAAGCATTAATAAAAGCTATTACAAAATCTTAACTAACTAGGATTAAGGAAAATACAAAGCGAGAGAGCATAAAAGCATAAAAGGAACATCAAACAGAGGGGCAGAACCTCCCCCTTTTAGCCAAAAAGTGTCCTGAACCCTTGGGGAAGGGCTCAATTTATAGCTTTTTTTCGGGATGGGTCACGCCCCCTGACACGCCCTGGTAGGGCGTGTACCTGGGGCGTGACACGGTCGGTGCGACTTTTTGCGTGCTGAAATTAACTGCTGGAGTTGACGGGCGTGGTTGTTGAAGTACACACCCATATGTCACGCCCAGGTCGGGCGTGACCCGGGGGCGTGACACATTCGGTGCGACGGTGTAGCGGGAAAAACGAGCGCGCTGCGGCGATTCCTCGGAACCTAGGGACACGCCTCTAGAACACGCCCGTGTCGGATGTGACACGGGCGTGACAGAGGGCGTGTACACTAAGTTTTCACGGAATGCAGTTTCAGACCAATTGTTTCATTACTCTGGGTTACACGCCCTAGGTACACGCCCGGGTAGGGCGTGACCCGGGGCGTGTCACAGCAAAATTCGGCTGAAAGCCGTGAAAACCTGCAAAAAGCAGAAAAACGCATTAGCGACAAAAATATATACAAAGGTCAATCAAAATAAGCACTTTACAAGACATGATTTGATTTGAAATCCTGAAAATACCCTAATAAAATTGACTATAAACCGTATTATCAAAGGTGCACCCGGAAAACTGGGCAGATGCGTGATTCTGCTAACTTGGTGGCCTGGGAGCCAACTTCTACATAACCTGGTTATGTAAAGTGTGAAATCGATTGGGGACTCGGGAAAGCTTGACCAGCGCATGTGGCTTAAATTGACGTTGCGATGTGAGCAACGGGTTAGGCAGAATCGTACCCGCTCTATGTCGTTTGGTAGGAGTCGTTGGCATAGATGGAGGGTCTTAGACGGTCTATGTCTTAAATTGACGTGATCAATTGATGGCGACGATGCTGATGCGGCCGCGGATCTACAACATCTAGAGTTCGTGGATTGGGACGATCGTTGCCGCAAGCTCGAAGATGGGAGTCTACCACGATGTTTTTTCGCCAATGCCGCCACCGCTACATGTTTTGCTCGACGTCTGCCGCCGCCAATAAATAAAATATATAATTATAAATTACATAATTATAATTATATATTTTATCAATTTTTATTTTAAGCAATTCTATTTTAAAAGTACTTTATTTCATGCATTTTATTTAGTTAGTGAATTGTTTAATTTCATGTATTGTATTTTCATTTCATGTATTATGATGGGTGCATATAACCATCATAATTTCTTTTTGAATCTTGAATTTTGAATGGATGATGATTGAGTGGTGTAGGCTATATAAAAGGAATAATTAGAGAATGAAAGAAAGAAATCAAAAGAATTCAAATTTTGAATTTTCCCCCTCTTTCCTCTTTCCCTCTAAGACAAATTTTGGCCCCTCCTTGTTTCTCCTCCTCTCTTGGCCGTCGGCCTCATCTTCTTCCCCTCTCCTCCCTCATCTCGTCTTCTCCACAAAATCCTTTCTCCTCTCCACTACGAGTAACAAATCAAAGAACTCCTCTCCTTGAAGAATTCGGCCAACATCCTTTCCCCCTCCTTGGGTGATTTCGGTCAAAGACAACAACTTCGGCGACGACGAACCTTCTCCGACGTGAAGCAAGGAAGGTGGACTAGTTTCTCTCCGTTCGGCGTGACTCCGGCGGAGCCGTGGAAGAGCGAACCATTTTTCATCGGAATCATCTATTCCGATTGGGGTAACGAAAATTACTACTCTTGTGTGATTCCCTCTTAGATAGATCTTGTGGTGGTTTTATTTGGCGTTGCTTCCGAACTTTTGAATTCATCGTGGTTTTGATCCGAACGATATTGTTATCTTCTTTTGATCTATTTTAAGTTCGTGAGGATTGACAGACCTCGTTTTCTTTTTGTTGGGAGAGATCTACCATTTCCGAATCGTTTACTTTTGGTGGATCTCTTTTGGTACAACACACGCTCGAACGGATCGGGTCGAGCCATTTCGCTTGAGAGAATATTGGTTCATCGCCACTATTTGATCTATAAGGGTGTAGCGAACCCGTGCGTTAGCATTAGATTGATATTATTGTGAATCGGGTGCGCTGCGTTTAAATTGTGCGAGCGTAGAATTGAAACGAGTGAGAACAATTCGGTGTCTTTGTCCGTTGCGTCTCGTCAGGAGACGTAGCCTGCATCAATTTGGTATCAAAGCGAGGTTGTGTTAATTTCTTAATTAGTACCATCCTAGGAAAAATTTCTTTAGCACGCCGACACGAACTTGCACGTTTCATTGCACAACATACAAATCAATTTTTAAATTTGGTCTGTCAATAACGGCCTATATTTTTATTTTTTTTAGCAAAACAATATCAAAAAAATATTTTAATAATCTCTCATTTATTGTCATTAAGAAAATCCCAAAAAATATTTTCTTGCCTTAGCTTTTAAGCGGGAACAAATACATCTGTTGCATTTTATATAGGGTCAGGTTCATTATTCATTGCATGTGCATCAGTTTCGGGTGAGTTTTCTCTCTGGTTCTCATTATTATGGCCTATGACGTTTATGCTTCTCGTTTAGATTACTGTTATGTTAATCTCATGGCTAAACACACCCCAGCCTTGCCTTCATACCATGGGAATACCAATCGTCCCCACGCTCATCCTCCTACTAGAATTGAGGCCCCTACTTATGACGGTTTGGGGTATCCCCAAAATTTTAGAGACTGGCTTAAGGGAATAGAAAATTATTTTAATTGTCACTTATGGGACGACCACCAAAAGGTTAACATAGCCCGAGATCGATTAGTAGGTCAAGCCCGCGTGTTTTGGCTAAACAAAGAGCGTCGTGTTGGTAGTTATAAACATGCTTGGTCGGCAATGCGTAGCCTACTCTCGGGTCAATTTGATCCTGCCTACCTCCGCACTACTAACACCAAGCTTGTGAGTGAGTATCGTTATGGCGCTAGTCCCATACCTGCCTATAGGAATGATTATATACCTAACGCAAAATCATTTGTCCCCAAAGGTCGGCCTGCTCTTAGTGTACCTACTACCACCTTTAGGGAAACCATTCTTACTAGATCTTATGCCTTGGACTCAAAAGATGTTACTCCTAGAATTTTGACTCCTTTATCCTCGACGCCTAAGCCTCCTGATGTAGTGACTAATAGCCATGAGGATGCTGATGTAGATGTGGTATCTCTTGATCTTGAGGATGACCAACTAGGTGAGTGTATTCCATCATGTACGTTAGTGACCGACGATTCTACTGAGTCTGAAATTGAGACTGGATACCCTAGTGATTTGGAAGACGATGTATGGGATGATTACGTTCCGATCTGTGAGAGTATTACGTTGCCTATTACGTGCCCTACTAGCGTTGTGTTTGTTCACCCTAGTATTGAGTGCCCTCTCCATGATACGATCCCCGTCGCATTAGATCCTACGATCGCACCCACTGAGATTATATCTGAGTTATCTGAGGAGTTTGAGAGTGAGGATGTCCCAAGTGTTATTTTGGATGAGTTACCATCTAAGGGATGGGTATTTTTGGACGATTCAGTGGTTGTACACCCGGATGAGAGTTCTTTGATGTCGTCACCGTTGGGTGAAATTTTACTGATTCGGATTTTATCCCAGGTTTGATTTTATCGACCCTTCCCCCTATTTATTTGCCTGTCTTAGATGAACTTTTAGGACGTGGAACCGATATCCCTAATCTGAGTTGTTGTGTCATGCCCAGTTTATTAGCTCCTACTTTGACGTTGACTCAGTGTGTAGATATTACTATGTTGCGAGCACTAGTATTTGGACTATTCACCGCACCTCATAGTCATGACTACGTGTCACTTTTGGCAGATCCTTTTTCTGCGTGTCCGTCTACGGTTCCGTCCCCTACTACGAATGACTCTATTTCTTTGGCCACTGTGCCTCTGGATGTGGTGTCCCTTATACATACTTATATACCACACCTGATCGCACGCATTTACCCTCCGCCATTTGATGACCCTCATTTCCCCACGTTAGCGACTATAGTTGGGTCTCTTGAGTTGTTTCGCTCGCATACCTTTGCACATTCGGGGGCATCCAACTATATTGGTTATGATGCGCGGTTCTCCTTGGCATATATTCATGCCAAGCGTGAAAATATTAAAATTGAAATTAAGACTGCGGTGTCGGAGCCCATAAAAATTATCTCTGATTACAAGGCTCCCGTGCCACCTGACTTACCCCCCTTATCCTCTGCTCTTGGGTCAAGTCATGTAGCACATGGATTCTTTCCTCATGTATCTAGGCCATTAGTGATTCATTTTAAGTTTTATCGCATGCACTTCTACTCCTTTTTGAGACTGTCTGATGCTAGATATAGTGATTTGGGTTTAGTCTGGTCAGTCCCCGAGCGGATGCCTTCTGGCTCCGTTAATAAATTAATATGTAGGAACGCCGACCCATCCGTGATTATGAAGAACGTCGAATTTTATGCTTTTACTTTAGATTTTTATATAGCACATGGTGTTTCACTTTATTTCAAGTTTCCGGACTTTTTACTGTACATCTTTGTTCCACTTGAGCGCCTTTTTCTGTCGTCTCTTCCTACCACTAAATATTCTCTTGGGATGGGGAGTGTTAGTACTGTCATGTCTATTTTTCATGTTGACTCCTTGGTTCTTGAACCGGTTGGTAAGATTCTTGTTTATTTTCTTTTGCTTGACACCCTTTCGAGTTTTCTCGAAAGTCTTGTTGTTTGTGTGCCAGACAGGTTCTCAGTGCTATGGGATGTTCATGCTACGAAGACACGAATTGCGGGCCATATTTGCCCCATGTTGCTGCTGCTTTCGACGGTTCCCCCCTCACGGGCCACTCATCAGTGATGAGTGATTTTGAGCGGGGGAGGATTGATGGCGATGATGCTGATGCGGCCGCGGATCTACAACATCTAGAGTTCGTGAATTGGGACGGTCGTTGCCGTAAGCTCGAAGATGGGAGTCTACCACGATGTTGCTTCGCCAACGCCGCCACCGCTACATGTTTTGCTCGACGTCTGCCGCCGCCAATAAATAAAATATATAATTATAAATTACATAATTATAATTATATATTTTATCAATTTTTTTTTAAGCAATTCTATTTTAAAAGTACTTTATTTCATGCATTTTAGTTAGTTAGTGAATTGTTTAATTTCATGTATTGTATTTTCATTTCATGTATTATGATGGGTGCATATAACCATCATAATTTCTTTTTGAATTTTGAATTTTGAATGAATGATGATTGAGTGGTGTAGCCTATATATAGCCATGGTTATGAAGGAATAATTAGAGAATGAAAGAAAGAAATCATAAGAATTCAAATTTTGAATTTTCCCCCTCCTTTCTCCTTCGTCTTTGAGAAATTCTCCCCCCTTTCTCTTCTCTCTTGGCCGCCGGCCTTCTATCTCTCCGACTCTTAGTGGCTCGGCCACCTTCCCCCTCTCCTCCTCCTCCTCCCTCTCCAAGGGTTTGTCAAAAGGAGAAAACGGCGAGCGTCTTCATCGTCTGGTGCGGATCCGAGGATTTCTGCGTGGAAATAGAGAATATACCACCGTCAACGTGTGTTCCTCCACTCATCTCTGTGGAAGGTTTTCGTGGGATTTGGGTAACGATTCCTACACCACTTTGTGTGATTTCTTCTAACTTATTTTGTGATGTTTTGGTGGAATTAGAAGGCTAGTTTTTAGTCCGGATTTATATTGAAATTAGCACTTAATAAAATCTGAATTTTCAAGCATATATTTCCCGAATATTTTTCGTATAACTTAGAGCGGGTAGATCTCATGAGCACTTGAAAAAATCGGGTTCATCACCTTTGATTTCCCCTTGCGCTCAAGTGATTTGGTAAACCCTCATTTTAATTAATTTGGGATTGAAATTAGGACTTCATTTTAATCGCTAATTTAGCCTGGAACTTTCTTTATTGGAATTGTGAATTGCTTGCGCATAATCTAATTGATTAGCTAACTGTCCGGATCGTGTGGGTCCTTTTCGCTTGAGCGAACATTGGTCTATAGCCCTTGTTCAATCTATAAAAGGGGTTGCGTCCCTTTGCGTTGATGGTTGTGGAATTTTTGCCTCTTAATGTTTGAGTATTTGATAGTACTAAGTAGAGAAACCGCGCACTAGATATTTAATTAAATTGTCGAGCAGAAGAACGCGTAGTTTAATCTGTCGAAATCTTGGGCCTGCATCATCAATGCCGGAAAGACAATAATGCTCACGAGAAATTACCGTCCAAAGGGGCGGTGGTGAGACTGCGGGCTTTGACCGGGTTCACCGAGAATGTGCCCTGAGTGCACTGGGTGTGTGGCCGTGAGTGTCTACGCATATGGTGAAGTGTTTATTCACTATTGTTTGGGAATGATAATAAAGTGCAGGGAAGGAGCATCGCCGCCCCGAGTTTATGAGCGGGATCGTTATAATTTGGCCAGCATAGCTGACTGTTGCTTTTGTTTGCCACCGCTCGGTGGATTGTTGCTTGCAGGTGCTGCGTAGCCATGTGGCAAATATCGGGCAAAAGCACTTGTTGCTGAGCTGGCCCTCGAAGGCCTAATTTTTGAGTGTTTTCTTTTATACTCATGTATGATCGGCCTGCGTGCCGAGGTTTGGAAGACACTTTAATTTGAGTAAACTATTGTAAGGCCATAAGGCTATGTACTCGTGTATTTGTACGTACATTCCTGTTGGGTTTTTATAGTGGACATTCATGTTGTTGGCTGGGTTCTTTATTTGTAACTTTTAAATTGCTTCTGCTAGGATGTACTCTGTGTAGGACGTTGGTTATTGGCAGGATGGTTTCCATTGCGTAACCTTCCAGTCTGTCTGTGGCATATGGCGTCGGTCCCGGCCGGACCTACTGTTATATGCTATGCGACGGATAGGGGGTGTTACATACTGCAGGCAGACTGAAGGGTTGTCCCCCCACTGGGCGTTATGGCGTACAGAAGTAGAGTCCGCTGGATGTTGTTCGGATTGACGGAGGGCTGGATCAAGTCCACTCTCCTTGGGCGGACCGATATCGAGTCCGCGAATTGCAAGCAGACGATAGCTGGACGACTGCGTGACCTAGCGGACTGAAGAAGCAGGCCGCCCCCACTGTTGAAGTCCTCCTTCTGTTTGATGGACAGGCTTGTCACCCCTGTTGGGCGGCCAGGAGGTTGTCGCCCTTTGTTGGACGACTTGAAGGCAGGTCGCCGACTGTCGGGCGGACTGAGCTGGAAAAGGTCACACCCTCTAGTGGGCGACCTGGAGAGTTGTCGTCTGCCCGGTGACTTGAAGCTCATTGTGTATTGTTGGGCGACCTGGAGGCAGGTCGCTTGGCGATGTGGCGGTTTTCCTTGCTTGTTGTGCGACTTGTAGGAGTGGACTGAAGAAGACCGTGACTCATGCCGAGTATGCGGTTACCTGGCGGTCTGAGCGGGTTGTAATGCGAGTACGTCGTAGTTGGGTAGTATGCACCTGTCGGAATGGAGAGAACCGTTGCGCAGTTAGCTGATCTAACCGTGCGGCCTGCAGGGGCTGACCGAGGAAGTAGTCTGCAGCCCCGGCAGAACCAGCGGCTGTTGTGCGATGTGGGTGGTAAGACCGGGGAGACCACCCTTGCTGCGCGGCCTGAGCGGATACAAAGGTCTATCCGCCTGGCCCAAAGAGAGGGTTGAGGCAATCTGCGACCTCTAGGGGGAACTTGGAGCAGGCCGCGACTTGCGATCTGGCTACCCTGTGAGGGATCGCGATTTCTAGGTCAACACCACTTGGGACTTGTGAGATTTGTCTTTGTCAGGCGGCCTTGACTTGACTCGCTTACAGCTCGGGTGCTGCTCGGGTGTTGCTCGAGTGTGGCTCGGGTGCTGCTCGTAGAAGGAATTCAGCAGAGTTCCGACCTGAGGAAGAAGAAGACTCGAGGAAAAAAAGTTAAGAAATAAGGAGGCATGGGGCTCCTTTTATAGGCTCTGGTTTGTGGTTATGGTGGTTACGCGGCTATCCGCACACCATAACCACCCTCGTGATTATTTTTGGTATAGTTTAAATACGCGTATTTCACTAGTTGGAGACCATTTAAATAAATTACAAAATATTAATTAAATCCCCCCACACTAACCTGCTGGTTGGTGGGTGGTTATGCGTGAATAGGACGGCCAGGAGCGCCCCCCATCGATCGGACAACGGAAGCAGGACTCCACGGGCGGCTGGCGCACTCGCCGCCATATTCGTTCCCGAGGGGAGGACGGTCGGCAGCGGCGGGGGAGGGATCCCGGTAGCTCTCCTTGGCCGCGCGCCGGTGTCCGAGGGAGGGGCGGCCCGGGCGGCCGCCCCCCCCCCCCCCCCCTGGCCGTGTGGGCGGCCGAGGGAGGGGGCGGTTGAGGCAGCCGCCTCCTTAGCCGCGCCGGCGGCCCAGGGAGGGGCGGCCTGGAAGGCCGCCCCCGAGGCCGCGCGGGCCGCGGAGGAACGGGGCAGTCTAGGCGGCCGCCGCCTCGGCCGCTCTGGCGGCCGAGGGAGTGGGCGGCCCGGGCGGTCGTCCCCCTGGCCGCGCTGGCAGTCGAGCGTGGGGGCGGCCCTCGGCCGCGCCGGCGGCCGAGGGAGGCGCGGCCCGGGCAGCCGCTTCCTCGGCCGCGGCCGCGGCCGGTGTGGCGAGAGAGGGCGGCCGACCCACATCCTGGGAGGAGGCGGTCGCTCGCCGCCAGCGAGGTGGTTCTCGCGGCGGTTGGCCCATTGCGCGTAATGGGATAGGTGCGTGGGGGATCGAGTGTGGTGATTGCTCACGCGGCCAATCCCATGATCCCACCACTTTGGAGGTGAAGATCATGGGTGTGTGGTTATGTGTGCACACCCAACCTTTATAAAATGAGGGTCATCCCCAACAAAAGTCTTTTTAATTCATGTTTCTTAAGTTTATTTTTAGTAAGTTAGCAAAAAAAGTAGATTGGGAAAGTCTTTATGTAGGAATTCAGATTTTTGATTTAGATTGAGGTGGTTATAAAATATCTCTTAGATTTTAGTAGCGGCCCAATGCTCTTTTCATTAGTCTCTTTATTTGGTTTTTAATTCTGTTAAAATTTGGGATGATTTATTTTTTTTGTTAGTGAAATCTATAAAAAGTTCATGTCATAGTTAAGTAAGCATTTTTAGTTTATATTTCATAATTTCTCTACTTTTAATTTAGCATTTTATTTTCGCTAGATGGTATGTGTTTGCTTGGGGACAAACAAAATATTAAGTCCAAAAAAATTTGATAATGCATACTTTAACTTATGTTATTAAAGTAAAAATATTAAATAAATAAATGATAGTATAAATTTTATATATTTTCTCTAAAATAAATAAATAAATTTGCTTGTTAATTAATTTTATAATTTTCTCTTACGGTATTTTATTTTAAATTTGCAGGTCTGGGAGAATTCCGGCACATGTTAAAGCTAATGCTTGCTGCAAGATATTGTTATTGTCGCGCTCTTGAGGATGGAGATTTTACTGAAGTTGTAGACTTGTTTCCCGCCATGTTGTTCCCCGCTATCTTTGCACGTCGTCACCAACTTAAAACCCAAGCTCGCCACCTTCAATATATTTCATGCACACATTCATATCATTCCGCCACCTTTAACCCCATATATATCCACATGAGCACCACTTACAGCCACCCTCCATTAAATAATGCTACAGCCGAACCAGGCAATTCCTTAATATTATTGCAGCTCTGAATCTCTATATTTTCCTACATTCAATCAGTGGTGGACTTAGAATTTTTGGTCGACCTGAGCATCAAGCAAAAGATTCATGATAAAAATCCTAGAATAGACAGCGGTTTATATACCACTGTCTATTCTACCCTAAACCCTAGAATAGACATTGGTTTATATAAAAATCACTGTCTATTCTAGAATAGTGTCTATTCTAGAATAGACAGCGGTTTTTATATAAACCGTTGTCTAATCTGCCCTGAACCCTAGAATAGACAGCGGTTTATATATAAACCGCTGCCTATTCTACCGTGAACCAGATAACAAAATCGCGAAATACAACCCGTCTATAGCAAATTGCGATTATTTGGACCCGGGCGCGTGCCCAGGTGTGCCCAAACATGGGTCCGCCTGCATTCTACCCGCCACCTTAATTTTAAAATAAATCTGCAACCTTTATTTTCATGGCCCGCCTCCTTTTCAAAGCTATCGTTCATGCCACCTTCATATATCAGTTTAATATTGTGGTTGAGCCTCTCTTAATTCCTCAAGCAGCCATCATCAATCCTTCAAATTAATGCCGCACACTTCATCTCCCCCATCTTGAATGTTGCTGCCCATCTTTATTTCATGAGCTGAAACTCATTCACTTCTCCTTAAATTGATGCCACATCACCACCTCATTAACATAGCCGAACCCCTCCTTCCACCCCCTCATATTCTTCCATTTGAATTACTCCAAACACTTCCTATTCATGCATAGCCGGCCACCTTTCTCTTCAAATTAAAATAAAGCCACCTCTTCATTACCTCTCATTAATGCATATTTACACCTCCAACTCTTTTTCTTCCCCTTCCAACCCTTCATTTGCCTCTCATATTCATTCCCCTATTTACCTATACAAAGGATTGGTTGGAGCTATGGACAAAGACAAAAAAATCAGATTTTGGAGAGAGATTTTGGAGTGTTTTATGAGAGTTTACTTTGTTGTTATTATAGTTCTTACTCTCTTTCTTGCACTTTAAATTTCAACTTTTAGTATTGCAAATTTTCATGTACTTGTCTTTTCATATAAATAGTATTGCAATTTTCTTTTCTCATTTTTATGTTTTAATTATGCAAACTTTTAAAATTTCTCTTATTTCCTTCATCGTCATGAATAGCTAAATCTTCTTAGCACTCGATCGAGATGACCCGAGGAACGAAATGATCATTTCTTGTTAATCTATTTTTTGATTTCAACGAATGCTTAGGATTTATCCTTGATTTATTTTGAACAAGATCATATCAATCGATATATGGTTTTTATTTCTGCTTCCGCATTCTAGTATCCGGAAGGATCGTGTAAACGAATCGATCACTCGCGGGTAAAAGGAGTTGAATGAAATTTTTGAAAAAGGATAGCGTAACTCTCTCGGATTTGAGTCAAATCCAATAGCGGGTTTCACTACTTAAGGCGAGTTTTATGAGTTTTGATTAGAACGATATTTCGGTTGAACATTGTCTCCTATGAACGGAGAAGTCCCCTAAAAATGGAGTGAAGAACTTGCCTCCTATGAACGGAGAAGTCTCCTAAGAACGAAGTGAAGAACTTGCCTCCTATAAACGAAAAGTCTCCTAAAAATGGAGTGAGTAACTTGTCCCCGGAATAGAAATGGAACTGAAGGGTAACTTTCTTATTCTACTTTTTATTTTAGTTTACTGCACTTTCTTTCAGTACAACATTTACTTCAATTCAGTACTTTGTTACATTTCTTTTTGATTTAGTAGTTTATTACCACAGTTCTTTCCAGTATTTACTTCAGCACTTTAGATCTGCAGCTTTAATTCAGCAGTATTTTATTACCACACTTTATTACTGCAATTTATTATTCCTTTCATTTTTGTTCGGGTCCCGCTCTGACGAGCGATTGTTTATTGGATGAGCATTAGTTAGGGATAACATGAAGTTGAGGAATTTCTCTGAGTCTAGCCCAAAATAATGGATTCACATGCTCATTGCGCTTCTTGTCTAAAATTGAGCAGCATGCCGAAGATACATAGTCTCCTGCCCGAATTATTTTTAGGGCAAGCCATCGCGGACCCGACAATGCCAATTTTATGTTGTATATATTTTTTGTATTATAAATTGCATGTGGTGAAAAGTGGCAGGTCGGTCATGCCCGCAGACCATTCGTACAGGTGCGAGAAAGTTGACGACTCATGGTGTTGAAGCCAAAACTAGCCTCAACGAGAGTTCTTACCTTGGGGTGCAACTAACGCCTACTTCTCCCAAACCTTGACCCCTGACTAGTGACGAAGAACCTAGAATTGACCCTAAGCCTCAGCTGGGAGGTCCCACCTCTAACCCGGAAGTTCTCTGAGCGTTTCCCCTACAAAGCCAATTGTTGGGCTCGGAATACCTCAGAGAGCACTAGAAGGAATTCTGGAAAGTGCGGAAAAACTGCCTTCTGAGGTATCTTGTAGGTCTATTTATAGATTTTCAGTATCTGGTCTGCCAATAACGTAATTCTGCTGTGCAAAAAAGCTAATTGCAGACCCGAGGGTATTCTGGTAATTTTACCAGAGGGCAATCTGGTAATTTTACCCGAGGGTAATCTGGTAATTTTACCCGAGGGTAGCCAGGTAATTTTACCCGAGGGTAGCCTGGTAATTTTACCCTTGGGCCGCACTGGGCGGAAGCCCTTCCCCCTCTCTGTAAGTTTTTTGGCTGCCCACTGACCTTGAGGAGATCCCGCCAACCCGGGAACAAGCCCTCTCGCATGCCCTGGGCAGGAACCCTCTCTTCCGCTATAGGCGGCAACCCTCTCACCCATCTACTGGTGACCCGGCTTTTAGCTCAAAACTGTAGCCCAAGGCTAGCCCCATCCTGTTCCTTGGGATTTATGGGGTTGTACACAATCTACGCTCTTTGCGAGCAAGTCTTGCCCTCATAAAGACACGTCCAACCTCAGATATCCGCTGAGCCAATGCTGACCTGGAAGGGAATCTTGGGTGGGCCCCACCTCGGTCCTGTATATATATGCAACACGGCCAGTTCTCAGGCCACCATTGTTATCGTCATCTTCCAATTTATCTCTCGCAAGTTTGTCAAGATGTATGTCAAGCATAGCGAGAAGCCCCTCTCAAAAGAATCCCAAGACCGTCTCGTCGCGGCTCAGGCGAGAGCCGGTGCCAACTGCAAGGGGGTTGCCCCATGGCTCATGCACGAGAGGCTGGACAGCACGCCCTCTCAGCCGAAGAAGAGGAAGGCTAAGTCAGTCAGGCAAGACCACTCGAAGAAGGTTCTTGCCTCACCCTCCCCGACTCCCAATCGCACCGAGAACCCTTCTTCCCCGCTAAAGGACTCCTCTTGATTCACTTTCCGGTGTAACCCTGCTTTGTTGTGTCTGACACGTTTCCCTTCTCGCCGATAGGTCACGGAAACTGCCGCCGAGAACGCTCCGGCGAATAACGAGTCAGTTCATCCCCTCGGCGAGAACCTGCTGCTGGTTTCGGAGGCCGTTCGTCCAACTACCCAAGTTCAGCCCGCAACCCATCCTGGTAACCTCGTGTAACGCCCCAAAACTGAAAGAGCGACGGGAGGCGTTCTGGGCCAAATTTGGAATTTGGCAGGGGGCACACAGCCTGGGACACGGGTGTGTCCCAGGGCGTGTCGTGTTTGGGTCGACAATTTGGCTGATAGGTCGACAAATTCTGGAGTCGACGATCGTCGAGCAGCGAACACGGCCTGAGACACGGGCGTGTCTCAGGGGTGGTCGAGCTCGTGTCGACGACCTGCCAGGGAAGTCGACGATTTTTGCTTGACGAAATGTCGAGACGCGGAACACGGCCTAGGACACGAGCGTGTCCAAGGCCGTGTCGGGTGGTCGACGAACTGCGCTAGACGAAATGTCGAGACTGTGAACACGGCCTGGGGCCCAGGCGTGTTCGGGTATGACACGGGCGTGTCAAATAGGACATGGGCGAGTCCAAGACCCGTGTGAGTCTCGGGTTGGTGTTGGTCCTGTGTCGATGGAGGAACATGCCCGGGAACACGGGCGTGTACTGGCTGACACGGGCGTGTCAGGTCGAACACGGGCGTGTCGGGTGCCCGTGTGTTTTTCGAGATGCGTCGATTTTGACGGTGAATGAGGGACACAACCCTGGACACGGGCGTGTCGCAGGCCGTGTTCGGCCCAGGTTTTATATTTCAGCTACGGATCGTAGCCGTTCGTTTCCTTATTTTGGGATCCGACGGCTGGGGGTTGTTCCTGCTGGGATATACCCAGGATTGGGCCTTTGAAACCCTCATTTCACTTGAGTGGTTTTCTTTCTAAGTCTAGAGAGAGGGGAGAGCAAAGGAGGAAGAAGAATCCTAGATCCGGTCACCGACGGAGCTTCGGAGCTACAAATCGCGAGCCAACTTCGGATCTACGGAGGCAAGGAGATTGCGGTGCTTTTCATCTGCGTACATTTCCATGGTGCCAAGGAAAAACGCTAGGGTAACGATTCTCTACTTGAGCATGTGAAGCTCTCTTTTTCTTTGCATAGGAAGCCCGCTCTCACGAGTTTGCGGTGAGTTGAGGCGTTCCTTCGGGTAGACATGAATAGTCCCCGTTGTGTACATGTAGAGTCCGTAATCGAGAACGAATATAGGCATGATGTGTGAAGCCTACCGGACAGTTGGTCTGGATCGGTGATGTTGCATTGACTCCGCGCAAATGTTTGTTTTTCGGGTTTTCTACGAGGTAGATTGCAACATGGAGCCTTGGGGATTAACTCCAAGGTGCATCCGGGAAACTGGGCAGATGCGTGATTCTGCCAACATGGTGGCATGGGAGCTAACTTGAACATAACTGGGTTATGTGAAGTGTGTAACGGAAACGGGACTCGGAGAAGTTTGACCCGCGCATATGGCTTAAATTGTCGTTGCGATGTGATCACAGGTTAGGCGGAACCGTACCCGTTCTATGTCGTTCGGTGTGAGCCTGTTTCATATATGAGGGTCTTTGGTGGTCTATGGCTTAAATTGACGTGACCCATGCCGGGAATACAAATGCGGTGGTGAGACCGGGGTGTCTATGGCTTAAATTGACGTGACATTGACCGGTTCACCGAGAATGTGCCCTGAGTGCACGGGGCGTGTGGCTGTGCGTGCCAACGCCTGTGATGTAATGTATATATATACTGCTTGGCTATGCTAATAAAGTGCAGGGAAGGAGCATCACCGCCCCGAGTTGGGGGCGGGATCGTTATAATTTGTTCAGCATTGCTGACCGTTGCTTTGGTTTGCCACCGTTGCGGTGGATTGTGCTTGCAGGTGTTGTGGAGCCGAGCGGTAAATAGCGGGCTAAAGCCCAAGTTGCTGCGCTGGCTCTCGAAGGCCTAATGCTTAGTGTTTTCTTTTATTCATGTATGGTCGTCCTGAGTGTCGAGGTTTGGAAAACACTTCTATTTGAGTAAACAATTGTAAGGTCTTAAGGTCATTATACTTGTGTATTTGTACGTCCATTTTGTGGCTTGTTAGTGGACATTCATGCTAGTGTTGGGTTCTTTATTAATGCAACTATTTTAATTGCTTCTGCTAGAATGCTTTGTGTAGGACGTTGATATTAGTTGGATGGTTTCCATTAAGTAACCGCCCGGTCTGTCTGTGGTATATGGCGTCAGGCCCAGGCCGTACCTACTGCTATATGCTATGCGACGGATAGGGGGTGTTACAATTTGGTATCAGACTACTGTTTTCGGTCAGGCTTAAATGAATTCGTGGGCAAATTCTTTTTAAGGGTGGTGAGCACATGTGTGTGCGTCATCGCTATAACATCAAAAGAACCCATGAATGTCCACTTAGGAATGAAAATACACGTGTTTGAGGAACCTGCGCATTCCTATAATTGTTTTTTGCAATTTTGTATGGTCGATTAATGGTATTTTGTACCACTATAGGTGACCAGAAGAAGTGTTGGGCCGTCAGAATGCCGAGTTTCTGAGGCTAGTAGTGCACCAAATGATGCTCCGGCAACACCACCATCGGCTGAAACCATACGATTGGTTGTCGAAGCAGTGTTTGACATGATCAATGCGCAGCCTGCAAGGCAGATACAGCAGCCTGCTCCTGCGATGAAGCAGGTACCTCTTCCAGAGTTTGAGCCGATAAGAGTGGAGCAGGTAGTAGTGGAGCCATTGGTGCCGAAAAGAGCAACTGAGAGACAGTTCAAGCATGTCATGAGCTTTAATCCTCCGGTATTCTCAGGGTTGGGAACCCCATCTCAAGCTGAAGACTGGCTCTCCCATGTGAAGAGAGTCTTGACAGTGACGGAGACGGAGGAGTGGTAGATGACAACTATAGCTACGTTCCTGTTGGATGGAGATGCTAGGCTGTGGTGGGAGGGTTTGGAGCTGCATCTCTTGAGAGGAAGACAACTTACAGACGTTTCGATGGAAGAGTTCTCGAGACTGTTCTTGGCTAGGTACCTCCCTCCGACTCAGAGTATTGCTTTGGAGAATGAGTTTCTGAAATTGGTGCAAGGAGAGAGTAGCGTGGATGAGTATCTCCACAAGTTTACTCGTTTGGGTCGGTACGCTAGCTCCACATTCGCAGATGAGGAGCGCAAGACGAACCTTTTCTACGAAGGTCTGAGATCTTTAGGCTACTACTCTCGGGGCCGATTGAAGCCAGGCTTCTTGACCCTGGTCAACCCGGCCCGCTTCTTATTCCAAGGACATAAATACCACTCCAAAAAATGCAAATTATGAGAATGTAACCACCCCCCAACATACCAAGGTCATAAAAACTCATTACACTCATTACAAACTACTCCCATAACC